>PVKU01000223.1:0-433747 GCA_004027475.1 Anoura caudifer
ATGGGCAGGGGAGGGATGTGCTACTGGCATCTAGTGAGTTAAAGGCAGGAATGTTGCTAAGGATCCCTCAAAGCACAGGACAATCCCCCTTCCCCCTACCATTCCCAAGAAAGAATGATCCAGTCCAAGCTTCTTTTGGAACAAGAAGAATTTATAGAATTCTTATAGAATTGTATCCAGAGTGCTAAGATTGAGAAATCCTGCTATGAAACCATAGGTCAAACTGCTAATTGGCCTTCTTCATTTGAATATGTCAAAAATGCCTCAAATTCTATTTGATAAAAATGGAATATATCATTTTTTTCAGCTCGCAAATCCCAAAGAATGTTTGACAATGTCCAGTGTGGTTAAGCCTTCATAATATTTATTTATTAACTATGATAGTTTCTGTGATGAAGTTAGGTAATGCAAGTAAGCACTGAGTCATTTCTTCATGAACTCGCAGCAAAAAATCTAGGGGGAAGGACTAACAGCTGTCCTGTGAGCTTTCACTCCCATTATCAGGTTTCTATATCCTTGGAAATTGACTCCTTTTATTTTGTTCTTCCCTTGGTTCCAGACAGCACCTCCCATCCTATTCATGCTCTTCTCCAAGTTATGCCCATTGCATTTTTTGACTAAATTAAATAATCACCATATCTTTATAAGATCACCATAAAAATAAATCTGCCTTTGTAAATTAACTATGCCTATTTCTAATTTGGTAAGAAAACTAATACAAGAGAAGCACAACTAAAATTGAAATCCTCAACTCCCTTTACTGTATTGATTCTCTATCAAATGTAGTTACATAAATTTCACATACATTCAAGTGCAAGTCATTAAAATACGGAAGTACAAGTTGTAAGATTTTGCTGTATGAGTGGGGTACACCATTACCTAGGAATGCTAAGTACGGACTTAAAGATATGAATATTCTTAGTCTTTATTACACAATTTATTTTTTGCAAAACCACTAACTACTGTATGTGATTGCAACTTGAGGACTGGTGCCAGTGGTGTGTTGGTAAACCAGCTCCCTGAAAAGAAAGAAAGGAAGGAAGGAAGGGTGGAGGAAGAAAGGGGGAAAGGAAAGAAAGAAAAGAAGGAAGAGGCCATAATTGTTGTATATTCCCATTTCCATTTATTCCTGCCATGGTCAATTTCAAGCTGCCAAACCTTTAACATCTGACTCAAAAAATTCCTGAATACTTAACAATTGACTTTCCCAAGTAAGTACAAGCCTGTGCCAGCACCCCACTATTCTAAGTGTGTGTCCTTTGCTGTGTGTAAAGCAGTACTGGAATGGGAATCTCATGGTGTGGGATTTTGTTCTGGCACTAGCATAAATTTGCCATGGACTCTAGGTTAGCTACTTCATGTCTCTCGAGTTTCAGTCTTCTCAATAACGAAATATGGTGCTTGAACGGATACTCACCCACATCTATTGTGGCTATAGCAGTTAAAGGTGTGAAGCATCCCCCTCATCAGTCACAATGACTCTCACTGTGCAAGCATGAAATATCAGTACTATTGGGAAAATATAATAAAAATTTAAGATTAAATTCCTATAAATGCATTTTCTTTTTCTATTTGTTTTATTATAGATTACATTTTGAGTAGGCATGCTACTTGTCTGAAACAACTACAAATTGGGCTAACACAATTCTTCATTTTTGCCAATTTGTTTATTCTTTCATCAATTATGCTTTTTCTGCTAAGTGAAACATGCCAGTACTATTAACTTTTATGTCATTTATCTTTTTCTAAAAAGGTTCATTTTAATGAATTTGATCTCTTTATGGACTCTTTGCAATGCAACATGGTTTGATGATGTCACATTTGAGAGATTTCATGAAGTGGCAATCTCTATAGGAAGTGGAAAATGTAATTTTTATGCTGTTTTATCTAAACAGACATATGCTTCTATTCTTTTATGCCATAAATAATTTGCTGGCATCTGTGATATACAGATATTACTCTATGAGTCTGTCTCTATGAAGTGTAACCAAACCAAAGGAATAAGCCAACCGTGTGTTCCCTCTTTCCAGTCAAATGCAAATTTTCTGTTTAAAAGACAGATTTTTCATTACCAAAACATGAATGATATAGCATTGAATTTCATTTGGTTCCTTCATTTTTTAAAGTAGGTAATAATATGTCAAATAAAAATATTCAATACACCACTTTCCTTTAATGTAAATATGACAGTCACAAAAGTTAAAGTGAACTAATTTAATTAAACTTTCTGCTTTTTGTTAATTTTTTGTCATTTAACCCATGATAGAACCATGCCTATGGCATCATAGAAGACCAGTGCTAGATGACCCTCTTTAGGCGTTATCATCCAATTTTAGGATTAAGTATATGGAAAAACTGAGACTCAAAACTAGTAAATGACCATAACAACACAGAAAAGGTCATTTTGCTCTTTACACTCTATCCTAGAACAGCCTGAAACTCCTGGCACCTGCTCTTTCTATTATATGGACATGAAATTAAAAAGTAGTTTCATGCACCTTGCACATCTCACACATATTACTTCTTTTATGTACTTACATTCAAGATCCATAGATCTCTTTCTTTTCTTTTCTGCAAACTTCATGCCCATATCTGTTCACACTCTTCTCTGCTTACTACCATATAAGTGACTGATAACAGGTAAAAGGATATTCCTTGTAGGAATCATCTGTATTTTCATAGATACCCAAGGGGACCTCAGTTATTGTCTAATAAATTTTATTTGAAAAAAGTTTTAGGTTTACAGACACATTATGAAGGTAGTAGAAAGTTCCCATATACTCCACACCCCTCATTGTTAACATCTTACATTCATATTGATCCGGTTAATGAACCAATATTGATATGTTGCTCTTAACTGAGGCCTATACTTTATTAAGATTTACTCAATTTTTATATAATTCCCTTTTCCTGTTCCAAAATTCCATCCAGGATAACTCACTACATTTGTTCATTATATCTTTTTAGGTTCATTTTGCCTAAGATAGTTTCTCAGGCTTTGTTTTTGATGACCTTAATATTTTTGAGGATAAGTGGCCAGATATTTTGAAAAATGTTTCTTAATTGGTATTTGTCATGATGTTTTCTTCTCATGATTAGATTGGAGTTATGGGTTTTGGGGAGGAAGACAAAGAGAGGTAAAGTTCCATTCTTGTCACATCATGGCAAATATTAAACTTATTTATCACTATTGATGCTAAACTTGATCACGTAGCAGAAGTATGGTTGCCAGCTTTCTTGCAGTGTTCTTTGGAAGGAAGTCAGTACGTGTAGCCCATTTTTAATGACTGTAAATTATGCTTCACCTTCATGAAAGCAGAGTATGTACATAAATTATTTAGAATTCTTTTGCACCGCAGATTTGTTTATTCTCTGCCATTAATTTATTTTTTTCATCCATTTATTTACAGCAGTGTGGACTCATGGGGTATGATTCAACTCTATTTTTTTCCTTATATTCTTACTGCATTGGATATTGGGAGTTATTTCAATTGACTCCTGTGTCCGAATAACATATTCCAGTTATTGTGTATTTTCAGCATGTCCTCATTTTCTATCAGTACTAGATGCTTCAAGCTTATCTTGTGTATTTCCTTACCTAGTCCTAGAATCAACCAACCATTGAAGAAGCCCTGATGTCTTCCATTGGGAAATTGTATTTCAAAATGGTATTTAAATCACTTAAATTTGCCATTTAGGTGGTACTTTTAAGTACCATTTAAAACTTGGTATTTAAAACCAAGATCTGGTTGTTTAGTTATCCAGATATATAAACTGTCTTACAAAGTAGTGGGCCATTGTTACTGGGATATCACTGATTCTAGGCTCTCTCACCTGACAATTTATATGTATATGTATATGTATATATGTATATACATTTATAAGTATTACTATATATAACCATCTGTGTCTATATAAAAATATCAGTTTATACTCTTTTCTCTAGCTCTAATCCAGTATCACATTGATTATCATAGCCTTGGTTATCTGTGACTTATAGATAACTTCTGTAACTTGGTTATCCATAGCAGTGAGACATTACCTCTCACCATCTGTCATCCATGTATTTAATTGTTCAATCGCAATATATATGTGTAGTGGTTTCAGAAATTCTAGTCCAACCCTTATGGGAAATGACTTTTGAAACAGAGTACAGAGTACAGAGTGCAGTTCCTTTTGACTTTATTCTTACAGGCTATACTAATTTCTAAAGTAATTTCAGTCAGCACCTTTTCCCCAGTCCACTCCAGTGAGGTTATTTCATAAATGTATAGTACAGTTAGGTTTTGGTCATGGTCTGCACTCTATCCTAAGATTTCTGGACCTAATAAATACTTTTTCTTAAATTTCATACATTAATATTCTTATCTTATACTGTAAATTTCCATGGGTTTTGACAAGTGCAAAATGCTATGTGACGATCATTACAGTACCATACAAGCTTTTGACCCTTTTAAATTGAGTCATTCACTATCTTATTGTTGAGTTTTCAGAGTTCTTTGCATATTTTAGATAACAGTTCTCTATCAGATGTGTTTTTTGCAAATATTTTCTTCCAGTCTGTGGCAAGTTTTCTCATTCCTTTGCAAAATGTTTTCTCATTGCCTTTCACAGTTTCTACAAGTTAAAAATGAGAGTTGCAATAGTCTATCATTATTAAATCTTAAGATTCAATATTCTTCTCTTAGGATTCAAAGTCATATGACAACCTACAATTTCTCTCTAGTGTCTGATTCCACACAGACCTTTCAAGCCCAGACATGCCCTTCTCTGATCCCTCACCGTATCTTCATCAGGCTTTCTGCTCAGAACAACCTTCAGTTCATGCTTCAAACTACCACTTTCTATTGCTTTGGAGTCAAATTACAGTATCATAGGCAGACCTGGAGGAAGCCTGAGCAATCTTCCAGTTCATCCTTCTTTGAGAGACTCAAGGAAACTCTCCTTTAAAGACACCACTTGGAGACTGGTCAGTTGCTTTTATAATCTGTGTCTCTTGCAAATATTTTGTTACTACCACTATTACAAGCTATTATGTCTTAAACTCCTGTAATGTGTAAAGAAGCATTATATGCCTTACACACATCTGCATATTAGCCCTCTCTATAAGGTAAGTTTTCTCCACTTTACTCGTGTGCCAATTGTCATTTAGCAACAATAAGTGGCTCCCCTGTCTGCCGTTCAGATGTGGATGCCCTGGGCTCCTTGTCATTACTAAGTAATGTGTGTTTGAATTTCTGCCTAGCTTGAATGTGTATGTCAGTTATATGCCACCTTCCATGTGAGAACATCTTTACATGTGAGTTCCATTTACATTTCATAACTTGAAGGGTTTGTTAGGTGGCAATGTCATCCTTTGTGACTAAATAAGTCACTGTGTTTCTGCCCAGTATTGCATTATGGTACCGAATGGAAAGATCAAGAGATGTCAGCAGTGGCCCAGATCTCCTCAGTAGCTGTGTGACCTTAAGCAAGTCACACTTTTGTATTAAAAGCCAGTTTCTGGGTACTGTTCTATTAGCTCATTTTCTTCTGTATCAAAAACCTCATAAGACACATTGTTAGCAATGCAATTTTACAGTTGAGAGAGCAGAGATGCAGAGAGGTTAAATAACTTGCCCATGATACACAGCTTGTTAGTGCCATTGCTGGGAGGTGAGCCTAGTTAGGAGAGCTCCATTTCTAACCACTCTGCAAAGCTGCCCTTTTTGTGTGCCGATGAACTATTCTACAAACCGTGATAAAAAACCCACTGCACTGATGTTGTCTCAGGTGATGGGAACACCATAAAAATTCAGTCTGGCTCTGCCCCAGTGGAACTCATGGTCTTGTTGACAATTGATACTAGAAATGCTTGCTGCACTTCAGAACTGCTGAACATTATACACATTAGAATTTGAGATGCATTGTCTCGGAATACTGGGACACAAGACTGTAGATTGTGGGCTTTTGTTTCTTCTCCTGGGCTTTGGTTTCTTAATCTGTAAAAAGAAGACTATGTTCCTCTCCTCTAATATTCTTTAATGGCATCCTCTAGGTCACAGTCCAGACCACTGCAAAGTGGCAGCGACCTGGGAGAAAGATGCCAACAAAACCTACCCTCTGAGCAGGCTCTCGCATGTGTGACCTAGTGAGTGTCTTCTGCAATAGAGATCCAACATTGATCCTGGGTTTCCATCTTTCTCCCTGTTTCTGTAGGGGGTTGAGGAGATTATACTGTGGCCCAGTAAGCTAGATAGCACCTCCAGACAATTTATACAGATTTATATTTATTTGGAGAGCAGGAGGCCTCGCCCACTTTTTGCTGTATGAGTCAGTGACATGAGAATTTAAAAGGTCTGTTTCATTAATTTTGGAAGGAATTTATTGCTGACAAACTACAGCATTATTGATGGTGGGAAGACGTGTCTAGCCCTGTCTCCCCGCAGCTGCTTGGGAGAGCCGCGGGCTCCGCCTGCAGCCTCCTGTGCTGGAGCCCAGCCTGGGGCAGCAGCCGGGGTGAGGGAAGCCCTTCGCACCAGGGAGGCGGGAGCTTTCTGGCGCCTGGCCAGCCCCTGTCTGGCTGCACCGGCTGCAATCGCCTGCAGTCGCTGAACAGGTAGGACAATTAGAGGTCGCCCAGCTCCATCCTGCACTGCACACATGGCGTCCCCAGACACCCAGAGAGGTCAAGCAATTTACCCACATATCAAGTCAGATCAGGTAGATATCAGGTACAGAGGCATAGCTTCATCGCTTTGCATTATTTTGTGAAATTAAAACCGCTTCCTAAATGACAGTGACAGGATGTGCGTGGGCAGCTTTCTCTGCGATCTTTGCACAGCACTGAACTTTGTTTCTCAAAGACTGACAATAGAATGATATTTTTACAGACTTCACATCATGTAAAATGGAACTTATTCCTCCTCATACATCTCTTTGAAAAGTGAGGAATGGAAAGGACCTCTTGGGCTTTTTAACAGTTTTAGTCACTTGTGATAAGCCAGGCTCTGGGATAAATTATTTGCACAACATCGTCTTTGATATCCACACGAGTTTCATGACATGGGTGTTAAAATCTTTACTTTAGAGGCTCAATTCAATTGAGGAGAGTATTTGAAGTCTCACAGATTGTAAGTAGCAGAGATAGGATTCTTTCTCCAGCTGTACTTTTTAACCATTTCATGAACCTTTGGAAGTTCGGTTCCAGGATTGCAGAATAAGATTTTGTAGAAGGTTTCCAAGCTGGACTTTTCAAGGTGGGAGAGTGGATCTTTCTGTTGGGGGTGGTGATTGCCATGAAGCCAACAGACGACACTAATGTCTGTGAACTTGATCAGCACTGGACACATACAAACCACCCTCAGTGACCTGCAACTCAGGCTGAGAGTGAGAGTGTGGGAGGAGAGGGGCAGACTGGGCTCATGTGAGTAGTGACAGAAGCAAGTGCCTTATTTCCAGCCCCCTTTTGCCAGGACAGAACCCATCAGTGCAGACTAGAAATGGGCTGACGTGGACGGAAGCTCTAATTTTCCATCCACACAGATCACTTTCTGACTTCAAGGCTGTGCTGACCGTGCTCATTTAAAGCGAGCAATGTGCCTACTCTGTGACCCTAAGATTCCTAGGATAACTGCACCTGGAACCAATCTCAGACCTCCTCAGACCACCAGATTCAACTCCAAGATTTGGATCTAGGGACTGAGTCCAGGCAAGGAAGGAAATATCGCAAAAGCTAATGGCAACATCAAGGCTTAGATTCATGTTGCTAATAACCACTGTAGCAGCCCCTCTACCACACCAAGTGTTTTTCTTTTCATTATTCATCTGCCTCTATATTATATATTTACATACACTTACAATGTATGCATTGTTTGTGTGACATACACATATGTATGTGTATACACAGGCAAGCACTCACAAACTTTGGGGACTAACCACCGACCTTGAATGTGGTGAAAACAAAGCTATTGAGCATACTCTGTAAATGCCCAACTATTGAAACTTTAATTTAAGAAGTTAAAATGATGGTAGTGAATGGAGCTGTCCCTAGAGCACAGCTGTGCCTATTCTTTCCATTTAGAGATTTTATCCACACAGATTTTGAAGTAGGAGATAACTGGATTTTGAAAATTAAAGGTCAGAGAATTGGAATGGAGAGATATCAGTCTTTAGAAACCCTGAGTGTTTTAGGAAAAGCAGTCTGGTTAGAACTGAACATTAGTTAGAAACAACTACTAAATTCCTTTGGGTTATTTAGTAAGAAAACATCGGGACAATCTGCTATAGCAGTGGGGGAGGGGCAGGGGAGCATTTGACTGGGAGTCAGAAGGCTCCGGTCCTACTTCCATAACCGGCTTATGTAAAGCTTGTGCCCTCGGAGAGCCTCTGTGTAACTATCTGTAAAATGAGGAAGATGGCACTAATGATTTTAAGAGCCAATGTAATTAACTACTTCTACCGTGGTTATTTCAAGTTAAATTTGTTTTCAATAAGTGCGTAGTCATTATTTAGTGAATCTGTATTGACTATTATCGTGTGGTTGGTGTTACGCTAAATCATGGGGACACTGTTGTGAATAGGACATACCATTTTTCAGGAACTCAAAATCTTGTCAGGATATTCTTAACTGTTGCACTTTGAC
Source organism: Anoura caudifer (assembly GCA_004027475.1). Lineage (NCBI taxonomy): Eukaryota > Metazoa > Chordata > Mammalia > Chiroptera > Phyllostomidae > Anoura > Anoura caudifer. Next base: position 8,624 of record PVKU01000223.1, read on the forward strand.
ATGTTCCCTTTGTTCTGGACATTAGCAGACAGTCCTCCTACCCAAAGTCAGACACTGGATAATGAGTCTACATTATTTATAGGAATTCAGAAGATTAGGCAACATAGGAATAAATCAGTAGCTCCTGGGCCAAGCTATTGCAAGGAGAATATGAGAGAAGAGGATAATTAATTGAGTAAGTGAGGGGAGGAGAGTAGCATCGATTAAGACTCCTACACAAGGCCCACAGATTCACATAGTAAAGTGAGATGGTATAAAGTCAGGCCAGTGTTCCTTGGAGTGTGGCTCAGAGGTCACCTCCTTCAGAGTTACTGTGGGCTGGTGGGAATGCAGGTTATAGGGTTTCAGCTTCAGTTCTCTGGCACCAGAGCTTAGGAGTAGAGGGAGATAGCTGGTTGGTATCAAATAATAAGTACTCTAGATACTTCTCATGCACACCAATGTCTGAAACACACTAGACCAGGTAACTCAGAAATCCAACTTCATAATAAACAGCATAGCATCCATAAATTTCCTACTTTTAATTTGTAGAACAAGTATTGATTGGAATACTAGGTAGTACACACACGATTTATGTTGTTGGATTTATGTCCTGCTATGAGAAACTATTAGAAATAAATTCCATGACCTCCATTAAAAAAAAAAAGATTGTCTTTGTATCTATGGCAGGACAACAAGTGTCAAAAAGAGAATGCTGAGTGGCAGAGAAGGAAGATGATGATTATTTTGCCTTAATATCAAATTATATTTGTTTAAGATTTACACATAAAGTTTTATTTCATGCGGCTCCAATAATTAGCATCAAAATGATTTAATTGTGCTTAGAGAAATATATTGAAAATGAGCAGAAAAACTTTCATATTGAATATTCTATAAACATACATATGTACTGTGAAAGAACAAATAGACATTTTAAGAGAAATTAAATTTTAAAACAATTTCCTCTAATGAGCTTGGAAAGGCTTGAGTTTGCATGTCTTAGACACGCCAGTTCCTTATTCTTTCACTAGGTGGTGCTATAAATGTAACTCTCCTTTACTGACTGAAACAGTACAAGATAACTTTGGCACATTACATTTGGGAATAATTGCAAGTTTAACGACCAAATCCTCTGTTTTATGATTACTTTCCAGCTAACAATAAAGTGTTAGTGACTTTCTGGTCACTTATTATTGACCATGAGAGAATGTACAGGAAAACAATCTGGAGAAAAATATGAAATCTACTTTGCTTTCAAGGGAGCAAGAAGGGAGTGAAATCCTCCCTCTATAGTTGCCTATGTATCTGGAAGTGGCCAATCTCTAGTTACAATTCCCTCAGACACAACAGTGTGGCAAAAAACAGAACAGAAAAATGATTCATCAGGACTAAGACCAGTTTTATTTTCCCTCTTTTCTTTTTCCATAATATAATTTGGAAATCTGTAGTTTAAAAGAACTGCTGAAATCTATAGGAACTGAAGGCTAATATTGTGTTATGTCTCTAAAAATCTATATGTGTTGCTTTGGAAGTTTGTGTTTTTATGACTAGTTAAATTGTTGTGAATAGTATATCATTATTTATATTTTTGGATCATGAATATATATAATTCAGATTGCTTAATTTAGTTATGTTAAATGTATTTGAAGTAGTCCTCTCTGAAAATGTTTATTCTATTTATTAGAATCATCTATGGGGAAAACGTTGCTTTTATTTACAGTCTAAGATGTAATAAAATCTAGAGAGAAGTCAGAATTGAGATTTATTTAACTAGTTTTTTTCCTCCACCCCACAAATTGTTGTTTTTGTTTCTATTTCACTTTCTTTGATCCTAATCTTGGAAAAATTCATTAGCATTGAGAATCTTTTCTTTTTGGGATGGTGGTAGGAATGAAGACCTAACTGCTTTCATCCTGTTTTTGTGTTGAGATTCATACCGTCCTCCCATATCCATGCCCACATGGCGTTGTGCCTCAGTATCCAGCGCTTGCCTTTAGCAACTGGAGTATAAGTGAAACTTAAGCAGCAGCAGAATGTTTGGACCTGGAAGAGGACTCAGAACTATCTAGCTGATTGACTTTTGTGATATAATAAAATATATATATACATATATACACATACATACATATATATTTAAACTTTGTCCCTCGTTCCAGGCACAGAGCTTTCAAAACCATTGGAATTTCCTGAGTGATAGGAGTGCATTGCTACTAATAATGAGCATCTTTTGACCATTCCTGAGTTTATGCTAATGAGATAACTGGGGGGAAAAGAGGGTAGAAGCATTAGGATGGGGCTGCCAACCCCCCCCCCCGACACACACGATTAAAGGATTTGAATTTTTAGTCCCACCCCCAACCTCCTAGGAGAGGACAAGGGCTGAAGACTGAGGTTAGTTACATGGCCAATAATTTAATCAATCCTGTCTGTGCAATGGCACTTTGACAAGAGCTCTGAAACAACATGGGAACTTCCAGGTTGGTGAACACACTGATGTGCTGGGAGGAGGCTATGCCCAGAGACGGCCCGGAAGCTCTGCACATCCCCACTCCTGCTCATCTCTTCCATTTGGCTGGGTCTGAGTTGTAACCTTTATAATAAAACTGTAAACATAGTGCTCTCCTGATACTTATGAATCATTCTAACAAATTTTTGAACCTGACAGGTACATTGGGAAACCTCCCCTGAATTTGTAGTTGGCTGAAGGACATGTGCCTGGGGACACCACCTGTGGCTGGCATCTGAGGGGAGGTAGTTTTGTGAGCCTGAGTCGTTCCCCTTGCAGTCTGCACTAACTCCAGGTAGTTGATATCAGAATTTAGTGGAATTGTAGGGCATTCAGTTGGTGTTGGGGAATTGTTTGTTGTTAGAAAACCAAACACTCTTTTTTTCAGCCTTCTCAACATTAATGGGAAGTTTAAAACCGAAACATGGTAAATGATCTACGTAAAATCATGCAGCAGACTACGCTGGAAGGTGGCGAAACCAGGGAGTGGCCCAGGCCTCCTGACTGTCACTGTGGGGATCTCTTCTCGACACCACCTGCTCTTCTGAGACACATTTGTTTATGAATCTGCTCCTGATCCACTGGTGGAGGCCAGTCTTCTGCAAAGGATGAAAGTTAGGATGTTTTTGAAATTTACAAGGGGATAGGATTTATCTGTACTTTTTTGGTATTTATTTATTTATTTTTCTGATTATATTTATTTATTTTTTATTCTTCTCTCTTTTTAATTGCTATTCAAGTACAGTTGTCTCCATTTTCTATACTTTTTAAACCATCTCCCATAACGGAAGTTTGAGTGAATGAAATGATTATTCCGAATCCCCAAATTACAAATAGATCTCCTAACATTTTCAAAGAGATGAGTTCTAATTTGGGGAAATTTTTTTTTTCTCTCCTTAGAAAGGTAAGTGTTTAAGAGGAGAAGAATTGGCAAGAATGCCGTAGTATTTAAGATAATATTTTCTGAGGCCTGTGTCATCCATGATCCACTTTGCTCTTAGTAACACCATGAGCTTAAATGGCAGCACACACTTTGACAGGTGAGGAAATATTTGGCCAAATAATCTCCTTAAGGTGAAGAGTTATGTGTACTGGGCTGAGGTTGGATTCTTGGGCTTTTGACTTGTACATCAATGGTACATCTTAGGATCACCAGAGACCATTGTAGTCCAGGCCATAACTTTACTGAGTCAGCTACGCCTTGTATGATGGGGGCTAGGAAGACGAGTAAGATGACGTCTTGTTTTGCAGCTGGTTTATTGTCTGGTGTAGGTAACAGATGTATGGAAGTAGAACACTGCAGGGCGTGATAATCTGGAGCAGGTGCGTTCAGAGCACTGCTGTGGGGTAGTGAAGGCATTGCTCCCATTCTGGTTCCAGCCACCAATAGGTTGCACCTGAGCGACCATCCTCACTTTCTGTTTCCTTCCCCTTTTTTGCTCTGTCTGGCTCTGCACTGTCATTCTCCTCCAAAAACTGGAATCGTCTTTCAAAGTGCAAATCAGATCACGTCAGTCCTCTATTTAAAACCCTCAAACGGCTTCCCGTTCTTGAACTTAGAATAAATTCAACTGCCTTTCCAAGGCCTACAATACCCTACAATGTGTGACTTCTGCCTATTATTCTCACCTTTCACATTATCATTTTCCTCTCTGTTCACTGTCCTCCAGATTCATTTGCTTTCTTTGTACTAATTTCCATCTTAGGGCTTCTGTGCCAGAAATATGCTGGGCCATTGGCTTGGAATGCTCTGGGTTCATATTTTTGCACTCGCACTCACCTATTTTTGTCATTTTGGTCACAAATTAAATCTCCCTTTTTCAGAGAACTCTTCCATGATGACCTTAATTACAGTACCCTCCAACCTCAGCAGTCCCCTATCACAAATCTTTACTGTATCTTGTTTAGACCACTTAATGTTCTCTAAATTTACCTAGTTTATTTATGTGTATCGATTCTCCCTCTCCTCCTGCACTGTACACAGCAGCCCCTGCTCCCTGTCCAAATGCATAAACTCCAAGAGATCTGAGGACAATGCATCTGGTATTATCAGCGATATACCCAGTGTCTAAAGCATTGCTTGGCACATAGTAAGCACTTTATATTTACTTTACAAATATATACATTTCCCATAGTAGGGTGGGGTGAACATTTCAATTAGGAGGTGATATTTTGAGAATGATGCTCCAGCCAAAGAGGCTCCCAAGAAGAAAAGAAACCCTGTTTCCTGTATTTCTGAATCTAGAATTACATAGGAAATTCTTTATCCAACCCCCAAATCTGGGAAAGAAATCCTTCCTCTTTTTCTGGTAAATATGCTACATAAGTAGAAAATAAATTTTCCACTTAGGCTTCTCATTATTTTCCTTTCTTCTGCTTGAGATATAACTATACAGTCTGTTCAAGTAGGACATACAATAATCTTTAAAGGAGTTGTTGCAGATTTCATAAATAAGACTGTTTTACAGGGGAGTGGGGAAGCATTGCTCTATTCTACCCCTGGGTGCCCCCTCCCATCTTTCTGACCTCTCTTCTTCCTTTCATCCCTGTATTATTTTCTCCCTTCCTCTGTGTGCTCTACTGGCCAGTGACACCTAGAGGCGAACGCTGCTGGCAGCTGCCAGGGACTCTGCCTTTGTTGCTGTTACTGAGGAGCCCACAACACTGCAATTGTACCTGCCAGGTCACTTCAGTTAAAGCTAAACAGAGGTAGAGGCTATTATTCAAGCAATTCAAGTGAAATAAAGTGCTTTATTGCCAGGCAATTTTGCTTCTTGCATTGCTTTGTTCAGGCTATGGGGACATTTTGAACTAAGTTTCCGAGAGAGCCCAAGGTACCTTTGTGAAACTACCAGCTGTTCTTCCCATTTTCTCTCTTATGCCATCTGTGACTCCATAAAAAAACCATCCCTAGGTGCACGGTGGGATGGGAATGAGGATGGTACGAAAGTACATACTGCACCAAGCTGCCCATATTCTGACCTTGCATTAATGAAGGCAGGCGGTTCTATTACTGAAGGAAAGCACTGTGCTATTCACTCCTAAGCATACTGGCATGAAAACACTGGGACATCTTTTCCATGTTTTAAAGAGGGTGCTTTATGTCACTTTGGTTTCTTTCAAGCAACACTTATTGGGTACTTGTTATCAAAACCCTATCCTATCAGGGATGTAGAGATGAGTAATCGAATCTACAAGAGGTATGCAAAACAAGTGTGTATGTGAGTGTGTGTGTGTTTGTGAGAGAGCAATTATAACAGCAATGTTTTAAGTAGTGCCTTATGAGCGATTTAAAGGAGGTTAAGATCTCATAAGATCTCAATAAGGTGGTGGATGCAAAATAAAAAATCAGCTTCAGGGTGGAAGTTTTACTTGAGGTGGGATTTGAATGATGGACTTAAGTTAAATAGGATAATGCTGGGTTGGAAAGGTCATTGTAGCTTTAAGGTACTAGCCTAAAGGTAAGAAACTCTGGTGCTTGTTCAGAAAGTTGAATAGGGAAGTTTTGCTGAAATGTGTGGTATCAGTTCAGGATTCTGTGAGATGGAAGTGGAGAGATAGAAATGAGATATTGTGGAGCTGTTTAAATGGCAAGGAAATGACTACTTTGTAGATAACGGGTAATCCAGGAGCTTTTGAGTGAGTAGTTGGTGTCTTCAGAGGAGATTCTAAGAGGATTAATGTAGTAAACTCTGCAGGCTCCCCTAGAACTGGAGCAGCGAGAACAGAGACAGTGAAAACACATGCAGCGTTTGACTGTGGTGCTGGACTAGGTATCCGAAGGTGAATGGATCAGGGGGATCCATTGTCATTGAGAGGTCATGTATCCAGGTTGCTCAACTTCTGGTAGTTAGAGAAGGACAGAGATAGTTCATTATCTACAGAAAGGGAGAAATCATAAGAAGGTGCTAATTTGAGGGTAACATGGTAGGTCCACAAAAGACAAACACGCCTGGTGACTTGCTGGTGTGCCATCCTGTCCTAACACCCTTTCTGCTGAGTAAGTAATATAAAACAGACGTTGGCCAGTTTTAATGATATGTTCTCATGCCCTAGGGTGCAGAGATAGTTGCTACTGTAGCATATATGGCACATATGGTAAATGTAGTGAGAAAATTCCTTGGCTTGTGGTGTTCATTTTCTGCTCTACCTTTCAGGCAGGTCTCCAGTACTAATGAAACTGGGCATACTAGAATTGCGTAGTCCTTAAAGTCGTGGACCTGAGTGAAGCTATGATCTTATGCTTAGGTGCGGTATGGCCATGGGAAAATTCATGAAAATAAATGTGTGAACCAAGGCTCTAAAAAAGAGTTCACTATGTGTATGTCTGATGTCTTTCTCCATTTATTTTATAAGATACTTAACAATCCTCAGTTGTAAATACCATAGATTTTCAGGAAATAATTTTTAAACCAGGCTTCTATTGCACGTGGGCTACTTTTTCTGAATGACTCGGGAGGTATGTTTTTGAAATGCCAAATGGCCTTGCCATAAGATTATCTTCCCTAGAGCAATCTGAGACCTGATAAGCAGTTTTGCCAAATATGAGCCATGTTGGAAAACATTGCCTACTCCACGAACCTAAAAGAAATCAAAGTTAATGAAATTCAGACTAATGGTTTGATAGGACATTTAACAAAACTTAAAATACTTCATTGAAGCTTCTGTTGTTGGAATTTGGAGAGGATAGGTGGGTTGGAGTGGCTGAAATGTGGTGCACAATTATTACTGAATTATATAGTCTGATCCTGCCCTATATGGACATTAGGTTCACAATTTAAGGAAGAAAATGATATGTAGAGACACCAGGGATAAATAGGTACTCGTTCATATGCATATTATCCAAGTACCTGAGACTGATTTGTTAAGAGCAGAATAGTTTTATGGGGAACCCGCGAGCACTGTTCTACAATGCAGCTAAAGCTTTATCACATCAGTGTCACAGGTTAAGACTAATAGTAAGATTTACATTCGACAAATTATGCCTTGATTGAGTGGAGACTTTTCTAACTATTGGAGCTTTCCAGACTTGGAATGAAATGTCTAAGGAAATATTGACCCATGTTATGTCAAGGTGGCTAAGCATAACCATTTACTGGTTTGTCTGTAAAAGAAAATTGTATATTTAGTAGAAAAAGGACAAGCAGACTCCTAAGGACCTTTTCATAAATTACTTGAAGAAACTGGATTATTCATAAGACTTTAAGAACTGGAAAGGGCAGTTACCTGGATTATCTTAATCAGCCTATGCTTCAATTTACCTTTAAACTTCATGTACAAAACTGTTTAGGTATTATGGTTTAACAACTTCAGGAGACAGTCAACGAATTTACCTAGTGTTAGGTTAATAAGCAACAATACATCCGCTTCCTGTCGGTTAATTCAACTTGCTTAGCATTCTTCTGTCTCATTACATATAAATTAAAAGCATTGTTGGGAAGCTAAACTGAAAACATTTTCCAGAATTTATACGAAGCATGCATACAAAACAGGCTAATGTGGTCTGGAAGCAGAGCAGCTCAACGCTGTGATGTTTAGCAACAAGCAGGTTGCTATGCTGGTGATCAAAACCAGAGTGAACGACAATTAGCCATCTCTATTAAATGCACATTTGGTTGTTTTGTGAAAAAAAATCAAAGGCATGTGCGGCATTGTCATGACAACAATGAAATTGTTTTCACCTATAATCCCTACATGTAGATTGTGTAGCACTGATTTCATTTCACCTGCTTCGGGGGCTATTGTTCAGTGTATTTCTGCCTGGTTAGTTCAAAAATTGTTAATATATGTTACATGGAGATAAATTGAAGATGTTGTATAGAGAATTAAAAAGCAAAAAATACTATAACTAAAAATAATGGCTAATGTTGAGAAAAGGTAGGGACCTTTAACACATTTATTACATTTATTTCTAAAGCTTGGAATTTAAGTATGAGTCTTGGATGTGATATTTAGGGACCATAAATACTAGTGTTCTAATTTTGTACTAAGGACCAAGTGTCTTCCAAATAGTCAGGTGCTGATGTCTCTAACATATAGAAGGATTATATACATATGGGTTTTAGAAAACTTCCTGTTGCTCGATCTGAAGACTCACCCAGTAGTCCCTATGTATCACCACTATGATTCTCCTTCCTTCCCTCCTGGTTTTCCAAGGCCCCCAAAGGAGTGGGGACAAAAATGATAGCAGTATATAGTTCTGCTTTCCTCATAGACATTCCCATAACTTAAAGGAATAGAGAGGTGATTTTCTTCAGAGATTTTGAGAATCCTTCATCTAAAGAATTGAAGAATGCAAGGATTACATTTAGTATTGCCCATCCTTGTTGAAGACACTATTCAGTAGGGTAATAACAGGCAATGAGTAGCTTAACTTTTATGTTGATGGTATATAATTTCATTTTGGGTTCTTACCATCTTAGGACTATTACAGTTATGGATGGATTATAATCATGAAGAGTTAACAGAACCTCTGGAGTTGAGAATGGATCCCTAACTTCTTTAATTCAGTGTTAAAAATATTACAACATTCTGCATTTTAGATCAACTAGATTGTCAGGCGATGATGACCATTCCTGTTTCAATGATTAGATGACACGCCCTTGGTCTTATGGTGTGAAAGGATGGTTGTTCATCTATTTTTAAAATTAAAATTAAAATTAATACCTGAATATCAAAAGGAAAACCAAGCAAGGGGTCAAGATAGATAGTAATATGGTTCAGAGATTGGACTTCTGAGAGTACAGTCATGTCTTTGCAATTTTATTTTTTATATATAGAATTGCTATGAATTTAGGTATTGATGTACATGAATAATTTAAGTAGTAATAGATAAGAAATAGCTATAATATGCATTATTGAATGATATCATCCCTTTTTCCTCCTTTATTTCACTTTAGAAGTCATTTGAAAGTAGAAAGGAAGATGAACTAACAGTAGTGACCACAATGAAGGTTAAGATAGGTAGCTTAAAAAAAAGAGTATATTCTCAAAAAGTCAGGGATTTGCTTTCATATGAAGTAGAAGATTTTAAAAAAGAAAACTCACAGGAGATTATCTTTTAGTATCAACCTCTCTGAAGGGAAGTGTGAGAACATATAGAACAAAAGAAACCAGACAGGGGATATAATAGAAATTCCCGAATTCCTCATGTTGAAGGACAAACACCAGAGTTTGATTCCCATTCTGTTCCATGTAGGTTATGGAAATGCTTTTTACATTACTGATTCTTGGGGTTCATTTGTATCAAATGCCTTGATTGGAAAAGAAGATTTCAAGATTCCTTCAATCTCTGGTATTCTATAGGATGGCTGCCATTTGGAAGCAGATAACCATATGATGAGTGTTTTCTGATATGTCTTTTTCTTTCCTTTTATTTATAGGAATTCATTTCTATTGTATTTTACAAAATATCTGTCTTTGATTCATGAGAAAAATTTTTAAATGCTGCCTTTACTACAGATCCATTGAGAAGCACTATTCTAGAAGATGATAACAATGAACCAAAGTAATTTGGAGTTAATGCAAATGGAAGTGAAGTCATTTTTTCTTATCAGAGTCTTTCAGGCTCCCCAGAGACTAGAATATCATATGGAGCCTTCCACATTTGACTTTAGTAATTTGGTCTTTAGTGTCTTTAGTGTACTCAGCTACCCCTTTTTCTGGATGCCAAGTCCCTCAAAGGTAGGGTCATCTCTGAATTTTTCCTTTTAGTGGTGATATTTAGTTATTAAAGATAACCAACTTGGTGTAAGAATCTGTTTATTCATTCATTAGACATTCCTCTTACCCATACAAAAAGCAAGAATGATGAAGACTGGGAATATACATTGCTAGTCTACGAGGCAAAGATGAGTCATTTAATCTTCTTGAGAGAAGCAAAAACACTTCCATATCCACTTAGCAGGTGCTCAGTGGCTACCCTTGATGCTCTGACTTGGATGACAGCTGCATGGTGTCTAAATGTAAGCTTCTGATGTGTAGCTACTTAACTTCTAAGGTACGGAGAAGGTATCACTCCCATGACAGAAATGTTTTAAGGATCAGCTTGTATAGTGCAAGACTAAAATATTTTGTATGAAAATACTGTTATTTGGAATATTTTATTGCCAGTATTTACTCAGTAGCTCAGCACTTTTCTCCCTATCTTATGCATAAAGGAATAGAGATGATGAATAAGAGAGAACTGGAATAGACAATACTGCAAACAAAGAAGCTGAAAAGCCTGAGAAAGGAGTAGCTTGCTGAGGTTGCCCACAAAGTTAGTAACAGAACTGACACTAACAATGAGGTGCCCTCACCCCAGTGTTGATGTTTTTTGATCTAGTCCCCTGAAGTTCTTCAAGCCTCTACTTGCCACACTGTGTAGAATGCTCATATTGCCCCTTTCTTAGAAATAGATCAATATCGAGAATTTAAAAAAAGCTTTAATCTATTATCAAAATTGGAGAGGTTTGTTTTGGATACAGGAGCTAAAGATGGCTATACAGATGAAAGACATTACCATATCATGCTATGGGTGAGCAGAATCAGTGCTGAAGATTTATCTTTAACAATTACTACTACTTGTTACAAAGTGCTTCTTTTATGCCAGCATATTTCATTGCTTTACCTGTTTTAACTTATGAATCCTTACAACAATCTTATGGGAGTTACTATCACCATCATCACTACTTTGCAAATAAGGAAGCTCCTCCCACAGAAGATAAATAACATGGTGAAGGTCACAGCTGTCAAGAGCTTAAACTAGGCTTTGAACCAGGTGGTATGGCTCCACCATCTGTGATACTCCCCACTATGCCTTACTGTCTCAAAAAAAAAAAAAAAAAAAGAGGTGTTTCATCTTATTTCTTTGCTGGAGGACTTTCAAAACACAAAAAATTACAAAGAACATGAATCTCATCCTTGATCCATCCAGAGATAATCACTGTTAACAATACCGGATTTGAGCTGTTGTTCAATAGCAAATCAAATGACATGAAAATATTCTGTTGTTCATTTCAGCAGCCCTGTAATCCAACGCTTGAAGTTCCATTGGATGTTACCATATGCCCAGGGGTGGGGTTGCCTCAGAATATTTTGGGCCCTGTAAAACATAGTTACTGTTTGAAGGCTTATTTCCTATTATCTTAGCACAACACTGGGCATGCTCACCTCCAGACAGATGGAAGCTTCCTATGTATCTGGCCTATCTCCAACCGTTAACCTAGGACAGAGGCAGGTGAGGGTTGGTACATCATAGATTGTGACTCTCCATAAATTAATATCTTATATTTACAATCATAAAATTCTTTAGAATTCATGATGAATTCTACTCATGTGAGGAGCATTTATTATGTTGTTTAATTTTCTTTTTGTATTTTAGAAAATAATTTAATGTAAATATGCATGATCTCATGAGTAGGTAGAAAGGGGGGGAAAGCACTATTTTCAAATGCCAAAATCATTTGGCATCCTAGAAAATGCATTTGGCCTAAATATTATGAATCAATTTTCTTTGCTGAACTTTGGCATTTCTGATTCACACGTGCCCTTTAATGGTTTATTATACAATCAATTTTCAAGGCTTGAAAAGATCAATTTTCAAGATATTATTTAATTCTAAGGAGTAAATTGCTTGTGTGTGTGTAGAAATATAATTCTTTTCATTTTAGCTTCCAGTAAATTTCTTTTTTTTAAAGATTTTTTTTATTTTTTATTTTTGAAGACAGGAAAGGAGGGAGAAAGAGAGGGAAACATCAATGTGTGGTTGCCTCCAGAGCGCACCCTGCTGGGAACCTAGCCAGCAACTCCCGCATCTGCCCTGACTAGGAATCAAACCAACAACCCTTTGATTCACAGGCCGGTGCTCAAACCACTGAAATACTCCAGCCAGGGTTAGCTTCCAGTGAATTTCTAAAAAAAACAGACAAAAACAATCTTGGAGATAAAATCTTTTGTTTTTAATTATTTACAAGCAGACAAAACTTCTGACATTTATTCTCCAATTAAATCATGATTTGTATAGGTAAGTAATGATGTAATCATTGTGATTGCATTAAAAAGAGAAAAATTGAATGAAGTAACTGTCAAGTTAATAATATACTTCTAAATGGCAATTCTGGCAAGATGAACATGCAAAAATTTCATTTACTAAAATGGTTTTTGGACTGGGCTAGAGCTTGTGCTAGAAGCTGTGAAGAAACAGACTTCCAAAAGGTGTGGATTCACCCTCATGGAACTTATGTGCTAGCTGGGTAATGAAAAATGAGCAAACAGGAGTGAGGACTGATTTCATAAACGGTGCTCCACATAAAATTGTAGCGTTGTGTTTGTACAAGTCACATTTCACTGCTATGTAATTTTCATTTTTACTATTGCATTACATATATGGAAGGAGCTCAAAGAATTTTATGATACAGAACTAGCCTTTCCGTTTTGGAGAATGGGAAAATTCAGGAACTAACAATATGAGTAACTTGGCCCTATTATTAATGAAGAAAAGTTCTTGAGATTTAGGCTTTAACTTCTCATTCAGTCTTTACATCTTCTGCCATTCTAAATGACATGCTCTATTTGTCACAAAATCTCAAGGTTACAATCCATCCTTCTTGACACCCTTGGTGTCACTTGACGCTTCTTTGTGGAGGGAGGCATTAATGCGTGACTCTAAATCAGGGCAAAAGGACCATTTCTTATTGAAAATGAAGGACCATATGACCTAGAGATGCCTTAGAGACTTTTTCCCGTTAGAGAGCTATAAGAGGAAACTAGGCAGCTTTTAGTTTAGGCATAGAAAAACCCCTGGTAGATGGGGAGCTAGAGCTAGCTAGAAGATGTGCAAAGCACCTTTTAACCTTGAGTAGCTATAATTTCTTCAGGCCTCCATTATTGTTATAATTATATGAGTTTAAGAGCTACTAGAACACTAGAATGTGGGCAAAAGCAGAATTTTTTCCCTTGGAAATCTTTTAGAAGACCATACAGTTTCTTGACCACATTCTTTGTTAATGCTTATGACATATAATACTGTCTTAGACAGCAAAGACCACACCCCAATTCTAATAATATGACTAGAACAGAACTTAAGCTGACATTGTTTGATACTCCTGCCCAAACAGCAATGGGCACCTGTAAAGTTCTGAGATGGGAGAAGAGGAAAAAACAAAAACTGGATACCGTAGCTACCTTTCTAAAGGCTGACGGTCCACTTACCTTTGTACAGATGCCTCGTGCTTGTGCCAGTCTATTACTCATACACTTTTCTTAATGATTGATGCCATTTTCATTCTTCACTCCCATAATACTTATTATAATCGAAATCTTATGTATCTTTAAGATATTCTCAGATATCATCTTCTTAATATTTATTCTTATTGGGATTTAAACTTCTTTCATTTGCATCTCTAAAGTACCCAGTCTTGGTGCATTTCATATACCCTCTAATCTCTCTGACTTGTATTAAAGTCATTTACATTTGATTTTATCCATTCTTCTAAACCCTGAACTCTATACGCAAAAATTGTCTTCTACTTCTCTCTGTACCTTCCCAATTGTCTAGCACGGTACCTGGCTCCTGGCAGGCACTCAAAATATTTTTTTTCATTAGATGAAATGAAATTCTAATTAAATTTATCTCAGTTTTCAACTTAGTGATGGTTCATTTAATAGGTCAAAAATATAAGTAAATACATGCCACTGACCATCAAAATGGTGTTGCGTGGTTGTTAGGGGCTCAGGATTTGGGTGTGGAGGTCAAGTTGCTGCAATGGGGAACTTCCATTTCTTTACTGATGGTGGCAGAGTTGCATTTAACCTGGCATCCACAGGAGACTATAATAGCTCCAAAAGAACTCAAATACAATAAAGCCTTATAAGTTATTTAAAATACAAAAAATAAAAAAATAAGAGCTTAGCTTTTGGAGTCAGGCAAAGTAAAAGAAGAATCTTGCCTCTACCACTTAAATAACTTGAATACACTGTTTTCTTTCATCTCTTTAATGTTTTCATCTGTAAAACTGGAAAAAAAAAACATTTGTACCTCTCCCAGAAGGTGGTTGTCAGATTGTCCTGATGATATTTAAGATGTTCTGTTAAACAAGGTAATTTATGTGAGTAGGTCAGCATCATGGAACAGAGCTATTATGACTGTTGTATCAGTTGCTAGGGATATATTGGTGCATAAATCACAACTACTGTCCTCAAGTATCCTGCAATCTAATAGAAAAGACAGAGAAGAAACAGATAATTAGGTTTCATGTGATAAGAATGTGCTTGAGTGGTTTGCTGACAACAAGCATCTTCCCTTTAGCCACCAGCTTCATGTAGTTTTGCCAACATAAGCTGATCATTAGGATCATAGAAAAATATCTGCTTTTCTGCCCAACAGTTTAACGGCAGTCTAAACTTTCTAACAGAGGAGCTATAGAGTTCTGAATTTATATTATCACTAAATGAGTGCATCATATAATTCCATGGTCAGAGGAAGCTGTTTCTCCCAGCATCTTAATGTACTTTATGGGCGTGAAGAGTCATAAAAGTATTTCAGCCAGCAGTTCAAGAGTCAAACCTCTGTTAAAAAAATGTTACTAGGTAAAGTGATACGAAGGAAAGTGCTAGTCATAGAATCATAAAAATGTTAAAGCTTAGAGATAATTTTATCTATATCTCATTTTACAGATGATGAAACTAAGACCCTTAGAAGTAAGGGACTTACCCAAGGTCATACAGCTTATAGGTGGGAGAGCTGAACCCCTAAGGACACCTTGCATAGCTTCTTAAAATGTTTTCCCAGAACATCTACAATTTTAGATAAAAAACCCAAGAATTTAACTGGCTTCATCTAACTCCTCACAATAAAAGATTTTGCTTTAGGCACTGTTGGTAGGTAGTGATCTATCTTATGATTTATCACAAATGGAAAAGGGAAACGTGCTACTTCTCTAGATAAGGTTCACTATTAAACACTTTAAATGGTATAAAATTATCTTTCACTTATCCAATTCCTTCTCACCTTCAGATACTTAGAGGCAATAAAAATAAGATATGGTCTTCCTATTCAATATGACACCATGAGCCAAGCAAGCGAAAGGGAAACTTTCAGAGGTCAAAGATGAAGATTGGATACATGGCTCTAAAGTGGGTGGGAGTGCAGCGTTACTTCACAGAGTATGCAAGGTCAAAGCCACAAAGGCTAAGGATATAGTTACCTATCCCTGACATTGGGAAACTCAGGCTTGTGCTAAATGAAGATACAAGGTGAGAATTTCACTAGCCATTCAGACAAGATTGGGTGTATTCAGGGTGGTATGGATGTAGACTCACTAGCCATTCAATGCTGTGAACAATAGAGAATAAATAAAAGTTGAAAACTTAAAAATTGTAATGGAACCAGTGAGATCAGTAAGGATGGATGAAGAGAAATGTAAACCACCTTTCACGATGGAAGAGAAAGACCACTGAAGGTGACACTGTAAGTGAATAGCTTACCCCAAGGGAGACCTTGCACAGTTAGGAAAGGTGGCCAGACAATATAACATATAAGCACATTGGTGCCCAAAGGACCAGAGAGTACGGACAGATCTGAAAGGGACATTAGTTATATTTAAATGTTGAAAAACAGAAAGAAAAAGAGAACCCTTGAATCAAAACAAGATTTCAAATAAGAATAGACTTAAGAAATAAATGTGTAAACAAGCCAAATAGAAATCCTAGGCATGATAAATAGAATTATCAAAATAAAAACTAAATGGAATAAAACAAAAAGAAATGTTTGCTAATGAGGGAGGCAGCAAAGATACAAGATGTTAATAAACAAACAATAAAAATTCCTTCTAAATAATTTCTGGATTATAGGAAATCATAGTGTCTTCAGATCAAAAGGTATAATATGTTCATAATTGAAACCTCCTTGGCTGCAAATATTTAGCAATAAAATTATAGATAGTAGATAGATAAAGAGGTAGAAATATAGATGGATAGATAGATGACAGATAGATACAGAGAAGACATAACAGAGAATCAGAGAGAACATAGCAAGTAAGATACATAAGATGTAACCAGAGTAATAAAAACAGCTTATCTATCTCAGTGGATCAAAGACAGAGAGAGACACATTGGTTAGAAGTAGAAGAACTATAATGAATGTTGTGGTCTTGTTTTAAAAGCAGACAGGCGTGGCTCCTGAATGGTTAAAAGGAATAGGAGTGTTCTATACAAATTGGGAATTTGGAGCCAATCTTGCTACTTGGAACAGAGATGGAGCTGTTATTCTTTTGTTATCTAAGGAAACAAAATATAAGAATTATTCATGGCTTCTTGGGGCCAGAGCTTATGTGGAATCTTGAACTTGGGAGTTGAAGGGAGGAGTACAGATATAGTCTTGAGAATAAGAACTGATAAAACCTGTATCCTTGCAAGGTTGTACCTGGGTAATGTTATCAATGTGGTTCTACATTGATGGGCTGGAGGATGCAAGTGGAAACTGCTAGAAAGTGAGAGGTGAATACAGAAGGATAGAAATATCATATAACAATAAAAACAAAGCAAATAAATATAATCCAAATTTTAACCTTAAAATGCACCTGGAATCTAATTCCAAATGCATGGAGTAATTTAATACTAAAAAATACAGCAACAAAATCAATAACTAGGTTAGTAATTTACATAAAATTAATTTTATAGAGCATTTTGACAGACTTTAAAAAAAGCACATTATTTTACTTTCTAGTAATTCATTGTTGTTATAGTGTGATATATTTATTCAAAATGGAGCTAATTTAAAAAGAGGTGAAAAAAGTGATGCATGATAGTTTGAGAAGATCTAGCATATGTCTAATCAGATTTCCAAAGGAAGAATAGCGTATCACTGAAGCTACGTTTGAAGAGATATTAGGCTATCAGCTGAGAATTTCTCAGAATTGAAGAAAGATATGAGTCGTGAAGTTTAAAGTGTGAAATAATGGCCAAATAAGATAAATAAAAATACAAACATGGCAAATGAAAATATAAATTAGGTGTTTTGCCCAGGGTCTTACCAGACTGAAATCAAGGTGCTGGATAGAGCTGAGATTTCACCTGAGGCTGAGTTTCTCCCCAAGCTTGACAGTTGTTGGCAGAATTTGGTTCTGCATAGTTATGGGCCTGAAAATACTGCTATTTTGCTGGTTGTCAACTGAAGGTGGTTCTTAGCTTTTAGATGCCACCCTTTAACCTTGCCACACAGCCCTCTCTCTCTACCGCATGGGAGTTTGTGGTTTCCAGATCAGCACCAGAGTCTTTACTGCTTCTAGTATTTTTTTTTTCTTTTCAGAAATGTCCCAGTTCCTTTTAAGGATTCATTAAAGGGCTAGGTTCAGTCAGGATAACCTCTCTTTTGATTAACTCAAAGCCAACTGATTTGCAATCTTAATTAGAGCTATAAAAGTTTTTATATTTTACAAATAACAAAACCTAAGCATGGGAGTGAAATCATTATATACATAGTCCTTTCCACACTGAGCTGATGGTTTAAATTCTTAGAAATAGTATTTCTATACATTAGTAACAACCAATTAGGAAATTCAATAGAAGAGTTACTATTCCTTATAGCTATAAAAATATGAATTGTTGTGGTAGTCAAGAGTCTAAGGTGCCCCAATATTTTTCTACCCCAGTGTACATGCCCATACTGTGGAAATTACAGATTTTATTCCACTGAGTAGGATTAGAAGACACAGTGGATCTCACCTGGGTGGACATAATCTAATCACATGGGCCCTGTACAAGTACAGTCTTTTCTCTCCAGTTGATCATAGAAGAGAAAGTTAGAGATCACACTCAGGCTGGCCTGGAAGGATGAAGGCACATGTTGTGATCTACCAATAGAAAGAGGCAGCTTTTAGAAGCTGTGAGCTGTTCCTTGCCAACTATCAGGAAAATGGAACTTCAGGCCTAGAACCCCAAGGAAATGAATGCTGCCTGCCAACAATCTGTGTAATCTTGGAATAATGATACCTGATTCAGTTTAAGGAGTTAGAGCTAGATGGGCCTTCAAAAACTTACAACCACATGCTTGTTTAACAGATAACAAAGCCAGCACCCGTAGATGTAAAGCCACTAATCACCAATCCTGGTGAGCAGGTCAGCCAGGACTGGCATTCCACATTGTTTTGAACTTTTGCCATGGTTGCGGCATAGAGGCTTATTTCCGTGATTATAAAACAAATGGATAGAGATACCCAATTTCTCTTAGCACGTCTAGTTTAACTAGTTTAATATTTGTGCGGTTTTAAGAAGTACAAGCAAACTGTAGTTGACTTTCCTCTTACCCACTACAGCAGTCTCCTTTTACTCTCTGGATCTACAAAGCAGCATTTAGACTAGGTGGAGGACAGTAAATGATGTCTACAAGTAAACAAATAAGATTTTTCACTGTGTAAACAATTCCAGATGGATCTCAGAAAAACAGCTTGAAAGGGCAGCCTCATAGAATCACACCGCTGCAGCAGGAACAAACACTGGGTCATGGGACAGGCTTTATTTCCACGCACAGTTTGTGTTTGCTTTTAGTCAGATGGGAAGGCCACGCTAATGCCAGCCCAGCACAAGGAAAGGCCGCCTCTGTTTATGTCTTAGTTCCCAAGGTAGGAGGTTAACTTTGGGGATGACAGATGAAATGCTTTGGTTTGTCATTTATATCGCTGTGCACAGGTAGCGCTCAGGCATCTATATGATCTTGTACTATTTACTGCTCCTCCATCTGGTCCCAGGAAACCAGGTGTGAAATTCAGCACTGAGCAGTTTTTGCTAGCTGTGAATTGAGTTGAGCCAAAGGGGCCATGTGGCCGGACTTTGGGATGTGAAATTACATCATGACTTATACCATAAAATTCAATTACATGTTAACCAAATTCTAAAATGTGCTCCAAGGAGAAATTTTGCTCTTTTTGAAAATGTTATCACCAATTTTGGTTATCACTGAAAAAATATGGCAACTGATATGACATTTTTATTTTCTGAGTATAAATATAAACATTTTAAAAGTTATTTTATTTGCTAATATAACTATTGAATACTATATATTATTCATTAGACATTAGATTTTTATTGACATTTTATTATGTATATCTATTTCTTGAAGAACAGCTAAGGATGCAACCATAGAAAAATTGCAGTTATCATTGTCAAGCAGCCAACAAATGTCCATGGGAATGAATATGACATAAAGAGAAAAATTACGTAAGAAATGAGGTAAGTGACTCTTTGGAAGATTAGAGAAGGAGAGCGGATTAGTTTAATGAGATTAGGCATGGTTTTAGGATAGGTTGGTATTGTGTTTGCTTAGCCTTAAAGGATAGAAAGGATTTCAATGGACAGAAATGGAAGAGAGGGTCATTTCACACATGTGAAAGTCCCTCCCCATTTTGATGTGGGGAGGTATAAATTGTATAATGCACAGAACAAGAAATGACAAATAGTTTGATATAGTTGTAGCTGAGTTTTTTTTTTTTTGCCTTCATAGTTGAACAGAGATTTATAGTTTCTTAATACTTGTTGCCTGTGAATCATTCATTTTTCTTTTTTTCCACATTTTTTATTGTTGTTCAAGTATAGTTGTCTCTGTACAGTTGTCTCCATTCCCCATCCCAGCCACCCTCACCTCCCAGCCTTGATCCAAACAGAACTACATCCTTCATCTCCCAGGGAATGGAACCGAGTCACAGATAATGTTAATAGTAGCTAACACTACTGGGGGATATTATTGTCAGGAACAGTTCTAAGGCACCTTCCAAATGTTCCCTCATTCAACCTAACCCTCAGAGAGCAGAACATCCCTATGAGGTAGTACTTCATTAACCCCACTTTACTGCTAGGAAACTGAGATGCAGAGAGGTTAAAAACTAACTTGTCAAAGTTAACATAACTAAGCATAAAGCTTGGATTTAAACCAGGGAGGATGGATCCATTGCTTCAATGTATAAATTACTTCTCTCAGCTCATATGTGTTTAAGAGTGTTCACTTCAGCACTGATTTTCCCAACCAGTGCTTTCTACTTATCTCTCATAAGGGAAACTTAGAAAACTAATAGTTATGCTTAGACATTTGTAATTAATTAGACAGTGAGCCATTAAATTTTTTGAGCAGGGGGATGCTCAGAACTAATGTTCAGACTAGATTGGAAGAAGTGAGAAGCTGTAAGAGAAGAAATTATTGACAAGGCCATTGCAGAAGTCTAGATGCGTGTGGGGGAGATCTGTACTAGAGTTCTAGAGGAAATGTTGGCATGGTCAAGCTACGGATCAGGCTGTGGTTAAGGTGGGGTGGCTGGGTCCTGAAGGGTCCTGCAGCCACCCTCAGGAAATCTATCCTTTGTTCATAATGAGCCTCCTCAACTTCACGTGGGCATAAATCTAGAGCTACTCACGCAATTGGTTCAGTTATTACACTTGCTGGTTATTCTCATTTGTTCCTTCTGTTGGTTTCAAAGAGATTCATCAGGCAAGGCTTTGCTTTTTGATGGCCAAGTGATCTGATAACAGGCTTACTACCCCATGAATAACAACTATAAACTCTGGAAACAAATACAAAATAGTACCATATTTTTCAGACTATAGGATGCACACCCCCACCCCATTTGGGAGGAATAATGGTTGTTAATGCTGCTGTTGAGTTCTGTTTACATTTACATTGGTGAAATATTGTGTTATTCAGGTTATTAAATATTTTACCACATTTTTTGCTTCAAAAATTTTTTCCTATTTTCCACCTCTAAAACCTAGGTGCATATTATGGTCCAAAAAATACAGTAGTTACCTAAAGGTTCTGTGGAGTAAACATGAGGAGAATAGAAACCTGGAAGAAGGGGAATGCACAAGGTAGTTTCTTGATAGTTTAGCCTGAGAGCAGGTGACAGGTAGTGCTGTGAATAAGGAATAAAACTCTAATCATTTGCAGACTTTCTGGCCTGCAGTACCAGAGGACAGAGTTCAGGGTAAGGGCTGCTTCTGAGTAGTGTGAGTAGAATTTCAGAAAGGATAATACCAAAAAGGAGGAACTCAAATCTGTGTATAAACTTTGCTCAATCTGACTCCTAAACCATGCATGTATGGGAAGACTAGGCAACCTGACCGAGGAAAGACAAAACAAGCCAAATAAGCCAAATTTTGACTGAAATTTGAGCCACTGCCTAGGAGAAAATATTTATAATGTATGCCCAACTAAGTAATTGCCTACTACACAAACTGCCATCACTCTTTAGACGAATAAATGTGACCCATTCTCTCAAGAGATGTAATCATCAATGGAGGTCAATCCTGAGAATAAGTGAATATACACATAAGTCAATTAACTATATGCCCAATAAGATACAGGAAAATGTACTCATAATAAATGAAAGGATAGGGTATCTCAGGGGAGAAAATAGAAGCTATAAAAAAAAAGGTACCAGTGGAAATTCTAGAACTAAATAGAGTCAATGTGTACTTTATCTTGTGGTGGGGATAGACCAAAAAATGGTGGGACCCGTAGAAGAGCAGACTTGAGAATTATGTTTAGATAAATGCCCAGGAGACCTCATGACTACAACAGCCTTCCTAAATTCACTCCAGTAACAAGGACGTTTTAGCCCAATTTTAGTGTTTGAAGAAAGTTCTCTTAAAAATGAAGTCCTGGCTGGTGCAGCTCAGTGGATTGAGCACCGGACTATGAACCAAAGGGTTGCTGATTCATTTCCTAGTCAGAGCACATGCCTGGGTTGCAGGCCAGATTCCCAGTATGGGGGACACAAGAGGCAACCACACACTAATATTTCTCTCCCTCACTTTCTCCCTCCCTTCCTCTCTCTAAAAAAATAGATAAAATCTTAAAAAAAAGTATTTCCCCATGAAGTATACTGTTGGAAATTTCACCATTAGAAAAGTAACTCTTTAAAAAGCTGTTTTCCTTTGCACCACATTTTGAGAACAAAACATATGTCATTATAATCAGAGGAGAGTGCATCACCAAGGAGATCAAGGCTATAGAATGAAAAGAAAAATAATCCACTCTCCATTTCTGCTGCCACCTTTCTTGTTCCTCACATAGAACAAAATGCAAGCGTGTGAGTTTTAGGATATGTTTATTAGCTTGTTTATCTCATCTAATTACACACATCCCCCATACATTCAGTAATAATTTAAGAATACTTAAGATACATGTATTAGTAAGAAAGAGATATAAATATCTACACAGGTTTTATAAGCCATGTAGAGAAATGGAACAAAATAATAAATATTCCAAAAACCTGTGATATGATGGCTTTAAAATTGAATATTATGTTTTACTTTGATTAAAATATAGAGGCATTCTTCATGTGTAATAATAACTAATCATTAATAAATAATGGCATCTTAGTCATTAAAATGTTAATTACAAAGAGTATGGAGAAATGCAGAAAATAATTCTGCTATAATTGACAAAAGCAAATTAAAAATAACACGTATACTCTAAATATAAGTTAAAAGAGTCTTCGTTAAGGCAAGATATAGAAAACCAAGAAAAACAAAAAGAAGAATTTTAAAGCTGAGGGCACAAAACTGTGATAGATTATTCTTAATTTATGTAATAAATAAACTTTAAAATAGCTTTCCCCTCTGGCAACAGAGACTGCAAGGAAAAGGGGGTTAGATTGTACTTTGATCATTGAATGAGTGGTGATCTCCATAGAAAAAAACCTATTCAAACACACAAGAGTTTTAGAACTGCTCCCGCCTCGGAGAACATCTGAGACTCACTCACCCCGTGGGTCTGAAGCTGTCCTGATTTGCTCTGATGAAGCCCATACCCCTGTTCCTTCAGCCCACAGGAAACTGAAGCGCAGCCTGAGGATGGGCATAGAACATGTGATCTGTCTTGTTATTCAATAGTGCTAAAAAGACTTGAACATTTTTTTTTCCAAGACATTGTTTAAAAAATGATTCTCACCTCACAAGCTACTTTAGCACAAAGGCAATTTAAATTACATTTCGATCAATGATGCAAATAAAGTGTTTCTCCAAGCCTGAGAGTAGGAAAACAACACATTGTAAATGATTTCTTGAGGTTCAGAGAGGCTCTGCAGATTTTTGCTGATCTTGCAGAAAATGAGGGTTTGGGGATTGCCACACCAGGTTCTCCTCAGTAAATGTGTGTGAGTCCTGAAGGTAAAGCCACAGGCGAATTCACCTGGTAATTTGGCTAGCACAAGAGAGACTGAGGGGATGGAACAAAACCCCCAAGACAGGAACTCTACAATGACATGCTAGTTCGGTTTATATACTTATGTACTGCTGTTTTTGAAAGACATCTGTGAATCCATCTCAGAGAGAGATATCTCTCTTCTCCCAATCCAACACCTCTTAATTTACCATCTTCTTATGGCTCTTTTAATAGTTTAACATCCATTATGCTTATAAGAAGCACTATGGAGAACATCATAGGCAGGGTTTTTTTTTTTTTTTTTTAACAGAACTCCATTTATCTAATCAGTATTTATCAAGTAAGCTTTCCCAAATTCTGAAATACACATAGTTCTCATTAATAAAATAGAGAGACTCATACCAGACTCATCTGTTTCCATGAGGAGCACATGAGACAATATGTGTACACTGTTCAGCACAGACCTGAGCATGAATAAATAATTAATAAACACTAGCTAGCAAATACTTTTCTCATCTCTTTTGCTAAATTTCACCTTCTTGAGTTAACTTAAGACTAATCTTTTTCTGTACTACAAACCCAGCAAAGTAAAGAGAATACAAAGTAAATACTAACATGGTTTCTGTAGGAGAACATCCCTGAATTATATACGTATGTTATATAGTTAAAGAGCTTGTTAGTTACCTACTACTACATCTCATCTCTCTCTCTCTCTCAGTTGATATTGATGACACAAGTGTTCTTGGCATTTTCTATTGGTTCCTTGCCTTGTTTGCGTCCTGTATTTTGTTGTGGTTCATCCGCTAGGTGAGGCTGGTCGACGCCCAGGAAGTAACTCTGTCTCTCACACAAGATAACAAGTTTATGTGATGCAAGTTATTAAAAAGGAAGTGTTATATCTGCTCCAATGTATTATAAAAAAGAGGCACATCACTAAAAACACTTATACTTTAACTATTATGGTACCTAAATTATTTTTAATAGCACCTCAACTGATCAAAAATCAGGAACATGCGCCTCAGTGGCTGAAAGCAGCTTTAATGGCTTCTGTTTCTCAGAGGTCAACTTTATTTGACCCAAATGAAGACTCGAGTTCCCCACTTCTCTTTATTATCCTTTCAGAGCTTTCTAATAATTCTTTGATTGTCCAATAATATCTATTTGCTTTTCTAATTCTTGTAATCATTTCTGAGGATGCTTTCAATATAGTTACACTTTGGTGAATCCCAAACTTTTAAAAATTTTTGTGTTTTCCAAATATCATTACAATTGTTTATATCAATCCACTTTTCTTTACATTTATTCTCCCTATAAAAAGGACCTGTTTAGTTTATTAATTTATCTCATATAGTCTTTTACACAACGTATTGAAATGTCAATAGATTAAAGATTGTCAAGAAGGTAAATACAACTGAGATAATTCACCAGGCTCTAAAATCCAATCATATGCATTCTCTCCTATTCATAACTGAGCTGATGTCTTTCTATTTAGTGCAGATGAATGATTCAAAACTCCAGAAAAATTCAGAATTTCACAAATTCGGCAGTTTTCATCAATTTGTTAGTTTTTCTTTAGTCACATGGAGACTCCGCCTCATCCTTCTTTCAAAGACAGATCTGCCAGCCCCAATTTCAAAGTGTTGGGGACATGGAACAATATAGGAATTGAGCAAGAAAATGATGCCTCTTCCCATTTGCTGTGCATGCTCCTCAGGGAGGACTTAAATAATGTACATTCTCTGAGAAGTTAACTTGGGAATCCAACTCTGGGAAAAATTACTTCAACAGTGAATGTACCTAGAGATGCAGAAGCTGCAGCATCAGAAAGCCAGGCTCTCATCCTTGCCTAATAACCGCAGCCCACAGAGAACTGTCATAAGCATGCAGAGGAATATAGTGATCTATACACTCCGGGTTTTTCTATATTGTTTCTGAGGAACAGTGTGTCTGCTGGGAGAGAGATCTACCTAGTTCAGATTAGGGGTAAAACTGTAGGAGGTGCAATTAGCTTCACAAATTGTCAGGAGCTTTTCAGAGTTATTCACTCTTAAAATACTTTAATCATTAGGCATCTAGAATTCAGCCTTTATAGAACCAAAAATAAATGTCAGTTTTAATATCTCAATCAGTGATTTCTCAAAATGAATCTGGCAAACCATTTCACATTTATTTTTCAACATGCCTGTGAGGAAGAAACTAGAGCAAATAAGATGGAAACCCCCAGCAAGGTAGATGAGTCATGATGATTGAGTCTTTCCAATTCATCTTCTCTTTCACAAAATAAGTGACTGGAGTTTGCGATTACTGTGGGGCTGTTTGTTGGTGATGACAACTGCTTGGTCTCAGTTTGGAAAACATGTTCTGTTCTGGGTTGTTGAGTCATGTCAGGTCACTTGCAATCTTTCTTTTTTTTAAGTGACAAAGAGTGATAATTTTATTTCTGAAGTCTAATGGCCAACAAGCACTTAATGACCAATTTAGCCTAGATTCCCTTTTATTTTTCAGATAAAAATATCAAGGCATAGTTTATTTTTTATTATCACTAACAGGCATAATTCATACTGTTTTTCTGGTATAAAATTATGTGGTAGCTACAGCTGGAGCCTGGGTGCTATGCACAAAAGCCCTGGCATGGGTCTTTACAAGATGGTCATGAGTTCCTGATAGTGAGATTTGGTCAACACAGCCTCCTTCCAGAGGCCGGGGAGGTTAGCTATAGGTCTTGAAGATGGCATCAAAGGTGGCCTTGGTGAAGTTGCCCAGGGTGGCAGTGCAGCCCTGGCTGAGGTGTAGCAGTTATCAATACCAGCCATTAGCAGCAGCTTCTTGGGCACAGGGGCTGAGACATACCAATGCCCCTGGGGACAGGGGTGAAGCACATCAGCATGGAGCCATAGAACCTGATCAACTTGCAAAGGATAGTATGGGGTTTGTGATCTTGTCCCCCAGAAGCCTTGCTGCACAGGGACAATAGAGACCTTGGCCAGGATAATGGACCCATGGATGACAGTGGCTACCTTTTTAGATCACTTAACATCCAAACCAACATGTCCATTGTCCCAAAGGCAACAAATGCCTCAGACCAAGTCCTGTGGCCAGTGTGTGTCTGCTTTAGCATGGGCATAAACTTCAAAACCTCATCCTTGAGAAATGCCCCCAAGAAAAAGTCAATGATCTCAGGTTCCTTGGTGGGAAGTGAGAAGAGATAGAATCTTCTCCAAAGACTTGATCAAAGACATCCTTGACCAGGTGGCCCAGGTTGGTGACAGGGATCCACTCACTCCTTGCCCTTGGCCTTGCCTCTGTGAGTTCTGTGGCCTTGATCCTAACTGCATCCTGGCCAAGACCTTAGTCCCTGGATGCCACTGCCAAATCCTCCAAAGCCTCCACAGCTTCCCATTGCAGGGTACCCAGGGCCTCTGGGCCCTCCCACAGCACTAGCATCGTCTGCCATTGGATGTTTCCTTGGAAAAGCAGCTCAAGTCATAATTTTAAAGAAGATGAATTTCCAAGAAGTTGAAAGCCAAAATGTTAAACATAGAGTGAGAATGAGAACTTCTAGAAAATAGTTTATATTCCAAATATATATTAAGCATATTTGTTTGTGGAATATCATGAGCATGGGAATAAATAATGTATTTCTGTCCTCAAGGAGATTTTCATTCAGTAAGGGAGGCAGACAGGAAAAAATAATTAAGAAACAAGAAGAAAACAACTTCCAGAATAGAAGCAGAAATGGCATTGATGTAATGACTAAGTTATGTTAAATACTTCAGTGAAGACAATATTATATATGTAAACAGATATATTATGTGTATACAATGTATATATATAACATGTATATATGTGTATAAATACATATACTATGTATATGTGTGTATATATGTATGTATAAATGGGAATAATTATAACTGTTGTGTAAGTAACTCTCAGGTACATCTGGAATTCTATTCGGGGACAGTTATTCTGAATATTAGGAATCCTTAGCCTCAGAAGAAGCTAAATATCATAACTGTATTTCCAGAGCTATAATCAAAATTTTGTTAGTTGTCATCCTGAGGCCAAAAATGGGTGAACTTGGTGTCCTATTAATACAATAAATGGATGAATACTAGAAATTGTCCTTAAATGGTGAAATGAAACTTTTAAAAATTATGGATTGTCAGAAATGTTTAAGACACACTGCATATACTTTTATAAACAGTGTGCAATAATCCAACAAGGCTGGTACCCTTCATCCACAAAATTCTCAATTATCCACTATCTGGCTGTAAACTCCTACTGTTGCTTGTCCAGTGAAAACTATCAGGGTAACAACCATAAGATACCAGAATCCTGCCTCTTACAAGGTGGTATTTTGATCTCTGAAATACCAATAAGACTGGGCTTTCTTAAGGCCCAGAACAGATTGTATAATTTATCTTGCACTAACTTTATCATAGATGTTTAGTTAATAAACATCTCTATTTAGGTGATTTTTTTTTCTGAGACATTCTCTTTTTATAATTTAATAGCAAGTTTGTTGGGGAAAGTTCACCAAACTCAAACCTCTTCACCAAGTACTGTTATCTGCTAAAGGACCCTGGACTTGGACATGGCAGATAAGCTTAAAACAGTTCACAAAAAGCATCTCCTACAATTTGAAAGAGGGTATAATTAAGCATGGGAGTGGAGAATATATAGAGGCATCGATGAAGGCTGGAGTTCATAATTATTGTTCCATTGTGGTATGGAACCTATCCCTGATTAACAGCTTTTCTAATTGTTTGAGCTATTTTTCAACAAGAAAAAATTATTTCCCAGTAGATAGAACTATTTCTTATAAGGCTAATTGCCCTGGATATTTTCCATGTGGCACACAATATACCCAGTGTCTCACTGGAGAGAACATGGAGTCCAGGAGGAGAAGTGTCATGAATGTCACATTGAGCTAATCAATGTTTTCATTGATTTACATTTTTATATATTGGATTTTATTAATAAGACTTCTGAACAGGTTTTACAATTTAATTTACAAGTTCATGCCTGTATTGATCAGAATTTTATTTTAAATCATGCATTACTATGACTTTCATGGAAATAGAAAAAGGCAAAAATAAAAGGAAATGGAAATCATTCCTAAAATGTTATAGCAAAACTAGTAGTGTCTGAAACTGATGGAGGGAAAAAGTGGATCCCAGGATACGCTGGCAGTGGTGGGGAGCAAACGGTCTGCATTTCAGATGGTCTCAGAGGTAACGCGGGCAGTGTCTACGCATCTGTATCCCCTTCTCTTCCTGGAAAGGGCTTCCATTGGGCGTTTGCTAATTTTTATTTATCAATGTCCAGTTAAGTAGGTCATTGTGTTCAGATATAGAGTCTTGTGTTAAGAAAATTTCCTGAACTTGGAGAGTATCTGATAAAAACTTGAAATAAAATGATGATGTAGTGTTTTAGGACTCATGTCATTAGTACATAGAGGTGTAAAACAGGTATTGAAATCCATGGCCTAAATTGTTGATTTTCTGCCTTGTTTGCCTCTTAGAATTACATAGAAGATGTAAAAATGCTGGTTCTCAGGCCACACAGAAAACTAATTACATGTGCATTTCTGAAGGTGGGTCCCAGCCATTGATATTTTTATAAGCACCTTGGTAATTTCAGTGTATATGTAAGTTTAGGACTCAATTGTTTAATGATAGCAAAATATTGTTAAATCCTCTGAAAGTTCAATTGGCAGAGTTATTTATGACTGATTAAAACAAAACAAAACAAAAAAGCTTATGGCCAGGGAAAGCTGTGTGTTACACGAAGATTTGCAATGCCACGGTAACCAATGATACAGAGGTAATGGGGCCTTATTTTAAAAACATTTGAAGAGACACAAAGTCAGTGTGAAACATTTCTCTACCAAGAATCTTACCATTTTAGTACTTGTGTTTTCAGAATCATCAATTAAAAGCTCCAGAAATACCTTTTTATTATTTTGTAGGGAATAAGAATGAAGGACATAGGCGTCAGGACTGCCTGGAATATGGAGTCAAGAGGGATAAATATAGACATCGGAAAGATATGAAATAAATATATCTGACCTCTTTTTCTCAGCCTTTCTGTATGTAGAGACTAAGCTACTTATCCACTCCATTCTACTTATCCCTCCGTTCTAATGCCATCTAATAGGAAATGGAGGGGTGCTTTGTCACCGCCTTTGACAAGGAACTGCCGGGGCTGGGCAATGATAACAGAATAGTGTCTACATTCCTGCCTTCTTCTTTTGGATTTTTAAACATTGATAAAATGATGTGGTATATCCCAGTATATTTTATGAAAGTACATTTAGAACAACTGATCAGACGTATTTTTGTAAATATCAGGTCAACTTTGACATGGTTTTTCATGAATTCTAAGTAACTAATTAGTATCATAACAATCTGGCCCTGTGGCTTTCCTTGTTCTTGTTTCTCAAATTCATAGAAGTGTCTGAGACTTTGACAGTGATAAAAGTATTTTCCTACTTATATCCTTTCCATCTTTTCTTTAACATTTTTCAAGGAAGCAGAGTAGAATACAAATTATCCAGGACCATCACTAGTGCAACTTTTTTCCTAAGATAGTTTGAATTTAATAATTATTTTCTTACTTCTCAAGCATAACAATAGTATGCTAAGGTCCTTAGTGAATCCATCTACAACACAGGAGTTTCCCTAAGAAAAACAACACAGCATTTTGTTATTTTCTTGTATTCTTCCTCTGATGATGTTTGATTCCAAATTTTCACCCATTCAGTCCAACAATCGTACAGTTGCCATATTCTGTCTCTTTTGGCCAGAACTCCCATGTTTTCCTTTGGAAAGGAAGAAATATTGATGATATTGAAAGCCTTGGAAGCCTCAGTAAGGTCTAAATTTATCTTGGATGACTTATCACTCACTATTATCCAAAAATATCCCAAAGTGTGCCATGTAGAGCAAACAATGCCTGTGAAAAGTTTCTTAGAAAAGGCGTTTGGGTGAAAAAAATTTCTAAACTGTCCCATAAATTATCTTCCTTAGTTCCTCACAATTCACATTCTGCAAAGGCCATAGCTTGTGAAATGCTGATCTATTCAGGGACAAGTTGATGAGCAGAGAAAAGTGAAAGCTCTTCAAGTTCAGAGGGAGTAGGACATGTCACTCTACTAAGAAGACTGGCTTGAACTGGTTAACACAAAAACTTGTAAGAAGTGTAAGATTAAAAAATACCTACTACACATATGGTTCCGAGAAAGGTAGTGTGAATTTTATAAAAGCGAATTATTCATGGCTCCTTTCCTAACATAACTTATCACCTAGGAGAGGATATAACACAAGTCTGGAAAACTGACATGAAGAATGTCAAATGAGACCCAAGAGAGTTATAGGTAGGATGCTATAAATATTCAATCCAGGAGAGATTATTACTATTTGCAGATGGGGTGGAATCAGAGAAATCTTCATGAAGCAATGGCATTAAAGCACTGAGCTCAATGGCACTGAGTTTCAAGGCATGTACTTGAACACGAAAAGAAAGCATACCAGGTAGAGGTGGACACATAGGCAGGAAAGCTCAGATCAGGCTTAGCTGGGTCCAGAACATAGCATTCTGTATGTGGGAATAGTGTAGGGTGGGAATAGACAGTGAAAGTTTGGAAAGAAAGTGGTAAATCAGTTTATATTATAAAAGGTACTAAATTTCAGGCTCAGGATTTAGTTTAGTAGGTAACTTTTTAATGATAATAAGGTATAAGTGACTATTTTTACTGTGTGGCATTTAGACATGGTAAGCAAATTTCCTCAATTACCCTAGTTAGTAGCACATTTTCACGTGATACTTGAGAATAGTGTCAAATGAGGAGAAATGGGAGAATTGGGCAAAGCTAACTTTGCCCTCAGGTCTTTAGAAAAGCAATCAAGAACAGAACTCACACTTTAATATGCATACTAATTACCTGGAGATGCAGTTCAAAGGCAGATTTTGACTTAATATATTTTTAGAGCCAGAAACTCTCCAATTCTAGCATGCTCTCGGGTGCTAGTGTGTGTGTGTTTTTGTTGCTTTTTTGTTAGTTTGACTGACTATTTTTGCGATCTATAGATCCATATTGAGTTGTAAGGCTTTTATTTTATTTTTATTTTTTTGTTTTAGAAAGAGAGAGAAACATTGATCAGTTGCCTCCCATACATGCCCTAACTGGGGACTGAACCTGCAACATAGACATGTTCCCTAACTGGGAATCAAACTTGCAATCTTTGGTTTACGGGACGGCACTCCAACCAACACTGGCCAGGGCTGTTGTAAGGATTTTAGAGCAGTAATCCTCAAACTTGACTACATGGAAAAGTCATCCATGGAGCTTTAAAAATTACCAATCCCTGAAACTTATTTACAGAGTCTGTGATTTTATCAGGTTTGGGATGAGGTCTTGGCATCAGTATTTTTAAAAGTACTTCAAAGAATTCTATTGTATGGCCAATATTGAGAAGTGCTGCTCCAGCTTATGTCTTAAGTAAGTGCTTCGCCCCCCTGGCCGCACATTACAATCACTCAGGGAGGTTTTAAAAAACTTGTGCCCAGCACAATGCAGTGTGCAGATAATGTTTTGTTGATTTGTACACTTGAAACTTATATGGCTTTTATGAACCAATGTCACCCCAATAAAATCAATTTAAAAAATCCTGGTGTCTAGGCACCATGCCAAGCCAATTAAATCTGAGTCTCTGGGGATAGGACCTGGGCACTGGTATGTTTCAAAAGCTCCCCAGGTGATCCTAATGTGCAGCAAAGTTGAGAATCGCCAACCTGATTGGATTTAGAAATTTGTATCTTTTTACAGTTGTTTAGAGAACAAGGTACACATGACCGTTGCATTGTCAGATCACCAACAATTAACATTCTGTTTGCAGCTCACTCGTGCAGAGAGAACCAGTTGTCTAGAGTTTTTGGTGTGAGGGTGAAGTAGCAAAAGTGAATTATTTTTTGAAATGAAAGTTATTGAAAAAGAAATAGACCAATGAAGCATTGGACCATTATTTTCGTGAGAGCTTGTGGACTGAGCTTAGTGTTCTTGTACACATCTGCATGGTTAACACGTTGCTATAGTCTCACTGAAAACCCTGATAATACACTGGAAACACTATAGAATGGGATTCTACACTTAGCGCTGTGAAGAAAGTGGTGTTTGAATTAGCGGACAGGACTGGGCAGGAAGGGACAGAGACAGCAATCGTGGCAGCAGACTCAGAGGGCTTGGCCCTGCTTCTGTTACTGACTCCCTCATGAGCACCTCAGTTTCATGGTTTGTCGACTACAAGAAAATTGATACCTACTTATAGGATTGTTATAAGGACAAAATACACATGACCGTTCTGCTGTAAACTGAAATTTGCAATACAAGTGCCAATAATTAAAAGCACATTATATCCAGAACCACATAGTGATGATAAACCATATTCATGTTGTCCAATTTTTTTCTCTAATCATTGCTCTAAAGCAGGCAGATGCTCAATATTGGCATTAAAAACTCTAAATGTTTGTTTGGGGGGTTGGCAAAGAGTTCTCAATGTGGAAATGATCATTGGGAGGAAATCAGAGACAGGAGGAAAATTGAAAACAATTTCTGTTCCTGATCCAACTTACTTTACTTTTTATACACATTGCTGTTATTTTTAGGACTATAGAATATCTCATCACTAATAATGAAAAGTTGAAATTATTATTCATACATGGGTTAATGAGACCAAAATTTGTGTTATTTGTGCTGGATAGATAGGTAAAAACATAAAACCTAAGTTGTTTATGAACTTAGCCATAAACAAAATAGGAAATCCATCTGGACTCAGAGTTAGCAAACAATAGAAGTATTTGTTCTTCAATATTATTCTAGATTCTCAGTGATACTAAGGGAAATGATGTCCTGGGCTGTCACTTCAAATAGATTAGTCAGATATAGAAAAGTCAGTGGTTATATTAAGTTTATAGAAAAACAAAATATGAAAAAGCCTACAGAGATTCATTATGAAGAGGCTTCTAAATTTCTTCCTGTTTTTAAATCAACATTTACCTCATACTGCTAATTATAAGATTCAAACAATACTCAGAATGGGATCGGCACCAGGTACAGCCCACGAGTAGTACTCAGGTAATAAGAACCACTGACACACCCAGATATCGAGATCGGTGACAAGACTTGAATGTTAGACTTCTGATCTACAATCTTTTCATAGCTGGAATCAAATTATACAGTTAATGTAAAAATGCTTATTATAGTGCTTGGCACTTGCTGTTCAACTGATTTTGGTATTCTTTCTCTATAATAATGTCAAACATTTGGGGAGCTTTTATTATGTGCCAAGTAATGCTCTTGCTTTCCACAGGAATTGGTTGATGTGATTCTCATAAGAACCACATAAAGAAGGTATGATCATTCCCATTTGTCTTATGAGGAAATTAAAGTACAGGGAGTTTAGGTATTTACCTGTGGTCGCATAGTTATAAGGTGACAGAGTTAGGACTCGACCCAGGCAATTGGTCTTTAGAGTCCATGTGCTTTTCTCTAAACAAACTATCCTTCTTCCCTGATTCAATGATCTTTTATCATTATATTTTCAGTTTGAAAATAAGGAATGATAGTTGTGCTGGAAAGTGGCTGTCAAACATAGAAA
Source organism: Anoura caudifer (assembly GCA_004027475.1). Taxonomy (NCBI): domain Eukaryota; kingdom Metazoa; phylum Chordata; class Mammalia; order Chiroptera; family Phyllostomidae; genus Anoura; species Anoura caudifer. The sequence continues at coordinate 42,900 of PVKU01000223.1, forward strand.
TGATATGCTATTAATTAGACCTCATTATCCACCACAACTTCCTTGTCACCTTTTCTTTCATTCCTTTAACAACCTCTGACTCAAAAACACACATGTTGGCCATGGGAGCACAGCTTAGAATTATTGTTCATAAGTGTTGCACTATGTAGTTATGTATTTCACTCCCAACACTCCCCCACCCCCCAGCCTACATCTTACTGAAGAGAAAAGGAAGGTCCATAAAATGAAATTTACTAAATCATGAATTAAACTGAGCTCTCTGAACTTCTATTGGCTATAAGTATTATAGCTGCTTCCAGAGCCAAGAGTCATTTGCTTTGGGATCAAGCCCATGTTCTGTGTTCTAATGAGCTGTATTTAAAATCCCAGATCCTTTGCCATTTGGCCTGCTGGGAACTCAGAAGGATCTTGGTACTCCTACTTTTGATAGTATATTTTCAATTCCTCATTCATTTAATTTTTCTGTAGTCCTCATATCTGGGAAACAGCATATCCTTGGCATCTCTCTTGGTTAGTGCTTTGGTGTCACTAGTCTGTTTCTGGCTTCCATTGTTTATATTTTACAAACTTCATCAACTATATTCTGAGTTACTACTTGGCAAGGTTTAGTGCTTGTTATTGGGAATGAGAGAACCAGGCATAACCAATTTCCTCATAGGGCTGACAATCTAATAGGATACATAGATAGTAAAATGGGGAGAGTGATAGCTTGGGGAGATACCTGTGTTGTGGGGGATGTAGATCCAGGTGAGGTGGAGTCAGAGAAGTCTTCAGAGGGGAGTATATGTCTGAGCTGGGATGTAAAGGAGCAGAAATTACCAAGCTTCATAAGGGTAGGGACATACCTGTCTAAACGATATTAGTATCTTTAACCTGGTGCATATCATGTAATTAGAGATGAATAAACATTTTTGAATGAAGATATGAATGCAAAGGGAAGAGGATGATGGAGACTTCCACCAATAGTTTCATCTGATCACCTTTATCTGCCTTTATCTGTGATACAGTTTAGCAAGAACCATCCCCTTAATATCCAATCAAATTCCTTAATAAACTTTCATCTGCTGACTCCCTCACTCTGCTCATGGGATATAAATTCCCAGCTGTCTTTGCTGTATTTGAAATTGAGTTCAAGCTCTCTCCTCTATTGCAACAGTTTCAAATAAAATCTTTTTCTTTACCATTTTAAAAAGCATCAGAATAACTTCTTTTGACAAAAGTAAAGATAGATGTATCAAGGCTCAAATGCAAGAATCCTCAACTCACTTATTTTCTTCTCACTTTTTGGCAATTTCCTGTAAAAGAAGAAAATAATTTTTACATCATTCACTATTATGGAAATTAACAAAATTGCTGTATGAAAATATTAAAATAATACTTGGTATATAACCAGTGCTAAACAAATAGATATTATCTTTTTTCAAATGTTACTTTCTCATGCTCTTGGTTATCCAAAGTGGACTTTACTATCCTGAGGTTTAGACAAGATCAATGAAGTTTGAAAACCTCTTGAAATTACATGCAAACTTTTGTTTATTTTAGTATGAGCATTTCTTTTACCTGTGGAAAAGATTTATAATTTTCATTATATTCTCCAAATTTTTGCAACCTTACAAATAGTATAAACCATACCATACTTATTTTCATATATAATACATCTACTTTTGTGGTTTCAAGTTGATAGTTCTCAAATATATTCATCATATTCAAATTCTCTTCTGCATTCTATAATTCTACATTTGCCACATTAAGATTCAAACTCAACACCCCTATTTTTCTCTTCCAACATCTATCTCAAATTGGCTCCTCTTCCTAAAGATTTTATTTCTCTCTCTGTACTGGAGCTTTTAATTCAGTCTCTCAAGTTTCTTTCTACTTTGAAGCAGTTATGCAAATAAATGCCAGCAGTATTTTTCATCAAATGCCATGTTTCGTCAATTTTTTCTACTCTCATTGCAGACCATATTCACTTTGCACTGAGATTTTTGGAAAGGTCTCCTAACTGGTCTCCTAGCTTTTTGCTTGCTTTACAGAGTCAGTCCATCTTTTGTGGCATTGCCACATTTTCTCTTTAATGGATTGTTTCCATACTCCCAACTCCACATTACTTATTGAATGAAGATCTTTACCCAGTGTGAAGGGCCCTTTGACACTTCCTTATTGTTCAATATATTTGTTACACTCTGATAAAAGGTAGAAACAATTTTTTTGACAGTTTTTTTCTTCCCAACAAATTGCCCAGGCTGAGCTCCAAATGCTCTGAACATATTTTCTTTGTATTTCCTGAGAATGTCCTTTCACTGTCTTTCCTATCCATCCAAATCCTAGCTATCCTTCATGCTTTATTTCAAGTCCCATCTGTTTCAATGGAGAGTTCCTTAGTAGAGATCTTTCACTGATATTTCTCTGTTCTAAACTCTTACTTCATGGATTGTTAGTTTCTTGCAGTTTAGGCCTTTGTAGTTATCTAATGGTGTGTGTGTGTGTGCACGTGTGTGTGTGTGAATGCACATGTGCATATGCATGTACACTACCACATGACAGGGCAGGACTTGTCTTGTATTTTAACCCCTCCCACTACCAGACTACTTAAAAAATTCAACATGTACTAAATAAGTAATTGTGGCTGATAAGTGATCTTAACCATACCTGTACGTAGAAATTTAACCTTAATTCTAAATTATTTTTGAAAGGTTTAGAACAAGATAGTAAAATAAATTTAGTTCTTTAGGCTAACAGAGTACTATGGAGATTGTTTGACAACCTGTCAATTCTCCCATCTATGGAAATAGATAAATAAATCAAAAGGCATTTACTATTTTTCAAACCATGTTTTCTGGGAGACACTGCTTATAAAAAAAGTTGCACATCAAAGCAGAAATCACATCACTCCTGTTGACTATGCCATCAGTTATCACCTGGCTTTGCAGTCTTTGCATCATTATTTCTATAAAGGCTTGCACACGGCATTGATGCCCTGTCAGGGCCTTTGAGATCGGAGAACTTCTTTGAATGGTTCTTCGGAGATGCACTTTCAGACATGCATTGAAGGTTTTGAAGGTTATTTTCATCTCTGAAATTGATATGCAAAATATACCCAAGGCTAAATAAAACACAAACAAAAATATGTACACTATTTTTCCACTTCCTAATTCAGAAAAGTGATTGAGTACATTTAATTTTAACCTCACGAAATTTTAACATCTTATGAAAGAGAAATGATATGAAAATATTTAAAGCAGTGATTATTTCAGAGTATTTTAGAGAAAGAAAACAATAAGCCAAAGTGGAATAATAAAAATAAATATTTATTCATTGCTCACATGGCTCTGGTACATACTTGATATCAACTTTTTGTTCTCAAACTCCAAAAAGAAAACTGGAACATCATGGAATCTTGGAGATCACCTAATCCAACCCTTGAGTTTTATACATTAGGACACTAACATGAGGAAATGGGGGTTAAATCATCTGAGGTCACAGGACAGTCTAAAAGTAGTCTTACTGGGATTAAATATAGTTTTCTTAACCTTCTTCCAACTGATAATTTTATCTTAATCCTTATCAATGTGCAGGAATGAAATCTGCAAATACAGACTTAATTCATACTGATGTCTGGTCTCATATCAAGAAGGATTAGTTCCACAACCTTGGATAAAATTCTAAGTATTATTATGGTGATCCACCCAGTGAGTTGTGAGGGGTTGAGTGAGAAATTCCCATGATGCCCAGGACTAGAAGAGCTTTCTATTTGTTGCTATGACTACATTCTGTAGTTTGCTGACCATGTTGACACGGTTGAATAATGAGTATTGTGTAAACTCATGCTCGGTTTCTTTTTATTGTGCTTTTGGAAAGAGGTTACTCAACTATAATAATTATGTAATATCGTGCCACGGCAAGCTGTATTTACTGTTTAAGAATCCCACAAAAAGAATGGGTGATTTGCAGGATATTTTTTCTAAACCACAAAAGACAAAAGTGTTCCAAGCCCCTACCAAGTGAATTCTCCTGCTAGTTTATTAATTTCAGTAAGCAAATGGTATTGAGAGATTTTGTGGGCAAACAGCCAGCTAACTTCCATACCCACAAGCTGACAGGGTTAAGTTGTACTGCAGTGCTCTGCCTGCTGTGGCTGACTAAGTGATGTCAACGATCACAGGTCTTACATTTTCTCCTTTGTTTCAAGAAGAAATTGTATGAAAAATGCAAGAGTGCATTACCAAATGTTAAGGCTTACTTAAAGCATTATGGCTTTTAACAAAACACTCTCACCTGTAATGTGATTTGATCCTTATAGCATTCCTGCCAGGCAATGGTAGGGGCGCTGCTCCTCAAGGGGTACGCTGAGGATTAAATGAGTGGGGTAAAGTGGCTGAGCTTCCGCAGTGCTCAGAATGTCCCTCAGGCTCTCTCCCAGGCATCCTAATCCTTTTAACGCACACACAAACACATACACACAATTTAGTTCTATTATTATATGTTGTTATCAATTATGTTACTATTAATGCTATATTCATACATAAATAGTGGTATAATTACATATATATATGTAAAGTCTGCCCACATATAGAAACAGATGTCCTTCAAAACAAACATTATGAATTGAATTCATTTAATGTACCCCTGTGTAATTGGAAATTATTTTAGCTGCACTCAGTCTAAATATTGAAATCTTTCCCAAGTGCCTTCTTTTCCTAAACATTTAATTATGGTTGGTATACAATCTTATATTGGTTATGTTAATTTCAGGTATATAATATGGTGGTTTGATGTTTTTATACCTTACAATGTGATCAGCCCCACTAATTCTAGCAATCATCTGTCACTAGTCACAAAATTATTGACTGTAGCCCCTTTCCTCTTTTCCCCCGTCCCCTACCCCCTCCAGTGATGGTGTCTCAGTTGCAGCATGTGTCCAAATCCATCTAATTGTATATATTAGAAAGGTACAATTCTTTATTTGTTAAGTATACCCTGATAAAGCTGGAAAAGTTCAAAAGCAATAAAAATGATACTTATATTGAATGTAAATAAATTAATTAAATAATTAAAAATGTGTAGTGTTTACACAAAACCTAGTTTTCTGGACTGACCCATCACCTGAAGCTTTTGATGAGGCCTGTGCTCTGCAATTCGCCTGGCCAATCTCATCACACATTCAACCTTACTTTTCCCATTAGGACCTTGAGTTTCTGACCCTTGTTCTAAGCCTGCAGGGGTGTCCAGCCTTTTGGTGTCTCTGGTCCACACTGGAAGAAGAAGAGGTATCTTGGGTCACACATTAAATATATTGCAACATGTAATCACAAAAAAGAAATCTCATAATGTTTTAAGTAAATTTACAGTTTTGTGTTAGGTTACATTCATAGCTATGCTGGGCTGCATGTGGGCCACAGGCCGCAGTTTGGACACCCCTCTAAGGCTTTTCTCTGTATTTACCCTGGAATTTCCAGTCATATTTTTCCTTCCCCTTTGCCTTCATTCAGATCTACAGTATTTTTCCCAGGACTAGTCAGGAAACTGATCTTCTTGCTTTGATAATATTTGATAGCTAGCTTTGAAGACCCAGACTTAATCTGCTTCCAAAAGTAGATGCCAGTATCACTACACTAAAGATAGGGAATGACTGCTCACTTTCTCATGAAGTGAACATTTAAAATTATTTCTCAAGGTAATGTGATGTCATGGCCATTGCTAAGCCGGTGGGTGACAGAGAGAAGGTGCGCACTGTCTGAAAGCACAGCTGTCTGTCTGCCCCTGGCTCACTCTGGGCCCTGGCTCTGGCCTCTCCTGCAGCCAAGCTGTGCTGTCCGGACCAGGCCCCTCCCCCACAGCCTCTATTCCACAGGTCTTCAGCAAGGCTTTCCTTCTGCCTCTTACTCCTTTCCCTCCCTGTTTCAATGCCTTTCCCTCCCTCTCTCCCTCAGTATTTACACCTGCATCTTGAGCCTAGGGAAGAACAATAAAAAAAAAATGATTCAAGTCTTTACATATTTTTCTTACCAATGAATTTGACCTGGGTATAGTATTTTAATTTCACAAATCATCTAGGAGTCTCTCTCCATGGAAATGATCTCAGGCATTGGACTGAAAGTATAAAATATATGCTAATGATGAAAGAAAGGGCAAAAGGGACATCATAGGAAGAAATATTTTACGGCTAATATAATGGTGAATCAAACCACTTTTAGAATAACTAAGCATTTTTGTTAAAAACATAAAAGGTCAAATAGTATATCTTATAATGCAGAAAGAAATCTATTTCATTTTAAAGTTGTTCTTGCAGTATCCAAAGTTCCTTAGAGGACAGAATAACTGAGGTTAATAGACTTTAATATGTCACCAGCCTAAGTGGTTGATCAAAATGTGAATTTAAAGTCATAAGACACTATTTCAAGCCTATAATGTCATGTCATCAATCTCCAGAATGATTTTCTTTTCAGTTTGTCCTAATACTGTAACCGCTTTTTAAGGTTTTAATCCTGCATATTTTTTTATCATAGAAGCAGCTTTCAATCTCTTTATTATTTTCACTTCATAATTATCATCATAAATAATGAAATCTATTTAGCATTGATTCCTTTAAAATTGATAATTATAGATGAGCCTCGCTGGAGTTTGGAGGAAGGCAGGGGACTGCTAACTGGTTTCACCTCTCCTTTAAGAAAACACTTGTTCATTCAGGACTTTTAAATCATCACTGTTCTGGGCCAGCATCAACTCTCTCATTATACTGCATTTGATTCTTTTATGTTTTATTATTTCATTCCATCTAAACATTTATTTTTGCTTTTTATATTGCTCAAGATGATGGTAACTAATAATAAGTAAGCAAGATGACAAAAGGAAGTACAAGAGCTTCTTTCTTGATCAAAACATCAATAACTGAGGAGGCGCTCTCTGCGTACCAATGGTTTCTATTGTACAGTTTTTACCATTTAAGTGAGCTGAGATAGTTTGTACGGAATCTTTAGTAAAACAACAGGAAAGCATTGGCACGTGCTCATTCCTTGGCCAGGATTCTTGTGTCACTTCTTCAGAGAGATTTGTTTTTAGCCAACTGACCTGAAACAACACTACAATTCACCTGTTTTCCTTGTATTGATTTGTTTTTTGTTATATTATTATTATTTAACAAATATATTGCACATGTATTTGTTGATTATTTAGTTGGAATATTAGTTAACTAAGGGCAGGAATTTCACCTGCTTTGTTCACTGCTTTGTCCTCAGAATAACAGAGGGGCCTGGCATAAACCAGGTTCTTAATAATTATTTGTTTAATTAACTAATTGATATAATATGAGTCTACCAGAAGACATTATTTTTAAAACTATGAGTAATGTGATTATACCATCATGATGGATATTCAATCTATCACCTTTCTTAAATTTCCAATATACATTTGTACAGGTATACACACTTTAGTCCATCAGATATATCTGCATGAGATACCAGTTATATAAAAACAACACAACCTAATTGAGCAAAGCAGTTAATTAAAAAAACCTTTTATCTACTTCACTGTTTTATTTATTTTAAATACATATGCACCCTTTTTCTTTTTATTTATATTTTATGGATTATAATATTACAGTTGTCCCAATTTGTCCCCCTTTCGCCTATCCATCTGGTAACCCTCACTCCCTCAGGCAATCCCCACGATTGTTCATGTCCATGGGTCATGGGCATAAGTTCTTTGACTGCTCTATTTCCTAGGGGGTATGTACTTTATATCCCCATGACCATTCTGTAACTACCTATTTGTACTCCTTAATCCCCTCACCTCTTCACCCATTCTCCCACAGCCCACCTCCCATTGGCAACCATCAAAACGCTCTCTGTATCCTCTGTTCTTCTTGTTTGCTTGGCTTATTTTTTAGGTTCAATCATTGATAGATATATATTTATTGCCATTTTATTGTTCATAGTTTTGACCTTCTTTTTCTTAAATAAGTCCCTTTAACATTTCATATAATAATCGCTTGGTGATGATGAACTCCTTAAGATTTTTCTTGTCTGGTAAGTTCTTTATTTGCCTTTTGATTCTAAATAATATCTTTGCTGAGTAGACCAATCTTGGCTGTAGAGCCCTGCTTTAAATGACTTGGAATATTTCTTGCCAGTCCCTTTCACCCTGCGAAGTTTCTTTTGAGAAATCATCTGACAGTCTTATGGGAACTTTCCTGTAGGTAACCAACTTCTTTTCTCTTGCTGCTTTTAAGATTCTCTCTTTATTTTTAATGTTTGACTTTTTAATTATGATGTGTCTTGGAGTGGGGCTCTTTGTATCCTTCTTATTTGGGATTCTCTGTGCCTCCATGGACTTGCATGTCTATTTCTGTCACCAAATTAAGAAAGTTTTCTTCCACTATTTTTTCAAATAGATTTCCAATTTCTTTTTTCTTTCTCTTCTCCTTCTGGCACCCCTATGATGTGAATGTTGGAATGCTTGAAGTTGTTTCAGAGGCTGCTTACATTATCCTCATTTTTTTCCTTTTTCTTCTTGTTGGATTCTTTTTTCTTCTTGTTGTTCTGATTGGTTGTTTTTTGTTTCCTTATGTTCCAAATCAGTGATTTGATTCATGGCTTCATCCACTCTACAGTTGTTTCCCTGTAAATTGTTCTTTATTTCAAATCATATATCCTTAGTTTCTGACTATATCTTTTTTATGCTGCTGAGGTCCTTATTAATTTCTTTGAGCATCCTAATAACTGTTGTTCTGAACTCTGCAGCTGATAGATTGCTTATCTCCACATTGTTTAGTTCTTTTTCTGGAGTTTGGTCTGTTCTTTCATTTGGGTCATATTTCTTTGTGTCCCCATTTTGGCAGCCTCCCTGTGTTTGTTTCTATGTATTAGTAGAGCTGCTATATATGACTTCCAGTCTTGGTAGGTCTAATGTAGTAGGTGTCCTGTGGGGTCCAGTGGCACAGCCACCCTTGTCACCCAATCTCAGCACTCATGGTGCACCCTTTGTGTGGTCTCAGTACACCCTCCTCTTGTAGTTAAGCCTTGATTGCTGTTGGCAGATCAATGGGAGGGATTTACCCAGGCCAGTCAGCTGCAAGGACTAGCTATGACCACTGACCACTAATCTCTTCCCACAGTGGAAGATGAGCTGTGCAGGGGCAGGGTGGTAGTGCTCCAATGTGGTCTGTAGCTGTCCACTAGTTGCACAAGCTCTGGGGTTTCATGGATGGTGTAGGCCATGGTCAGCCCCCACCTGTGTTCTGCCTGGTAAGCCTGCACAAGCTCTAAAGCAATCTGAGATGGCTGCTACTTGTGCTGGGCTTGGAGATTCCCAGGTGAAGTCAAGCGGTGAATCTAGGCTGACTGCTGCTAGTTCCAGGCCTGGGGCCACTTAGCAAGTGGTATGAGGGATAGGGGTTTACTGAGGCCAGCTCTTGCTTGTTTGAGAGGATTTAGGAAGTTGTGAAGCATGACCCAAGACCAGGTATTCATATGGAAAAGACACAGTTAACAGTATGGGTGGGCCCATAAGTTAGGTGTGACAGAGTATCAGGGGATCTCCAGGGTAGGTCAAACAGTATTAGCCAGGTAATGGAGTCTCAGATATGGCACCCACCTTCTAGCTCTGTGGCTCTGTGGGTGGAGGGGTCAGAAAAGGGACAGGTGACTGGCCTGGGTAAATCCCTCCCATTGATCTGCCAACAGTCCTCTGCTCCAATTTGTGTCTGGGAGAAAGCTGTTCCCCAACTCCTACCTTGATACCAGACACTTCAGTTCTTGTCTGTATGCCACTGGTCCTTTTCAAGCTGCTATCCAGGTGCTGGAGCTCAGAGGGACTGAGTCTGAGTAAGTCTGTATGTGGGTATTTAAGGGGAACTGCTTGGGACTCCAGAGTTTCTTCCATTGACTCAATCCCCACTGTTTTTTTGCAACCAGAAGTTACAAGGACTTATCTTCCTGGCACTGGAAACTTGGTCTGGGGATCCTGGTGTGGGGTTGGGACTCCTCAGTCCTGAGATATCCCTCCTGAATTTTTACCCACCACACGTGGATGAGGGGCCAGCCATTCCGCATCTCTGCCCCTCTGACCAGTCTGGATGGATGTGGTTTCTTTAATTCTGTAGCTGTCAGACTTCAATTCAACTCAATCTCTGACATTTCCAAGTGAGGGTTGTTCTATATTTTAGTTGTAATTTCCGTGTGGTTGTACGAAGAGGTGAGCTGTGTTTACCTAGCTGTCATCTTGACTGGAAATCTTGTATGCACATTTTAAATAAATTTTCATTATTTTTATGGCAAAGCAATGGAGTCATAAGGTCAGCACTATGCAGAGAAGTGATTTTAAGGCAGGAGGTTGTCAGTTTACATTAGCATATTATGCTTCTCCTTGTTGTTTATGCTTTTTCTCTAGCATGAAGATTTACAATATAATGAAATTGGTCAATTTGATGTCATTGAAAAAAACACTTGAAAAATATTCTTGCTTATCTATATAACCAGAATAACATTTTAATCACATTTAAAAGCATGTGACTTTTCATTCAATGAATGTATCAGTTAAGTTGGAAATGCTAATTTATTTGTTTCAAAGTATCCAAAAGTAGCTCTGAAAGAAAAGTTACAGTTTGGTTTTTGAACCAAACTTGATTGAGTATTTGCCACATGCTATCTATTTTGCTACATTCTAGAACATCAAAGGTCACCGAGAGACAGTGGTTGCTTCCAGGATTGCATGAACAATAGGAGAGGTTATTTCTTTGTTTATTCATATATTTATTAATTTTTATATACCTCATCTTGCCCCATAAGACTTAAAATATTCCATAATATGTTACACACTGTTAAAACAATAGGAATTAGAGGCAGGTAAGGAAGGTAAAGTGAAAGATAAACAAGGGTAGAGCAATAAAATGTTGCTAGAGATAGGTTATGGCATAAAATGCAGGCTATGGAATAGCATAGACTTGCTCAGTGTGAGTTGATAATTATAATTCAATGTGTGATTAAGTATAACACAAAATATTCACATAGTTCAGTTTTCACAGATCAGGGAGAGAATACATTTCTAGATATTTCTTAAGGCATTTTGATTGAGTCAGTGGTGTCCTAGAATAAATGCTATTTACCCTGAGTTCCTGAGGAAGAATAATAATTGCTTGGACAGATTGAGTTGGGAGTTACAGAACTCTAGGCAAAGAGAAAAGCATGTGGCATGTGCAAAATTATGGAAGCATGCATAATTAAAACAGCATGGGATGTCTGGGAAATTATAAGTGTAAAGATGAAATGAGAAATGCAAATGATGAAGGTAAGATGGGAGGCTCGCCTCTGGCCAGTTTTGTGCTACATTAATTTGGAATCCAACAGGAAAACATGGCTGACGCTGCTCCTCAGTGAACAGTTTTGGTTGGTAGTTCAGTCATGTTTTGGGGAAGAGATGTTGTGAATCATTCCAGTTTCGAACATGCCACCATGTTTATGGTTGGCCATGGAGGTGGGATGATGGTCCAGCTCACCTGTGGGTAACCTGAAACCATTTCCAGAGTGGATCTACGTTCACTCATTTCTGTGTCTTGAAGTGGTCTTCCACATGCAAACCCTTCAGAGATGAAATGATGGGGATAAGGCTCATGGGGGATTTATAGAACCCTAGTTACTTTTTGGTTGCTTTTAATGTTTGGTTTAGCAGTAATGTTTTAAAAAGATGCTGCTACACTGGATAATTCTGATGTTATAGATTTTTCTCTTTTTGTCAAGGAAATATATCTTACTTGAGATGGGAACAGGTGATGATTTAAAAAGGACACAGACCAGATGCAGCACAGTGTCTTCAATTTTATTCTTTGCTGTCTGCATCTCCCATCCATTGCTGTTTTGGACCAGTCTGGCCTTTCCCCCTACACAGGCATTAATACAAGCCACACATTTTCCCAGACTTTGGTCTCCACCTCACAGCTAAACACTGCTTTTATTTTAACACCAGCCCTGTTCACATGACTCACTCTTTCTCAGTGGATAAGTCTAATGGAGAAGGTGAGCATTTACAAATTTACTACTTGTGACACACACGATCCATGTTCTTAAGTTATTTTAGTCTGTACTCACCATACCCATGACAAATTTTTTCATATAAAATCTTTTCTCTTCCCTTTGCTCTACATCATGTCTTCAACACACACACATCTCACCTCTGCTTACTGAAATTCTGAACATTCTTTGTGGAGTCCACATGTATCTTCCTTCATTATATCATTTATCCTGACTGCCCTTATCCTAACTAACCCCTATTCTTTTGACTCCAATCATAATTTCTCTCCTGTTCAATTTGTCCTGTTATATAGTTTCCTTACTAGACTCTGAGTTTTTTATAGGCAGAAAAATTATTTATCTTTCTTTGTTTCTTCTTATTTCAACAGTCAACAAGCCCCCCCAATTTTTCTACAATTCTTGGCCTAGTATCCTATGTGGTGCCTTTTTGTTTGTTTTTCAAATTTGTGAAAGGATTCCCTCACCTCTTGTTAATTAACACATCTATCACCCCACATGTCTATCTTTTGTTTTTTGGTGAGAAAATTTCAGTTCTACTGTCTTAGCAAATTTCAATGAAACAAAACTCTATTATCAACTATAGGCACCATGTTATCTATTAGATCCTCAGATCTTATTCATTTTATACTTATACATGTATACCTTTTATCAACCTCTCCCTATTTTCTTCCATCCTCCAGCCCCTGGCAATTCACTTTTCTATTCTCTGTTTCTATGAGTGGAATTATTTTTGTAGATTCCATGCATTAGTGATGCAATGCGGCATTTGCCTTTCTCAGGTTTATTTTCATTTAGAATACTACTTTCAAGTTTCATTCATGTTGTCTCCAAAGGCAGTATTTCTTTTTTTTTATGGATGAACATTATACTATGAATATATATATATAATATTTTATATAAATATAATTTATCCATTTATCCACTGGTAGACACTTAAGTTGTTTCCCTGTCTTAGCTATTATAAATGATGCTGCAACAAACATATAAGTGCACATGTATCTTTTTGACATTCTGTTTTTATTTCCTCTGGATGTACACTCAGAAGTGGAATTGCTGGGTCATGTGGTAGTTCTATTTTAAATTTTTTAATGAACCTCTGTACTGTTTTCCATAGTGGCTGTTCCAATTTATACCCTCATCAACAGTGCACCGTGACTCTGCCTTTCCTCCACATTGTTGCCAGCACTTCCTTATCTCTCTCTCTCTTTTGGATGAAAACCATTCTGATAGGTGTTACATGATATCTCCTTTCAGTTTTATTTGCATTTCTCTGATGATTGGTGATGCTGAGTACCTTTTCATGTACATATTAGCCATTTGTATGTCTTTTTTTTGAAACTTGTCCATTCAGTTCGTCTGCCCATTTTTTAAATTGGATTTTTTTGCTATCAAGTTGTGTGCATACTTCATACATTTTGGATATTAATTCCTTAATAGATACATTATTTTAAATATTTTTCCCATTCTGTAGGTTGCCTTTTCATTTTGTTCAGAAGTCAGGGCAGGGGGACAGCAACAGGGGGGCATTGGGACAACTGTAATAGAACAACAATAAACAAGTAAAAAAAAAGAATTTACTTTGCTGTGCAGGAAATTTTTAGTTTGAGGTAGTCTCCTTTATTTGCTTTGGTGTCAAATCCAAAAAATCATTTCCAAGATTAGTGTGGAGGAGCATGCCTCCTGCATTGTTATGTAGGATTTTTACATATGGTGTGTGTTTTTCATTAAAGTACTGAAGGATTCTAATCCATAAGGTAAAAACAAATAGCATCTTTTAAAACAGCAGCTTTGCTGACAGAAAACATGCAAAAATTTCACTACATTGCACCAGGGAGATCGTTAGGAAGACATTGAAAGTCCAGCTAAAAGACAGTTCAAACAAATTAACCACCCCCATGGGGGTATATTGGATTTCATTTCCTGCTGATGGGAAAATGTCATAAGGACTTGGGCTGAGGCCTTACAGCAAGTATATTCTCTAGTTCTGATGACATCATCTGCCTGTTGTGCACAAAAGCGAAAGCAGGTTTAATATTTCTATTACTTGTGTGTACATTGCTCTTTGTAAGTTAGAGAGAATATTTCAACAAATCAACAAATTTCATTAATTTGTATCAACAAATCAGTAAATGAGGAGAGCCTGGATTTACTTGTCTCAATTACGGGTCAAAACAGAGCCTTACAATTGTTAAGTAAATTGCTAAATACCATGAATTTACTGAGTTGTAAAACTAAGTCTGGAATGCAGAACTTTGACTTCTAAGAGTGTTCTTCATTGTTGAAATAGGAAGCACATCTCTAATTTTGGGAGAAAAGCCAAGATGAAATCTAGATTAGAAACTCCTAACATTATCTAATCCGGAGCAAAAAAAAATTTTTTTTTTGCCTGACTTGGAATATATTGTGGATACGTATTACACCAATTCAGTAGATGAAATTACATTTTCCAGAATACCTTTCTATGCATATTTCCTAATCAGTATAACTCACTTGGGTCATTTTTTGGCTTCTTCTACTTCTAGGCCAGGTACATATTTAGCTCCAGGTGGTAGGGCATCCGCATATTCTGCAGAATACCTGCAGCACCAAAGTTGGAGGCTTGGAGATGGTGAATATAGAAGAAAATTCTGGGATAAAATAAAGCGAGAGTATTTTCTATTTATATGTTTGTTTCATGTCTAGTAAAAGTTAAAACACTGTTTTTGTTATCTTTATGATGCATGCACACATAATAATATATACATGTCTGTATTTCACTGATATTAACTTTTGCTACCAATAATTACTTATACTTACTGCTTAGTAAGCATATGTTTTCTCAGTTATGTTTTAAATGTAATTCTGTTTTCACTACTCTATATTATGTTAATTTGTGCTGTAGTTTTTCCTAGAAAATATAAAATGATTTGTTTTTAATAATTATAACAATTGGATAGATTGTTGATTTCATTTGAAATTTTAACACTGACATCTCTAAATAAATACATCTATATTTGAAAAAGGAGCCCTAGCTGTTGTGGGTCAGTGAATTGCATGCTGGTCTTCTAATCAAAGGGTCACTGGTTTGATTCCCAGTCTAGGACACATGCCTGGGTTGTAGGCCAGGTCCCCAGTAGGGAGCATGCAAGAGGCAACCACACATTGATGTTTCTCTCCCTCTCTTTCTCCTTCCCTTCCCTTCCCCTCTCTAAAATAAAAATAAATAAATAAATCTTTTTTAAAAAAGGACCTCTCTAATGTGAGATTCTATTCATCCTCATTGGTTCTAGTTCATATTTGTGGGTTACAATTTTTCCATATTCTAACTGGCTTTATACCCATCTTCCCTTTATATTGCCGGCTTTGTACACAACAGCCTTAACATGGCTATTTAGTTAGCCCCAGCAGTGGGAAGAGGCCAAAATTTTAATACTAAAAACTTCATTTGATTTTATATGCATGCATATATCATATATAATACATGTATGTGTGCATATATCATATACAATACAAAACTGCATGTATGCATGAGTGTGTGTGTGTGTGGTTTTAAATATTTCTTTTGCAATGAGAATAAGAAGGAATATGTCTGTAACAACCCAAGGAGATCCCTCAGGATGCCTCTTCATACTTGCATATGCTGTGATTAAATGTTAATGGCCTAATACAGGCAGGTCTATGAGTGATGCAGACTCTTCAACAATGAAGGTGTGGAACATTTTATCTAGCAGTAGCCATAACCAGCTGAGGTATTTGCTGAGAATAAAGAAACATAAAATATGTGTTGGAAGAAGGTAGCAGAAATGTGAACTATATTAGACATACACACTTCTCCTTTATTTTGATATGAAGAGATACTGTGTATATCAACTAATTTTTCACTGTTACCATTTTCATACCGTCTACAATAAAATGTGTTAATAGTAGTTAATTCTATATCTTAGATCTCAGTATTTGCATTTCAGAATATCAAATAGGGAATGTGACTCAGCTAGAAGAGGAAGAAACATCTCTCCAAAATATATTCAGGAAACGTGCTGTCTTTTGGGGAGCAGAGGATTAGCATGTTTTTGGTTTTGTGAGGGAATGTTGCATTGTGTTAGGTGGAAGCATGGATTTGCCATGGTCTTTATTTGGAAATTGACTTTAGTAGGCTAAAAGAGGTATAAATAGGTGCCAGCTTGACAAAGGGTGGACTGTGATGGATTTGCATGCTTCCCATTTTGCTAAACTGGGACTGTATTTCCAAGAATCCCCTCCACTGAAGAGTTCCCAGTTAGTGAGGGCCACAAAAGATTCTTTGAATAAAATTCCAAAGGCCCAGTGAATCAACAGGCAGTTGGAAATGGAAGATGGACGTAAACTGATAAGAGTGAGGACAAACCCACGAGTAACACCTGGACCCAGAGTGGCCTGAGACCTATTTGGGTCTCTCATCAAGGTCAAGCTTCCAACTTGAATGATGTGTCTGTCCCACAGGAATGCTGGGGTCCTTTGTTGGTAGACAGCACCTGAGACAGAAGTCAGAGAAACTGAAGAGACTCCGGTGGGAACCGCAGCACCAGTTGCTCAGCTACTGCCTCACACACTAACAAGGTGAGCCAAGTGCAAGCAGCAGTGTGAGTGAGCTGCTCCAGTGCATGGTGCCCCCTCACCAGCCTTTCCTGTGTAACATTTGTTTCCCTTTCCACCTCTAGCTCCAGCACCAGACAGAAAGACAGCAGCCTTACAAAACTTATAGTCAATTGATCAATTCATATGGGGGGTGTGTGTGTTCCTGGTAACAGTTTCTTCCCTTGACACTTCAGAGTTTCATAATTCAAAAAGTGTTAGATTTCATGGAAGCAGAATATGGTGTCCTAATATGCAAAGGGCTTTGTTTTGAGTGTGTACTGATGATGATGTTCATAACAATGGTTAAAATTTGCTGTGCCTTTACCATGTGGCAAAACTGTTCTAAGTGCTCTATATTAACTCTGTTTTACAATATCACAATAACCTTAGAGGTTATTGTGCTATTACTGTCATTTTTATTATACATATAAGGCAACTGAGGTATATGGAATTTAAGTCATATCTGCAAAATCACATAACTGATGTGGAGAACACACCTCAGTCTCTCACCAGCTGTGGTTGGAAGTCCAGGAGTCAGGCACCAAGTACCTGCTCTAACCATTGTGTCATGGGCCTTCTAGTCCAACTCTCTAAGGGAAGCTCATTCTGAACAGTCTGACCTGATTTACCTCTGTGTCAGATAGTAGGCTAGTAGAGGAGGGGTCCCTGAATCCCAGGCCACAGACCAGTAATGGACTGCATAGCAGGAGGTGAGCAGTGGATGAGATATTAAAGTTTCATTGTATTTACAGAAGCTCCCCATCACTTGCATTACCTTCACTTGAGCTCCACCTCCTGTCAGATCAGCAGTGGCAATAGATTCTCATAGGTGCACCAACCCTGATGTGAACTGTGCATGTGAGGGATCTAGGTTGAGTGCTCCTTATGATAATCTAATGCCTGATGATCTGAAGTGAAGCTGAGGCGGTGATGCTAGTGCTGGGGAGCGGCTGCAAATACAGATCATCATTAGCAGAGAGGTTTGACTGCACAGAGACCATAATAAATCAATTGCTTGCAGACTCATATGACAACCCTATCAGTGAGTGGCAAGTGACAATGGAGCTGCATCCAGTGGCAGGCTTCATAATGGCAAGCGAGTTGATGTCCTTCAACTGTACAGCTGCATCTGCTGTCAGTCTTTAAGTCAGAATCCTACACTTACTTTAATCTGCATGTGACCCACCCATTATTTTATTTTACCACTTCCGTCCGCACTTGCTTCCCACACCACACACTTATTTCAGTCACAACTTTGATGAGCCCATAAGCTAACCCTAGTGGAAATGAACAATAAAACAATTGTCACTGGAGAGCTACTTCGAAAAGGGGGAAAGGCCTAATGATGAGACAGCAGAAGACTCTAAGACTGCCAACAAAAAGAAAACTGAATTCAAAAGAAAATACCAAGAGTCCTACTTCACTTATGGGTTCAGTGCAAGAGGTGATGCATATTGTCCCAGCCCACTTTGTATAATATGTGGTGACCAGTTGTCCAACGAGGCCACAAAACCTTCAAAACTGCTTTGCCACATGCAGACCAAGCACCCTGCATTAAAAGACAAGCCTTTGGAGTTTTCCAAAGAAAAAATTGTGAACACACAGAACAAAAGCAATTATTGAAGGCCACCACTTAATCAAATGTGTCTGCCCTGAGAGTATCATTCTTAGTGGCCAACCACATTGCTAAAGCTAAGAAGCCCTTTACTTTTTATTGAAGAGTTGATCTTGCCTGCTGCTAAAGACATTTCTTGTGAACTCTTAGGAGAGGCTGCAGTTAAAAGTTGTCAGGTGTTTCTCTTTTGGCTAGCACCATAACTAGATGAGTTGATGAAATAGCAGGGGATATTGAGGCACAATTGTTAGAGAGAATTAATGAGTTACAGTGGTTCACAATCCAGGTTGACAAGCCTACCTATGTTGACAACAAGGCGACAATGCTCGTTTTTGTGCAATATATTTTTTAGGAGGATATGTCATGCGCACTTTTGTTGCCAAGCAACACCGACCTGAAGAACTAACTGTTCAAGTCTCTGAATGATTACATATCAGGAAACCTGAGTTGGTCATTTGTATTGGTATATGCACGGATGGAGCAGTTGCCATGACTAGAGGGCTTTCTGGTTTCACTAGTTGGATCAAAGGGGTTGCTTCTGAATGTGAGTCTATGCACTGTGTCATCCCTAGAGAAATGCTGGCTAGTGGGAAAATGTCACCTGAACTGAAGAACACTTTGCAGGATGTGATTAAAATTATCAACCACATTAAAGTACATGCCTATAACTCACGAGTGCTCAGGCAACTCTGTGAGGAGACGGATGCAGAGCACACACATCTTCTCTTGTACACGGAACTGAGAGGCTTTCTAAAGGCAGATCACTGGCCAGAGATTTTGAGTTATGAGTCTCTCCAGAGATTTCTTTTAGAAAAACAGTCATCACTGGTAGCCCATTTCAGTGACACACAATAGTTTGCAAAATGTGCTTGCGTGACATATTCAACGTGCTCAATGAACTCAATCTGTCACTTTAGGGGATAATGACAACTATGTTCAAGTTGGCAGATGAAGTGGCTGCATTAAAAGCCAAACTGGAATTATGGGGGCAATAAGGTTGACAAAAATATATTGGGAGGCAAGGCACAAAACACTCTCCCATAACTCCATGGGAGTTCTGTCGTACTCCTTCAGCACAGTTGCCCTCTCCACATCATCAGAACTTAAGTGTAAACATGGATCCTCCAGTGCTAACCTAGCAGGCTCCACCCCCACCTTGTCCACAGCGTGGAGCCAGTCAGCAAAGGCAGTCTTCCTCCAGCCTTCTGTAAGCACTCAATGCTCCTTGACTGCAATCCAGCCACTTCCCTGAGGACCTGCCTTGGGTTTGAGGTCCTCATGCCTGCCTACTGGACCCAAAGGCCCAGCCATGTAAGACTTTATGTTCTAGAGCAGTTTAAGGTTCATAGTAAAACTGAGAGGAAGGTGAACAGATCTCCCATATATACCCCGCCCCATACATACACAACCTCCTCTATCATCAAAATCCCCTAACAAAGTGGTACATTTGTTACAAATAAATCTATATTGACCCATCCTAATTACCCAAAGTTCACATCACGGTTTACTCTTGGTGTTACACATTCTGTGGGTTTGAACAAATGGAATGACATGTATCTGTCATGGTGCTGTGCAGAGTATTTTTATTGTCCTACAAATCCTGTGTCCCACCTGTTCATCTATCCCTACCCCAATCCCTGAGAATGTTTTTTCAGGGTGTTTATCATCCTTGAAGAAACATTTGATTAAAATATAGAGTTTGGGGAAAATTATATAACATCTGTCAAGTAAAAGTGTTTTATAAGTGCTTGAAAATCAATACTCTAATGATAGTAACAGCTATATAAACAGTCATATATTAAAGAACAATTTTTTTATCTGTTAACATTCTACAACAGCTAGCCTACCATTGTATGCCAAGCAAGAACATACGAGGTCTGCCAAGAAAAAGTCCAACCATTGTTAACATAACAAGAGAACTTTGCACAACATTGATGCAACCTGGCAGCAAAGGACAGTGGACTGGAATATACATGTGTGAACAATGATGACTTCACTGTACTAGTCAGTGGGAGCTATGGACGCTGTTGAGTGAGCATGTGTACTGTGTGGCTGTCACATTCAGCATGACTGAGTGAGGAGAATCTGCATCAAATTCTGTGTTAAGCTTGAACATTCCTCTATGGAAACTCTTTGGATAATTCAGAAGGCCACAGCTATGGGCAACTGGTGATTGGCAGCTTTATCACAACAATACACCCACTCATGTGTCACATCTTGTGCAGAGTTTTTTGGTGAAACATCAAATCATTCAGGTGACTCAGCCCCCCTACAGCCCAGATTTGGTACCCTGTGACTTCTGGCTTTTCCAAAAGCTAAAATTACCTCTGAAAGTGAAGAGATTTCAGGCCATCACTGAGATCAGGAAAATACAATAAGGCAGCTGATAGTGATTAGCAGAACTGTGTGAGGTCCCAGGGTACCTACTTTGAAGAGGACGGAGGCGTCATTGTCCTATGTACAATGTTTCTTGTATCTTCTTCGGTAAATGTCTCTATTTTTCATATCACATAGCTGGATACTTTCTACAGAGACCTCATATGTACTTTAACTAATATTTTCAGAATGTATTTTATGCTTAATTATTAAGCAATATAAATAATATTTTAGAATATCAAGTATATTATGCTTGAATATAACACCAATTTTAGTTACATGGGAAGCATTTTTAAATACATAATTATACAGCACTGGAGCAAAGATTTGTTTTAGAGTGACAGATATCCAGATGTTCATAGAATGCATCAAACCCCCAGGGAGAGCAGACAAGTAAGAAACTAAACAGGAAGGCTTGATTCTAAAATGAGAAACTTGGTCTAAATAATTTAGGGTGTTTCTCATTTGAACAAAACAGGAGTCAATCACATATATGATTGTGACAATTCTTCACAGAGTTTCACTTAGAATGTATCTTTGTTTGTGACCCTGTACCTCACCCTATTTTCTTTTTACTGAGTGCTCAAAACCTTTCTCTTTCCCATGGTTGCTACATCATTTCTTAAATAGCTTTAGCAACTTTCAAGAGGAAAGGAGATAAATGAATAGATTAATGAGGGGTTGTTTGTGAAATTCTTCGAGTCCCTTCAATGGCAGATGTGATAAATTGCACACATTACCATTGTGATGATCTTGCAGCAAACTGTTATTAGAGCTTCACGTGGGCCATCTCATTACACAGGCGCTGCTGGAGTCTGACATACTTTGGGAGAGAATATCAACGGCTCGCATACTTCCAACCACACAGGCATTTCTCTGGATTGAGAATAGGCTTCCATTTAAAAGACTGACTATGTTCACCATCAAATGGCTCAGTTACATTTTACTCATGCACAAAGAAACCCATGACCTAAGCCTCATATACATGGGAAATAAATGAACTTTTAAAAAGCTCTGTGTTTGTAATAACCTAATTTTGTAGAAATTCATATATATGGCATTCCTTAAATAACTGCTAAATATAACAACAATTAAAATAAGCAATTCAATGAGTCTAAAAGCAAATATGCAACCTAATAAGGCAGAGTAATTCTTATGAGGAATAAATCACATAAGTAAGCAATTGTGTTTGGTGTAAGGGTATATTTTCAGTGTTCTCATGTATGTAAAATGACTTTATTAATAATGTCTAAGGAAAATTTTGGCACTAAAGCCACTGTGTATTGAATAGAGAAATTCTAGTCTTTAACAGCAATAAAAATATTAAAAAAAGAAAGTAAATTTCAAAAAAAAAAACAAAAAAAAACCACAGACACATAGAGCAATGGAACATAATACAGAACCCAGAAATAAAGCCATGTCAATATGGTCAGTTAATATCTGACAAAGGGTGAATGAACATAAAATGGAGTAAAACTAGCCTCTTCAATAAATGCTATGGGGAGAGCTGGACAAGTACATGCAAAAAAATTAAACTAGACCACCGACTTAGACTATACACCAAATAAACTCAAGATGGATAAAAGACTTAAATATAAGTTGTGGCACCATGAAAGTCCTAGAGGAGAACATAGCCAGGAAAGTTTCAGATATCCCATGCAGCAATATTTTCACCAATACAGCCCCTAGGGCAAGGGATATAAAGGAAAGAATACACAAATGGGACTACATCAAATTAAAAAGCTTCTGCACGGCTAAAGGAAACATCAACAAAATGGAAAGGGACCCGACCATGTGGGAAGACATTTGCCATTGATACCTCAGACAAGGGTTTCATCTCCAAAGTATGTAAAGAACTCACATGACTCCACATCAAGAAGACAAACAATCCAATTGAAAAATGGGCAAAGGACCTGAACAGATGCTTCTCCAAGGGGGACATACAGAAGGCCCAGAGACATATGAAAAAATGCTCAATGTCACTAGCCATCAGAGAGATGCAAATTAAAACCACAATGAGGTAGCATTTCACACTGGTCAGAATGGCTAACATTAATAAGTCAACAAACAAGTGCTGGCAAGGTTGTGGAGAAAAGGGAACCCTAGTGCACTGTTGGTGGGAATGCAGACTGGTGCAGTCACTATGGAAAAAGTATGAAATTTCCTCAAAACACTAAAAATGGAACTGCCTTCTGTGGCAGACCCTTCCACATGGTATGGGCCCAGCTCCCACTCAGAGATGCATAGGACCAATGCCCACAGATAGGTTCTCTTGTGGGTAGTTAGATTTGCAATACACCTAGGCTATTTTGAAGCTTTCTCTTTACTAAACCCCCCTCACCCTGCAAGTACCTTGTAGAGACCAGTGTAAGGCTGCCTATTCATTTGCTAATATCCTTCTTCTGTGATGTAATGAGGGGCATTGGCTCCTTTGTTGTAACCTGGGGATAGTGAAGGAGAACCATCTTGTAATGTGAGGAGATATTTTAGAATAAAGGCCTGTCATGGCACAGGCTGTGGCTTTTGCTCCTCTTGAGAGAAAAGCCATGCTGTTGTCCTTATTCCTCCACCAGACTCAGTAGTCTGTGTGTATGTTTTAATTCATCCATAATGACGCGGACACTGCTGGCCGGTGTCCACCTCACCTTCTGTTCCAGCAATTCCACTGCTGGGATTATATCCTAGGAATCCTAAATCACCAATTCAAAAGAACCTATGCACACCAGTGTTCATAGCAGCATTATTTACAATTGCCAAGTGTTAGAAGCAACCTAAGTGCCCATCAGTGAATGAGTGGATCACAAACCTGTGGTACATTTATACAATGGAATACTATGCAACAGAAAGAAAGGAGCTTTTACCCTTCATGACAGCATGGATGGAACTGGAGAGCATTATGCTAAGTGAAATAAGCCAGGTGGTAAAAGACAAATACCATATGATCTCACCTATAAGTGGAATCTAATTAACAAAACAAATAAATGAGCAAAATAGAACCATATACTTGGAAATAAAGAACAAACTTACAGTGACCAGGGAAGTGAGGAGTAAGGAGGGATATAATGAGGGAAAGAAGGGGAAGGAGCAAGGCAAGGTACATGAATACCGGTCTCATGGACAGACAATGGGATATTGACTGTGGGAATGGTTGGGGGTTTGGGGCAGGGAGAGCAATGGGGAAAAAGGCAGGACAACTGTAACTGAGAAGCAATAACTAAAAATAAATTAAAAATTAAAATAAAATAAGTCACTGTCTCTACCTTTCTCTATTAACCTTCTCATGTTTAGAACTAACCTGAATTTTTACTTGCAATCCATTCTCAATCCTATAATTTACCATTAAACTAACCCTAAATAAAAGGCTTTACACAAAAATAAACAATTTAATCAATTAATTAATTAAAGGACATTCCATACAACATAGAACAACTAAATATGAATTTAGAGACATATTCCATGCTAATGTATTACCAGATATACTTATTCCTCCACTGGATAGCCCAAATATGAACAATTGCCATAATTTTCATTGCTCCAATGCAAAACTTCAATCATTTCTTTATAAATTTTTAAAAAATTATTTATCTATTTTTAGATTGAAGGGAAGGAAGGGAAAAAGAGGGAGAGAAACATCAATGTGTGTCTGCCTCTAGCTCGCCCCTGCAACCCAGGCATGTGCCCTGACTGGGAATCGAACCAGTGACCCTTTGGTTTGCCAGCCGGCACTCAATTCTCTGAGTCACACCAGTCAGGGTAGTCTATCACTTCTTATCTGAACTATCATTAAGTCTTTTAATGAGTCTCCTTGCTTCTACCCCTGCCCTCGGATGTTCATTAGCTACAGTTATAAGAATAAATTTTCAAAAGTGTAAATTGGACCTGTTACTCTCTTAAATGATACAGTTCAATAAATTTCTATTAAGTAGAAAAAATATTTCATCCGTGGCCTCCAAGGCAAGCATGAGTTTTTCCTGCAGACCTTTGTACTGATACCTTCCCCTCTTAATGTTCGTAGCACCTCATTAGCACTGGATTTTACCACCCATTGATAATGCAGGCTTATTCTGACCTCTGAATCTTTACTTATTAACTTTGTCTGCAATGGTCTCTGTCCTGGTTTTAGTATGGCTCTCTTTTTCACTCATTTTCTTAGGTCAAATGTATGGTCTTAGCTAGATATGCATGGTCAGGTTCATTGTTTTGCTAGATTACAACTTATTTAGAGTTGTTAAGGTCATTGTAGACCTAAAATAAAAGATGTCAGCAGCTTTTTCTGAATTCTGAGATAATAGAATTCATTATCTATTTATATCTCTCTCTCCAGCTCCAGATTTTAATAAATTTTAAAAAATGGCATAAAATACCCAGAATGTTCACATATCTGAAAAACTATGTGAAAATAACTAATGCACTGGCTGCATTAAGAAATAAGAGAATAGCAGGAATCAAGATCCATTCGCAGGTCTAACCGGTAGTGTATGATATTATTTTCAAATGTCCCACTCTAAAAATTACATTTTTTAGCCTAGAAAAACCAAATAAAACTAAATAAACTAACAAAAAGTCTTTCTCTTCATCGTGTTATTATTAACCATCCTTTATATATTTTTTTGCAGTTTCCATTTTACAAAAAACAGATGTTTCTGAACAGGTGTAAGTGGGTGGATTTGGAAACCTACAAACATTGAAAGCTTTAGTGTCCTTTTTTAAAGAAGGGTAGGGACAAAATAGAAATTATAGTGCCCATTTCTTTTAAAAGCTTTTTTTAGCACCTGCTTTTACATTCTGCTAATTTCATTTTTCTTCCCTTAAGCTAGTTGACCAAATAAATAAATAAATAAATAATGAAATGCAATTTATTTTTATTTTCTTTTTTAAAATTGAACTACCCTAGAGGGAAAGTACCCAGTTGTCCAGTGGTCTGTGTAATAACCTCACACTAACTACCCCATCTGTCCTTTCATTTCTACTTCCCTATTCTAGTTCAGTATCTCATTTCATTTTTTTCCAGAAGATTCCTCAATAAACTCCATAACTAATTTTTTCCCTCAAAATAATGTTTTAAACTGGAGCTTTAATCAGGGCAGGTGAAATGCAACAAACCCTAAATGTAAAATTTGGAGACTTTTCTTAATCCTGCTCCTTGCCTTTACAAGCTGTTTCATCCATTTCAAGTTATTTATCTTTTTTGATAGTCTTTTTCCTGAACACTACAATTTTACTTTCAGACTTACTGAATTGATTAAATAACATTATGTATTTAAAATTTCTTAGAATGATGCCTGGTGTTAAATAAACACTACAAAATTGCTGTTTAATATTTCTCACCTAGGCAAAATCATCAATGGCTTCCCATTGCCAAGAAAATAAACTCCAAATGCCTACAATGACATTCGAATATTGCCAATAGTTGGCACCAATGTATTCATTCAGTGAACTTTCCTCCACATATTCAGTCCTTTAGGAACTTGGACGTGGTCTCTGCATGCCATTTATTGCGTTGTTGCTTCTATCTAGAATGTCTTTCTCCATCCTTCTCTACTGATTGACATGTTGCTCATTTCCCTCTTCCAGGAGCTCTTATGGAAACCTTTCCAGACCTTCCTTCAAGATGTCGTAAGGCAATATGTTGCTACCTGTACAATGGTTTCTATTTCTGTCATCAGGCACCATACAGATAAACACCTGTATCAGAGGATGCTTTCTCTTCCTTCATTATGACCAGTCAATGTGTTCTCTGAAGGCAAAGACCACATCTTGAGCTCATTTCTCTTCCATAACGTAGTACCCACATGAACAGAACCTAGTGGATATCCTGATACAGTTTGCTAAATCCAATAAAGACAAAACTTATTGTGTATGTGTGCCAGTGTAAATGTGTTTTAGTGTGGCTGTTGTGTGTGTGTTTATGTGTTTGCATATATAGGAGATACATAGATACTGTTAATACTGTTATAAACAGTGAGCTTTCTGTGCTGCTTAGAAAATTCATGTATCCATTAATTCAACATATAGCCATAAGACAAAGTAACCATAAGACAAATCCCCACCATCACGACACTTACATTCTAGAGGGGGAGACAGAAAATAAACAGGAAGACAAATACAACATATGTTTTTAGGATGTGATAACCATTATAAAGAAAATAAAGTGGAGTCAAGAAATAGAAAGCGACAAAGGATGTTATTTTAGAGTGAGCGGTCAGGGAAGGATGACTTAAGGAGTGACATTTATTAAGAAGGGACATGAATGAGATTAGAAATTGAACCAAAGTATCTCAGAAATGCTATTTCTAGGCAGAAGAAACAGTCACTACAATGGTTTTAAGGGAAAAAAAATGAATGACTCAGGCTCACCTCCCCTATGGAGCTACCACCATGGGTGTCCAACATGTTGACGTCTCTAGGCCACATTGGAAGAGTTGTCTTGGGCCGCACATTAAATACATTGCAACATGTAATCACAAAAAAAGCTCAATGTTTTAAGTAAATTTACAATTTTGTGTTAGGCCACATTCACAGCCATCTGGTGCAGCATGCAGCCTGCGGGCCACAGATTGGACACCCTGATAGCTTGTCCCTCTTACGAGTAAAATCACTTTTAGTGTTTCTTTAGCAAAGATAGTGTTTTAATTACTTGTGTAATACAGTAATATTTATTATTTCCTTCAAGCCTCTTCTATCTTTAAGTGGGGACACTAAAGCCACTTCTAGCTCCCAACTGCCATACTTCAATGACTTAAATGCTTACTGTTCTTGTAGCTTCACTTTTGTATTTGGATAATAAGTGTAATAGTTTTATCTATTAAATTTATTTTTAATTTTTATGTATGATTAGGGCACTAGAAAGTAAAAACTGTTATTGTTGTTTGGTTATTATTAGTAGTATTATCTCTTCATTTCTTGATTTCTGAATCAGTGATAATTGGCCCTTTCTGTTTTAGTTATGACTCTAATTTGGAGGCAATATTATAAAACTAAACAACAGTAGCCAGGAGTGTGCTGCAGAGTTAGAGTCTCTCCTTCGTAACTCCAACACATTAAGAAAGGAGGATCTTTCTGGAAACATGAGGAGGGGGTTGTTATAAGGTGGACTCAGGCATGTGGTTTGTTGTACCATCGGAATATGGAATCCGCACTCTGTCATGTTAATGCGCTGCAAGAGGTCATCAAGAGGACATGACTGCTGATTGACATGGACACTCAGAGGCTCCTCACCCCACCCCACCCCTCCCGTCCTTTGAATGTATGTTCTTCCCAGTGTTCCTGCAATAGGAGCCTCTTCAAAGACACAGCCTTGAGAGAGCAATGTGCTGTTGGGACCATCTGGGTGCCATGTGACTGAACTCTGTTAAGGCTTCCAAATGCATTTGAACACTGTTGCCCAAGACAAGCCTCATACATAGGTTTCCTTGCTTACTAAACTTGCCACCTACCAATTTAAACTGGCCTTCCCCTTTCTAGTCTTTCCTTGTGTACAGGGCTAGTTCTGAGTTTCACCCAGGAAACTCCTGAGGTCGTGAACCAACATACTAGCTGTGGTTTGGGAGGCTGAGAGGAGAATAGGCAGTTGTTGAACCTAGAGCAGTTAGCTGTGTTCCCGTCAGCAGTGGGCTGGAAGACTGGCTGAGGAAGGTGGTGGCCCAGCTGGGATGTTGCACATGGCTGGCCCCCAAACCAGATTCTCAGCAGGAATTCCATGCATGCAGGCACAAATGAGCACTTGTGAAAATCCTTGTGAAACACCTGCTGATATTATCTAAACTGGCTTTCAGCTTGGTAACCAGACTTCTGTTTAAATGTCAAATTAACCGGATAATTACTTCAAAGTGGACCTAGTGCCCTGTGTTAGCTTTCTGGGAGGCAGATTTATTTTTCTTTAAATTGGCTGGCTTCGTGTGTGTGTTATGTGCTGTTGAGTGATGCCTACTAGGGTTATATCCTGTTGTTGGACCATTCCTTTTTTAATTATGTAATGTCCTCCTGCGTTTCTTACTACAGCTTTGTTTTTAAAGTCCATTTTGCCAGATTTAAGTATTGTTGCCACAGCATTTTTTTCCTTACCATTTCATGAGATATCTTTTTCCATCTCTTTACCTTTAGTATGTGTGTATCTTTTGATTTGAGGTGGATCTTTTGGAAGCAGCATATATTTGGGCCTTGTTTTTTTTACCCATTGAGCTACCATATGTCTTTTGGTTGGAGCATTTAAGCCATTTACATTTAAGGCAATTATTGATAGATATGTATTTATTGCCATTTTATTTTTAAACTATTTCCTGTGTTTTTCTTTTTTCTTTTTTTGTTTCTTCTTCTTCTTTGTCTTAAAACAAGGCCTTTAACATTTGTTTCAGTACTGGTTTAGTATTAACAAACTCTTAATTTTCTCTTGGTTGGGAAGCTCTTTATTTCTCGTTCACTTTTAAATGATAGCCTTGCTGGGTAATGTAGCCTTCACTGGAGTTCCTTGATTTTCATCATCTTCCATTTTTCATGTCAATCTCTTCTGGCTTGAAATGTTTCTCTTGAGAAGTCAGGTGACAGTCTAATTGGAGTACCCTTGTAGGTAACCAACTACTTTCCTCTTGCAGCTTTTAGGATTCTGTCCCTGTCTTTAAGCTTTACAATTTTAATTTGATGTTTCTTGGTGGAAGACTTTTGTGGTCCATGTTGTGTAGAATCTCTGTACTTCCTTTGCTTGTGTGTCTTTTTCTTTCACCAGTCTAGGCAAGTTTGCAATCATTATTTCTTCAAGAAGCTTCTCAATCCCTTACTCACTCTTTTCACCTTCTGCTATTCCCAGGATATGGATGTTATTATGCTTCAAGTTGTCCCAAAAGTTTCTTAAGCTCTCCTCATTCTTTTTTTTTTTTAAATTTTGGTGCTCTGCTTGTTTTCTTTTTTTCCTACCTTGTATTCCAAATCGCTGATTTGCTTCTCTGCTTCATCTAACCTTCTGTTTATTCCCTTCAGTATATTATTTATTTCAGATATTGCATTCTTTATTTCTGACTGATACTCTCTATTATTTTTATGCCTTTTTTATGCTGTTGAGTATCCTTATAATCATTACTGTAAACTCTATACCTAATAAATTGCTTTCCCCCTTTCATTTAGTTCTTCTGGAGGATTCTCTTATTCTTTCATTTGGGGCCTTTTTCTTTGTCTTTTCATTTTGACTGCCTCTTTGTGTTTATTTCTATGTATTAGGTAGATCTTCAAAGACTCTTCTTCAGACCATGTTAGACACTGCCTGTGACACCCTGTTTGTAGCTATCAGCAACCCACAGCTTATGGCTCCCTCAGCTGAGCCTGGGTACAGGCAAAAAGAACCAGACTGTGCACCAAGTTCACTTTCACCAGTACCAGGCCTAGCAAAGTGTCAGCTAATGTCTCAGAGACTCCTGAATCTGCCTTTGTTGTTTAACTTAATCACTGAGATAACCTTCATCTGTACTCCTCAGCAGCCTAGTTTAAACTCCATAGGGTGGGGCAGAGTAATTCCTGTGGGCAGGGCTATTGCTTCCCCTCAAGCTGTTGCCACTTGGAGGGGAATGCTCTGCCTGAGAAAGATGACTCCTGCAATACGGAGAATGACTCAGCACAGGGCAGCCAAGGATTCTGGTGGCTGTTCCTTCAGTTCTCTCCCCAGAGCCACCAGCCCCACACTCTCCTCATGCATCTCCAGTCCACTCTGTGCTCCCTCTGCTAGAGTCCAGGGTAAGTGGCTACAAATGGAATTTTGTGCATTGGCTCTTTAACAAGTTCTCTGCATCTCCAGCCATCTGTCCCTGGTGGACAGAAATCCTGCTTCCTTTTACAGCTGGATGTTATCTGAGATCCTTTCCAGCTCTGGTGCCATAGGTTGCAGAACCCAGCTTGCGGTTTAGACCCCACACTTCTCAGGGGGAACCCCCTGGCCACTGAACTCTATCTTTGGAACTTCAGCTGCTGCCATGGTAGCCCAGCCATCCCTCTTGTGCCTCCTCCACACTCCCTACCAGCCTCGTTGTAGTGATGTGTCTTCTGTCTGTCCTTGGTTATAAGGTTTCTCTCAAGCTAGTGTTCACTTTGGTTATTCAGGATGATTTCTCTACAATTTAGTTATAATTCCAGTTTGGTACTGGGAGGAGGTTTGTGTAGCTTCCACTTACTCCTCTGTCATCTTGCATCTACTGGTACATTCCCTTTTATTTCTTAAATTTTCTTATAGAGATCTCCTTCTCATTTTCTTTT
The DNA here is from genome assembly GCA_004027475.1 of Anoura caudifer. Classification (NCBI taxonomy): domain Eukaryota; kingdom Metazoa; phylum Chordata; class Mammalia; order Chiroptera; family Phyllostomidae; genus Anoura; species Anoura caudifer. The sequence continues at coordinate 73,743 of PVKU01000223.1, forward strand.
TTTCTTTTTTGTTCTCTTCTATCTCCTTACATTGACTATGTGTAATAGGTCTCTTTATCTGCATGTGATAATTGTTGAAAACAGCCCTCAGGATTCTAATCCTGATTTTGTCAACTTTTGTTTTTGCCTATCGCTCCTCTCTAAGAATCTAACAAGTTTTAGCATTTCTTCTGCCATCCATCTCAATTTCTTTTTCTACTTAACTCTGGTGTTATTTTTTTCATATTTTTTCCTAATAACCATTCTAGTTACATTCCACAGTTCTTTTGCTCATGGTTCAATTAAATTTTAACAGTGAAATCTGTTTCTTTAACATGGATGTTAAGTACATCAGAAATATTTTTTAACTTACTTTTTGGCATCAAAATTCTTTTAGCGTCTTCAGCTTTACTCTAGTGTTTGATATTAACAGTTCATGGTCAGTATTACAATATGCTCTTGGACTTGTTTTGGCAAAGAGAATGCTGTGTCTCCATCTCCTCTTTCTAATTACATAGTCTATTTGATTTCTGTATTGGCCATCTGGTGATGTGCATGTGTGCCGTCATCAGTTCAGTTGTTTGAGCATGTATTCTTGATGGACAAGCTGTTGGCTTTGCAGAAATTTGTGAGTCAATCTCCTGCTTCATTTCCAAGCCCCAGTCCAAGTTTCCCAATGACGCTTGATTCTGCTTGATTTCCTACTTTTGCATTCTAGTCACCTATAATTATCAGCATGCCATATTTCAGTGTGTGATTAATTTCTTCTTGGATACTTGCATAAAAGCTTTCAATTTCATTTTTAGCCTATATAGTTGGAGCATAGACTTAAATGATGGTTATGTTCATAGATTTCTCCTAGAAATCTGATTAATATTATTCAATATTATTCTGTTCAATCTTGCATTATAGCCTCAATCTCCTGTGCTACATCTTGCACCAGTATTAAAGCCACTCCATTTCTTCTGAGTTTGTCATTTCCAAAATAGAAGACTTCATAGTTACCTTACTGGAAATTTCCCATTCCAGTACATTTTAGTTCATTAACACCAAGAAGTTCAATGTTTGGACATTCCGTTTCTCATTTTACAATTTCCAGTTTACTTTGGTTTATGCTTCTACATTTCGTGTTCTGCTTGCATGCGTTGTGCAGCATTGTACTTACCTTTCCCGTTCGTGTATTTGTACACATCCACCAATAGACATCCTTCCAGCTTTGGTCTAGTGATATCACCAGCAACAGTGCTATTTGCTTGTACTCTGCTCTCCCCCAGTAACCATTTGAATGCTTTTCAACCTGGGAGTCTCACCTTTCAGCACCATCTCGTATTTCATTTTGGACTATCTCACCATAGGGTTTTCAGGTAAAATGGAAAATTAAGAAAAAGAATAAGAAAAGAAAATGCAGCAGTGGTTTACCATTGCCTTCTGCCACGTAGTGTGAGGGTCCCCATCACATGTGCTCAGGCCTGTGGTGTTGCAATCACCAAATCTTCTGAACTACATGTGCCCCTGCAGGAGCTGGCTTCATAACCTTACAGAAATGTTGTTTACCTGATATTCTGGGAAATATTCAAATAAATAAGTAAAGACTAAACAAAATCTGCTATTCTTCCCTCCCTTCTTCCCTTTCTTCCTACCCACATAGTACCTACTGAGTGTCAGGCACTGTGCTGGGTGCTGTGAAATAATAAAAAAGCCAAGTTAACATACATTCTTTTAGATAGTCAGCAATCTAGTAGAGAATGCAAACATACATACGCTGAATGTAAAATGTTGTCATTATGCTGTAGTAGAAATAACAACAAAGTATTTTGAAAACACATATTCTAAATCTCCAGAGAGCCAGGAATATGTGTCTTGGCTACTGCTTTTAATTTCATTGCTTAGCAAGGTGGTAACACAGAATCCAGCAGAAGTAATGCCTGCCCGAGTGTGGTTGCTAGGGTAATAATATAGGTGTAATATTTTATAGTTTTAATTTGAACATTTCACCTAAAATGCCTTATGGTGTGCTTGAGTAAGCTGTTGTTATGTTACAGAATTACATACTCATGATTTTGTAATATAAGATTTTATAATTAAAAGGGGCATTATTTGTGTCAGACCCTGTACATAGTAGGTATTTAAAAAGTAGAGTGAGGGGATTCTTTGTCTAGCTTTGTGGAAGAGATAGGTGGCAAATAAAATTTAATGGAACAGGCCATATTTGAATTGGGATACAAGGATATTCTTTATTATTTAACCTATTTTCTCTCTGAAAAGAGCCTGAAGTCTCCAAACTTTTTCTCTTTCTACAGTGACCCCATTTTCTACAATTGACTGTAATTTTCACCAGCAGTGTGTGGGAGGTCTAGATGCGCTGTACACTCACCAACACTTTTTTTTCAACCTGTATTTACTAATAGTCATTTAAAAAGGCATGTACTGCCATTTCATTGTAGCTTTAATTATCCTTTCACTGTTGACTGAGAACACTGAGCATCTTTTTCAAGTGTTTATTGGCCATTTGTACATTTTCTTTTTTGATGTGTTTTTCAAATCTTTTGCTCATTTCTATTGTTTTAATTTTTCTTGTTATGAGATTTCCTTATATTTTCTGGATATTTTTTCTTTGTCTGACATGTGTTATGGATATTGTCTCTTAATCTATGGTTTGCCTTTTGGTTTTATTAACAGTGACTTCAAGGAAAAATATTTTATGTTTTAAGTTTAATTATCCATGCTTTTATCATTGTTATGCTTTGTATGTTCTAGAGAACCTTTGCTTAAACTCTCTAGAAATTTTATAATTTTGGGTTTTACATGTAGGTCTATGCACAATTTTTAGCTTATGGTATTAGAGAAGGATCTCTTATTTTTAAAAAGTCACATTGAAATCTAATTGTTTCAGCAATATTCATTGAAAATAATTTTAGTGTATTGAATTATCTTGGTACCTTTGCAAAAAATCAGCTAACTATAATTTTGTAGATTTATTCTGAACTCTTGACTTCATTCCACTTCTTTATATGCCTAGCCTCCTGCCACTCCCAAGCATCTTGGTTTCTGTAGCTTTATGACATTAAATATGGCACATATTCTACATTGTTTTTTGTAAGAAAGTGCTTAGCAATGTAATCCCAGGTCCTTTGTATCTCCATACAAATTTTAGATGGTGAGATTTAGTTTATCTGTCCAAAGAAGTAGGTTTTAGTAATATTTTATTATTTATCTGTTTCTAGTTTTATTTATTTCAACTCTTTTTTTTTTTATCATTTCTATCTTTGACTTCCTTTGGTTTTATCTTGGTGTGCTTGTTCCAACTTCCAAAAATTGAAGCTTGAATCACTGATTTTTTCCCTTCTTTTCATGTAGACTTTTCTTCTTTTCCAATACAATCATTTGCACCTTTAGCTGCATCTCATGTTTTTGTAAATTTAATAGTTTGGGATATAATCGTGCATTCACATGAGTTTTCAGAAATGATAGAAAGACACAAATAAACTTGGAGGACATAGTGCTAAGTGAAATAACCCAGACAGAGAGAGACACACACTGTGTGATCTCACTTTTATGTAGAATCTAAAAAAAAAAAAGAGTCAAACTTATAGAAAGACAGTAGAATGGCAGTTGTCAGGAGCTGATAGCAGGGGGCTTGGGTGGGGGAAATAGATGTTGGTCAAAGGGGACAAACTTCCACTCTAAGATGATTAAGTCCTGAGGATCTAATGTGCAGAAACTACTCCATATACTTGAAGAAGAAAGGAAATTGATTAAAGGAGATGGCAGTTCACAAAGTCACCGGAAAGGCTGAAGTACTACTTTGTAGGCCAAACCTTCAGGAATGCGATTCAGAGCAACACAGAACTACCTGCACCTGGGAGCACTATTTCTAAGGCTGCAACCCATCTCCGCTGCAGTGGCACTTGCCATACTTCTTACATGCACTCAAAAAGTGAAGCCCGGGTTTCCTTAGCTGAGATACAGCAACACAATCTCTGGAGTAAGAAACTTTCACTGATGAGTGCCAATGATCATGCTACTACAACTGTCTCTTAACACTCCTCTATACTGCTGCAGAATATTTTTTCTTTTTCATCACAATGTTTTCTTGCAGATGAGCCAAAAAGGGCAGAAAGATGGCTTCTAACGGATCATTTGTGTCTTCTAAACTTTATAAGCATACACCTAATTGGCAGATTCTATTTTTTATTCACATTACTAGTGGCAACAAAGTGTAGAAAATTTAATTTTATACCTCAGCATATTTTGCTAGAAAAAGAGTGAAGAATAGGTTGTATGATCTATAGCATTCTAAACAATGTGTGTCTTGTATCTCATTTTAATGAAATGTCACTAGAAAAACATTATGGTGTTTGTAGTATGCTTTTTCTGCATATCCATTATGATGTTAATTATTTTCTAAATTAATAATGGAGATAATTTATAGTTACAAAATCTGATGGAAGATTTTTTAAACCCCAAGCCAGATTATTCATGTAGTTCAAATTAACTTCCACTTTTCTGCTGGAATTTCTCTATACTGTTAGCCTTTCAAACATGGGTATCTTTGGGTTTGTGCCTGGAAAATTATCTCTTTCTTTCCATTCCATTCTCTCTTATATGTTCTAGTCTGTTACTCCTCCTATTCTATTTCTTCTATTACTTTCACATCTCTGTCTTGCAGAAGTTTGTTAAATTAACTCACCCACTATGGGTAATCTCCCCACTATTTTCACTGTCATTGGTCCATTCCTTTTATTCCATTAGCACTATTATAATTGTATCTCTGGAGGGAGTGGGGAAAAAAGACATGAAAAATCAATGAATATTTTCAAGTCGTGTCTCCTTTATGAATATTTGAGAGAGCTAAGTTAAAATCTCACTGTAACGCTGAATTTATTTCCTTTCTGTGATTGTCCTTTTTTCTTTTTAATTTTATTAAATCGATTTTTTTCTTATTATATTAAAGTTATCCCAAATTTTGTCCTTTTGCCCTCCTCTTATCCCACCCTCCGCTCCCACAGTCAATCCCCACACTGTTGTCCATGTCCATGGGTCATTCATACATGTTCTTTGTCTAGTCTCTTCCCCTTCTTTCCACCATTATCCCCTTCCCTAGCTCCTCTGGTCATTATCAATCTGTTCCATGTTTCCATGCCTGTAGTTCTAATTTTGTTAGTTAGTTTATTTTGTTCATTATATTCCAGTTATAAGTGAGGTCATATGGTGTTTGTCTTTTGCTGACTAGCTTATTTCACTTAGCATAATAGTCTCCAGTTCCATCCATGATAATCAAAAAAGGTAGAAGTTCCTTTTTCCTTTCTGCTGCGTAGTATTCTGTTGTGTAAATGTACCACAGTTTTTAGATCCACTCATTTACTGATGGGCACTTAGGCTGTTTCCAGCACTTGGCTATTGTACATAGAAGAACTATGAAGATAGAGGTACATAAGCTGTTTTGAATTGGTAATGCAGGATTGTTAGGATATATTCCAAGCAGTGGACTTACTGGGTCAAAAGGCAGTTCCATTTTTAGTTTTTTGAGGAAATTCCATTCTGTTTTCCACAGTGGCTGCACCAGTCTGCATTCTCACCAACAGTGCACTAGGGTTCCCTTTTCTCCACAACTTCACCAGTGCTTCTTGTTTGTTGATTTACTAATGATGGTCATCTGACTGGTGTGAGGTGGTATCTCATTGTGGTTTTAATTTGCATCTCTGATGGCCAGAGATGTTGAACATCTTTTCATATGTCTATGGGCCATTTGTATATCCTCCTTGGAGAAGTGTCTGTTCAGATCCTTTGCTCACTTTTTAATTGGATTGTTTGTCTTCCTGGTATTGAGTTGCATGAGTTCTTTATATATTTTGGAGATTAAACACTTGTCCAATGTATCATTGGCAAATATGTTCTCCTATACAGTAGGTTCCCTCTTCATTTTGATGATGGTTTCTTCAGCCATGCAAAAGCCTTTTAGTTTGATGTAGTTCTATTTGTTTATTTTTCCTTTATTTCCCTTGCCCTAGGAGATATATCAGCAAAAATATCACTATGTGGGATATCTGAAATTTTACTGCCTATGTTTTTCTCTAGGACTTTTATGGCATCATGACTTATATTTAAGTCTTTAATCAATTTTAAGTTTATTCTGGTGTATGTTGTAAGTTGGTGGTCTAGTTTCATTTTTTGCATGTACCTGTCCAGTTCTCCCAACACCATTCAAAGAGGCACTTTACTCCATTATATGCTCATGCCCCCTTTGTCAACTGACTGTAGAGACTAGGGTTTATTTCTGAGTTCTCTATTCTGTTCTATTGATCTATGTGTATGTTCTTATGCCATTGATCTATGTGTCTGTTTTAATGCCAAAAGTAACAGTCAGTACCAGACTGTTATTTTTTTAAGATTATTTATTTATTTATTTATTTATTTATTTATTTATTTATTTATTTCTAGACAGAGGGGAAGGGAGATAGAAAGAGAAGGAGAGAAGCATCAACGTGTGGTTGCCTCTCGTGCACCCCCAACTGGGCACCTAGCCTGCAACCCAGGCATATGCCCTGATTGAAAATCAAACTGCTGACCCTTTGGTTCACAATCTGGCACTCAATCCACTGAGCCACACCAGCCAGGGCAGTTCCAGACTGTTTTGATTACAGTATCTATGTAGTATAGTTTGATATATGGTGTTGTGAACCCTCTTACTTTGTTCTTCTTTCTCACAATTGCTGAGGCTATTTGGGGCCTTTTTTGGTTCCATATAAATTTTTGAAATTTTGTTCTGGATCTGTGAAATATGTCATTTATACTTTAGTAGGAATTGTATTGAATCTATAGATTGCTTTGTGTAGCATGGACAGCTTAAGATAAGGAAGAAGACAAGGGTGTCCACTTTCACCACTCTTATTCAACATAGTACTGGAAACTCTAGCCACAGTGATCAGATAAAGAAAAGATAAAAGGCATCCAAATTGGAAAGAAGGAAGAAAAACTGTCACTCACAGCTGACATGATAGTGTACATAGAAAACCCTATAGTCATTATGAAAAACTACTCGACTTAATAAGTGAATTTACCAGAACAGTGGGATACAAAATCAATATTCAGTAATTGATGGCATTTTCATATACCAATTATGAACTATCAGAAAGAGAAACTAGGAAAAAATCCCATTTGTTATAGCAACAAGAATAATAAAGTACCTAGGAATAAATTTAACCAAGGATGTAAAAGACTTGTACATGTAAAACTGCAGAACACACAGAAAGAAATTATGGAAGATACAAATGAACAGAAACATATACCATGTTCATGGATTGGAAGAATTAACATTTTTTCTTTATATGTTTTGAAATTTTGGTATTAGGTACATTCACATTTATAATTTTTATGGTTAATTCAATCTTTTTAAATGTCTAATGACTATTGGAATTTCTTTAAAGTATATTTTATCTAATATTTCATTTAATATTGTAGATATGCCCAATATACTTTTTTTTTCTTGAATTTTCCTGATGTACTTTTTCTCCTCTTGGACTTGCAATGCTTTGTTGTTCATAATTTTTTTATAGTATCTGTACATTGAATATAATTTGTTTGTACTTTCTATTGGTCTATTTGAAAAAAATATTTTTCTTTTTTATTCAGTCATAATCTTTCTACCTATTAGTTTAGAATTCATATCAAATCTATGCCTAATATTTAGTTGCTTTTTCTAATCTGTAAATTTTACATAAACATTGTAATAAATTTTACAGCTAATTGCTTATCAAACAATTCATGGAAGAATTGATTATGTCTAATTCCTTACTAATATGATTCCTCTAATTACTATTTTTCTGTTTATTGGCAAGGATATTTTCTCTATCTTACTTGATTAATTCTGTATATTGGATACTATCTTTTTTCTTTTACATCAATTTATTTTATTACATTCCATTTTATTTTTTATTGTTCAGTTACAGTTATCCTTGTTTCCCCCCATTGCTCTCCCTTACCCCATCCAATCCCCGCTCCCAAAGACAATCTCCTACCCATTGTCCTTGTCCATTGGTCCTTTGTACCTGTTCCTCTCCTTTCCCCCATTATCTCCCTCCCCTCTGGTCACCATCAGTCTGTTCTTTATTTCCATGTCTCTGGTTCTTTTGTGGTCATTTATTTGTTTTATTGATTAAGATACTATCAGTGTTGTTTAATGATTTAATTTTTGTTTTTAATTTTTCTGACATATGTCTTTTCCTTTTTGCTCAGAATTTTTCCTTGTACCTCTGACTTTACTTTGGAATTAATTTTTTTTAGTAAAAAGTATGCTCTAAAAATATTTTTAGTTAGAATCTATTAGTTGAACATTTTTTAGGTTTGTGTCTAAAAATACTTTTATTTTTACCCTGATTTCTCAAAATTAGATTTCCAGGATTACAGTTTATTTTTAAGTCATCACTATGAAGATATATCATGCTGCCTTTTGAATTTTAGTGTTGCCAATATTTAATTATAGGCCTAGTCTTAGACTAATCTATATCTTCTCACTGACTAGATTTAATTTTATCTTTGATATTTTACTATGGTATCTCTAATTTGGGTTCTCTAAATATTTGTTTTTGGGGGGATTAATTATGTTACTTAAATGTGAGTGGTGATGTTTTCAATCAGTTATCCACAATTCTCATCCACATTTCCTTAACTATTGGTTTTAACTATTTATTTTAACTATTGGTTTTCTCCATTCTTTTTGCTTGCTGTCTCCTTTGGGAAATCTAAATAAGTTATGTGAGATCCTCTTACTCCATCTAATGTATTTTATAATCTCTTTTTTATTTTCCATGTTATTATCCTATGTTCTGCTGTCTTGGTAATTTTTTTCATTTCTATTTTACATTATGTTAATGCAAGATGAATCTTTAGATATTCCTCTTGTACTATATTTTTTGTCCATTAAGTTTCTAAATTTAATAATGACATGCATGCCTAAGATTTAAATTTCAGTTTTTTTAAAATACCCATTTGGCTATACTATCCAAAGGTTCTTGTTTTCAAATATATTGAATGTATCATCATCATATTCTTGTCTGATAATTTCACTGTCCACACCTTTATGGGTTTGACAGTTGGCCCACTGTTATTGCAAGCTCTCGTGCTCACAGAATCCTGTTCCATTTAGGACAGAGCATTTTGTTTCTTCATTTTATTCATCAACTTTAGTTTTTCTGTTGTGGGAGGTGTTTCAACTTGATCTGCTATGTGGCTAAAAATAGATGTCCCTATATTTTTCCAATTATTTTAGTTTTTTAATTGTTGTACTTAGTCTATATATAGTACCATTTAAGGAGAGTCGATAAAACTAATAACAGTTAGTAGATAAACACATTTAATGATGGCATATAATATCTGATATTGGAGAGGTCAGTTATTTTAACCAAAGGAGATACCACAGTATGACTCAGGTTAGTGTGTTTTAAGATGGAGAAAAACATTGTCAAGTTTCTTCACAATGACAACGGTCATTATGTATAGGGGATCATTCTGCGTGGTGTGGGGAATGTAGCCTAGTCCCTGATTTGGAAAACCAAAGGGGAGCGAGGTTGGCACACATGACCCAGGCCGACAGATAGGTTCTCCCATAAAGAGTCAGGCCTACATTGTACCTAGGCTGCTTTGATGCTTGCTTTTGCTAAAAATCACTCATCCTGAATTGAGGCAGCAATTGTTTACTGCATATCTTTAAAGTAACTTCCTAAAATCTATGCTAAACCTCCCAAGGACGAGTGTAACCAGTTGAACCACTTTTCCCTTTGTGTTTGTAAATATCCTTCTTCTTTGATGTAATTAGCCACATCCTTTCCTTTGTTTTCTGTAAAAGGTAACCCAGTAAAGTGAACCTATGCATAGTAAATGAGGACCATCCTTGATGTAATGTGCCCAGAAAAGCAATAAAAGTCTGTCCAGGAAGGGGTCGGGGGCCCTCTCTCACTGAGAGCAGCCATGCCATCCCTTTTTCTACACAGGACTTCTGCAATCTGTGTGAATTTGTTCATCACATCCACAACATATGGACTCCGTGGGCCAGGGTCTGCATCAATTATGTGCTCTACTCAATTTTATTTTAAAAGTGAATAAAAAGATTTCAGAACTTTTTCTGGTCTAATATCTTTTCCTGATAATTAATTCAAGCAATGCTACAAATGTTAGTATAGAAAACCACCATATATAACTTTATTTGCTCATTAAAGGTTGTATGAAAAAATAATATCTACATATTAGAATTAAGTAAGCTCCTTAATTCTTCTCAAAATTTCTTAGGATGTGTGTAGGTCTGGATTATTTATTTTCCCGAAACATGTTATTTCTAAAGTAGAAATAATAACACATGCTTGATGAAAACTTTTGCAAGCAAGTTTGGAGATGCTTACCACGATGTGGTCACATCAATCAAAGAAGACTTCATAGCCATCTAATTCCAAAGATTATAGTCATATACCTTACACTCAGCTGAAACATATAGAATTAGTCATATTTTTATCACCTCTTTTGGGGAATATTACTTATTCTTACTACTTCCTCTATTACATTCGTCTTGTAAGTAATTACCTACAGTGCTGTAGCATGCTCCTTTTCCCATGTCCTTCCTCTAGTCGATCCCACATGAGAGCAATAGAGAAAGCTGTAACATCCATTCAATCCACAAGTTAAAACATAGATGAGGATGGGAAAGGTAAAGTAATTTACCCAAGGTCACCCAAGGGATCTCTAGTTGAGCATGTAACCTACATTTACATCACACAATTTCTATGTCTAACAGTTTAAACTGCCGGGTTCTGGGAGAGATTTGTGAAGAAATCTTCCTCCCACTAGCAAGAGCTGGAAAGTTATAGAATGTCAAGGGCTTATATCCATCTAAAAGATTAGGTCAAAGTTATGAACAATTGTGGCTTAAACAGAATAGCGGCAGGTGGACTTTTCCTAAGATTTCACCTGGAGTATCTGGATCTTTTAAAGCCTTATTGAGGCCATGCACCTCCAATGTCGGTGTGATGTGATCAAAGTTCTACCCTGCCTGTTCTGGCTTTGAACCTCCTTGCTTTCTTTATAAGACGGTGAGTAACAACTTTCAGCAGAGTGAAAGACTGGCAACTTGATTGCCAGAAGGAAAATAGTACCTCTCATTAAAGGTAGAAAATTATTAGCAACTTAAAAATATGTAAACTAAATACCAGAATGTACTTGAAATAATTAAGCTACAGAGAGGTCAATGTTGAATTAAAATGTGTCATCTTGGTAGTTTAGATGAAAGCTGAAGACAGCATCCAAAATGCTTTTTTTAGTTTTGAATCAAAGCACCAGAATATATGGCAATTATGATCAAAGACATTCAGACAAATGGAAGTGAGGTGAGATGTTACATTACATCAGCTCAGCAGGATGAGTGTCAGATTTATTGAGCTCAGCAAGGGCATTGTGTGAGAAGCCACCACAAACAATTGTGAGTGAATCATACATAACTTGATTTTTGAGAGTTTTATTTTACTTTTGAGATAGTGTATATTAACTATGTGTATATTTTTATCTCAATGAGGAGTATGAGAAGGAAATATTAATTGTAACCTTCCAGCATTATTTTCTTTAAAAATAAAATTAGGCTTCTTTATTTTTTGCCTTTTGTTTCTTCTTCTCTTCAGTACTTAAAGGCAAAAATAATTAACATTGGTAATTCAAAACAGTAGATATTTGTAAATCACAAGGGAGGATTTGTAAGTAGATCTGAGCAACAAGGGAGCTTAGGGGTACTGAGGAAATATTTAACATGCTGCATTTACTTGAAAAATAGATTAGGTATCTTCTGATGCTTCCATGCTGGAGAGGAACCCATACTGAACCCAGAGAAGCAAGACCACTCGTAGTTTACCTTGATTGTAGATATTTGGTTTTGTTGGGGGACAGATAGATAGTTGGGCAGAAATGTGGGTATAGGGAAAATAAGGAAGGATACTGTTCCCAATGAAAATTGTAAGAAGTTATTCACTATCCATGGGAACTATTTCAGAATGTTGTTTTTCTGAGGTCCAGTGAGTGGTCCATGCTAAGAGAAACCAATCTCAGCTAACACGATTATTTTTAAGTCCAAAATCTGCCAAAGATCTTGGGCAACAATACCGAAACGCACTGAATCGATGGTAAGGAGTCTGAGTATTGCCAACAAACTGTTTTAGTTGAAAGAGGGCTAGACAGCATCTGATGTCCAATAAAGAACATTTCCCTGTGATTCAGAAGATGAAGTTTTTCAATTGCTGCTACAGCACAAATGAATTGTAGGATTTATTTTTTTTATGTGGGTCAATCATTGCAAGATTAGAAGTTACTCTTGGATTTTTTTTGGCCTAAACCACTAAGGAAACAGTCCATAGAAATAAATGAATGGGGGTTTTTCTTCAAATTCAGGAGCTTTATGAACCATTTTGGAGTTCGTAGATCCCAGATGATCTCTAAATTTACCTAACGCTGAATTCTAAAACTTTGTAAGATTAAAATAATATTTAGGTTATAAGATGAGTCCAATGTTAAAATTTCACAGTTATGCCAATCAAATATTAGAGAATTTCATTGCCTTCTTCATCGTTAGATAGCCCCTGGCTAGACTATTATTCTGTCCTCTTTCTATCTGATGTATTGCATTTCAGTAAGCTGCTTCTCATCTCATCATTTAATTCATATTTTGAGCCAGCAATGCCAGTTGCCCAACTCACTGGGAAGTCTCTTCAGCAGGTTTTCAAAACTGCCATGATGGTGCTCACTGCATAAATGAGTCTGATGTAGAAAGGAAAGAAAAATGGAATATCAAATTAGTGGTATAAAAAGAGACACCTAGGGCAACATTTAAAAATCAGTTAGCCAGCGTCCGAAGGAGATTATATGCAGTCTTAAGACCTGGTCCAGTATTCATTGTTTTTGCTTTACTCTCCTTTACCCAGCAATAGCATTCTCATTAAATTGAAGTCTGATGTCATTGCCACTATAGAGCTTAGGCACTCTACCCAAAGGCAGTTAATTGCTAAGTGATGAAAGAGATGATTCTCTCAAAAATTGCAGTTTGTAAGGCAATTTATGAGCGGAGTGAATGAAATATATGTGCATTTGCTATATAGCCATTTTGTCATTTATTGTAATAGCCTTTTACAAATCTATTTTACATCCAATTAGGTGAAAATTAGGTACTTATGGACAGGTTTCACAATGTGAGCAGCTTCTAAAGAAATGTAGATTTATTTTAACAGAAGTCAATTATTACTTGAAGAACACTTACCTGCTGTGCTTTCATGTAGATATCCTTATATTTTAAAAATCAATTAAAACTCTATATTTTTCTCGATCATCCTTAACCTAGTCAAAGTAAAGTAAAATGAAAATTTTGTACCCTTTTTTCAATTCTTCCCCATATCTCAATGTTTTAGCATGAAATATTCAGAAGATACACTTGCACACTTTGACATTGTGTTTTTAGGCAAAATTAAGGTTAAACTGCAAAGATGCTGAGTGAACTATAGAGGAGTATAATATTTTAGATAGATTACTACCTATGTGGCACTAAATCTTCCAAATTCTGCCTGTTCCTGACCCCTTTAGAGAGCATATCTGAATACAAATGAATGAGTGTGACATTATTTAATGAAATGAACTTGAATTATCTCTAATTGAAAGTATGGAAGTAATGCACATATTTTGATACTTAAATTTTTTATTTTAAGAAACTATGTGTAATACACTTCATATTTTATCATGTTGTTGTTGCCTGGGTCCTCTCAATTATTTTAAAGTTTCAGACAGTGAGGATGAATCCCTGTTTCTGAGATAGAATGTGAAAGATAGACTGGTTTTGAAAACTAAGGAATGAAGAAGCAGAAAAAATGCAAAAGCATTGGACCGGGAACCTTGAGGACAGGGCTCCAGTCCTGGTTATCTTTCCAATAATTCTTTGTGGTCTTGGGTGTTATCTCCACTCTGGTTCTCCATATGTAAAGTGAGAGTTTTGAACTAGGTGAGCTTTGAAATCTCTTTCTTTTAATTATACAAATGCTTTAATAACCTATTCTCAGATAATCATAATTATTCCTCAGGAAATCCTGAGAGATAGAAAGATTTTCTAAATGAATATTTTTAAAAAACTCACAAAATGGGGACAAACAATATATAATTCTAAGTTTTAAAAATTAAAATCAATTTTCTTTTCTAAAATTATTATTTTAGCTATTAAGGAGAATTATTAACCTGAGGCTCTGGAAAAAGTGACCATGTGTTCTATTATGATATTTTTGGAAAGAGTTCACAAAGACCTCTTGAGATATCTCTTTCATTTTATTATGGCAAGTCTTAAATGTCATTACATAAAGCAGTGTAAGATTGTGATTATTAGAATTCTTAGTTTATGCCTTTTCTTCTTTTTCCAGCTTCATTGAGGTAGATTTAACAAACAAAAATCACACATATTTCATGGATGTATTTGGATGAATTTGGACATCTGTATATACCCTTAATATCACCATCACAATCAAAGGTGGTGAACATAACCATCACCTCCAAAACATTTGTTTCATGCCTTTTATTTTTGTTGTAAGAACTCTTAACATGAGATCTACCTTCCTAATAATTTTTAAGTACATAACACCAAATTATTAGCAATATGTTATACAGCAGATCTCTAAAACTTGAGTTCTACTTCTTGACCCTGAAACATACAAGGTGGGGCAAAAGCAGGCTTACAGTTTGGGATATGTGAAACACAGAGTTTATTCCTGTATTAATATTTATTAATTATTGTTTTACTTTCCATGCAAACATATGTAAACCTACTTTTGCCCCACCCTGTTTATATCCATTTGAGGAAAACCTACTCAAAGTTGTGGTTCATTTGAATTGCTTTGTGAATCCCTCTATCTCCACTTACACATATATTTTTCTTCCACCTCTGAATTCCCATAACCCTTTGTCCTAGGGCACCTTGGTACACTCTTCCATTTACTACATATTATATTGTTTATGTCATATAACGAAGACCCTAGGTCATTACACTATTTCTTCTCTCATCCTAGAATACATTCTCCAGTTCTTTCTCCTTGACTTTTTCTTGTTACCCAAGTCTTAGCTTAGATTTCACCACTGCAGAGAGGTGTCTAACCATTCAAGGTAAAACAACCTCTCATTCGCTGCTATTTTATCATCATGGTTTACTTTCTAGCACTTTTTATTTTTTTAGATATATTTTATTGGTTATGCCATTATGGCTGTCCTATTTTTCTCCCCTTTATTCCTTGGCACCCTGTACCCTCCTCCCACCATCATTCTCACCTTAGTTCATGTCCATATGTCATATGCATAAATTCTTTGGCTCTAGCACTTTTGAAAAAGTTACCCTTTTTAAATGTCTCCTTTATTATACGTATGCTCCCTGTCTACTGACATCTTGTCTATACCATTTTCTATTATATTCACAGCACTTCAGAATGGTGACATGAAACAACAGATGATCAATAAATATGTAATGACTGAATTAATGCTTTTGTCTGTAGGAATTATTCCATTTTGCTGGACAGTGCTTCAACTGCAGAACAAAGTGCCCTCAGTTTCATCTTTTAACCCGCTGTAATATCTGACACATGCTCTTGCATGCCAGAAATACTCAGTAGATTTTTCACTGATAGAATTGTATTAATGTGGCTGAAAATCCAGTAGATAATTGGAACGTTACTTTGCAAAATGTAGTTTCTATTGTAACATCATTTCATTACTGGGGACTTGGTTAGATAAAAACATAAAGAAAAGAACTCTAAATTTTAGTATGCTAATTTAAAAAATTCATATCAAGGGGAAAATATCTCCTTCTATCCTTCTAGTTTCTTTGGCTGGTCTAATAATTAAATTGAATTGCTTTAACATAGATTACAAGGAAAACACAAATTTTGAATTTCACTCACTTAAAGTCCCCCCAAAATATGCAACCCAAGGGCAAGTTGGATCACTGATGCTTTTATGCTATGTGAAGCTCAGAAATGGTATACAGGCCTGAGGCTTCAAAACCCCCGTGTGTAATTCACTGCAAAGTGGAAAGCAGCTGTTTGGTAATTAGATGTTTGCCCTCCATACAGATAGGGCATTCAGACAAGTTAGCTCTGGTGATAGCGCTCTCTCTGAGCCAGGGCCCCTATCCAAATTCTTGTAGGTAGTTAAGGGAGAGATAAAGGGTCTTCTTGAGGCTGCTGAGTTTTTAGTGTCTTCAGCTCAAAATAATCTACATGCCAAAATGGCACATTTTGGGGTGGGATATTCTGTTTCCCTTCAAGGAAAAGCCATTGCAACTTCAAAGGAATCTTGATTTAATTCCTTTCCAAAATATTGTCTATATCTATTGAACTGAAATCTAGCAAATAGTGAGATAATTTAAATAAAAGATATTTAAAACCAAAGTTCTTGTAAGAAATCTAAAAATGTTGAATGCAATTACTTATTTTGAATATAATATTTTGAATATAAGGGAATTTTCTACATAGAAATCTTTGGTCTGATTACTGAACACTCAGTCCACCAGTAATATTATTTTTCTATTAATGATTTAAGTTTTTTGAATTATATTATGCTTTTATTGCCTTAGGTTATTCAGAAGCACCACATTGTAACGTAAATGTCATGATAAAAGCAAATTTCTAAAATTTCTAGTTTATTTTTGTATGAATTGGGTAATAAATTAAAGCAATGTATTTTTTTGCAACATAAGTTGCATTGGATTAGTAATAGACTTAGTACTTTGAAATTAAATTTACTGCCAAATTGCTATTCATTACAATGTGGGAACCAGGAGGGACTCCAGAAGTCCTTCAAATGAGTACTTTATACATGAGGAAACTGCAGAAAACTGCTTTACTCAAGGTCACACAGCTAGCTACTCTGTGTTAGTGAGGACCTAACAGTCAGTTAGACATCCAGATGCCAGTCTCTGTTTCTTCGTCTAATTCTTATTCCAAAATCGAGCCTGCTGACTCTTATTTTTCTCCCAAAAGGCACCAAGTAATGATTTTCTGAAGCATATACTGAGCAGTATTAGATGCTAATAGGTTTTGGCTTATCAAATTTTAAATTATTATTTATTTTGAAGAATTGTCAACCTTTTAATACTACTTTGCAATTTAAAAAATAATATTAAAATTATACCTAGATCAGGAAATGAATTCTGTTTGATTATCTGGGAGGCATATGTGGATCTAATACTGCTTTCTTTATGAAATTTAGTGAGATTTGAATTGTGTAGCAGAGAAGGATGGAAGTGTATGCCTTTAGTGTGTGTATGAGGATTATTTCAATTGCAGATGGCAGGAACTCACCTCAAGTAAGTTTATACAAAAAACACCTCACTGGCTGGGAAGATCAGGGTAGTTTACAAGTGAAAAGAAAAAGCTATGGAGAAACAAAGAATCTAGGGCAGGATTAATGCATTCATCACTGCTAAAATGTTCTCTCTTTCTCTCCTTATCTATGTTTAACTTAATTCTGCAAAAAAGCCTCATTCTTCATATTTAAAATAAGATATGGTCCCTGGCAGGTCCAGCATTATTTCCTCTCATTTTTTAAAGCAGTCCTCAGGGAAGCAAGAAGTATTTTATTCTAGGTTCTATCAATATTAAAGAAGATCTTGAGTTGGCACAGTTTGGGGCACTTGGCCACAAAGGGACATAGGGGATTCCTGCAACAGGCTGATGTAATTAACAACTTCAGAGAAACCACATGCAATCAAGGAAGTGCAATTTCCCCAAAGAAAGGATGCTAGATTTTAAAAGGAAGCAAGATTAAGAAGAATATATACTCCTAGAGCTGCAATTTTCAACTTTTTTCATCTCATGTTACATATAAACTAAAATTCTGCGATACACCAAAAAATACATTTTCTTGCTCATCTAACAAAAAATAGGTATAATTTTGAATCATTCACATGGGATGACTATTGTTGTATTTGCTATTGTGTTTTTATTGAACAATCTAAGGGAAAAGAGATCAGTGACCCTGACTAAATAGGTATTGCATGTTTTAAAAATTCTTTCAGCACACCAAAATACTGGAGCACATCAGTTGAAAAATGCTGCCCTAGAATATTTTAGTAATGGAATCACCCATACTGCAATATTGTTTGCAGTAGAAAACATGTGGAAATTAGTTAAATGTCTACTAATAAGGGACATATTAAATAAATAAAGCAGTTACAAAAGAATGATATATATCTTAATCTGCAAATTGTATTAAATAAAAAAGTTAGATAAACACCATTTATAGTAGATCTTCATTTGTCTACTATTTTATGAATATGCTTACATGTGTATAGAATCTCTTTGGTAAGGCACATGAGAAATACATACCAGTCATATGGTAGGCATGACTGGTATTCACTTATATCAGGTCCTCCTTTCCTTCTTAAACATACAGAAGACAGTACTTTCCAAACTTCTTGCAATTACCTAGAGGCATGAACACAGTTTTGGTAAATAAAATGCGACTGGGAGTGACATTTGCGCTGACAAAAATGAAAAGCCTTTTAAAATCTCTCCAGTCTCTCCCTGTATTCATGCAGAAAGTCTGTCAAAAACGTGGAGCCACAAGATTAAAGAAGTCTGAATGGCTGACTCACATGTAAGGCAGCTGCCTGAGGGTCACCAGAACTGGTGAGAGGTTTTCAGGAATAAGAAATAAACTTTTACTATGTTAAAACCATTGTGGATTTGGGGGTTTGTTTACCACAGAACAAACCCAGACTATCCTAATTACTGTAAGTAGTTAATTTGGAAGCCAAATGCATTTTTAAAAGGCTAATTATTGTAACATATAGAACCCAAATTGGATAATGACTCGAATGTCACAGAAGTTTATTTTTTTGCTCACTTGCCAATCCATGGAGATTCTTCAGTAATTATAGTGATGGAGCCTGTTATCTCTTATTTCATACAGTCATTCAGCTCAAGGTGGTCAAGTTTGTAGTCTGTTTTTCTTATGGTTTCCAAAGTTTACCCAGAAACTGAAATTTTGCTGGAACAAGAGCAAAGAGCATAGAGAAATGTACATGGGAGTTTTTTTTGTTTGTTTATTTGTTTGTTTTTTTGCTTTTGTTTTGTTTTTAAATAAGAACAACTGGAAGTAACACATTACTCTTTTACATGTTGGGTAGGAAACTGTCACGTGGCCATACTTTACTGCCTGTAGGATAAAAACATAGTTGTTCAGCTGTGCTCAGGAAAAAGAGGAAATGAGTTTTGCTGAACACAATTTTTCTGTCATAGATGGAGGAACTTACTTTTTATT
The DNA here is from genome assembly GCA_004027475.1 of Anoura caudifer. Taxonomy (NCBI): domain Eukaryota; kingdom Metazoa; phylum Chordata; class Mammalia; order Chiroptera; family Phyllostomidae; genus Anoura; species Anoura caudifer. Next base: position 93,033 of record PVKU01000223.1, read on the forward strand.
GTATAACAAGTGATTATTGCTTGAATCTAAAACAAGGGATCTATATTGTTTTTCCACAAAAATAACCTGAGAAAATGAATATTTTGCTTTAATTCTTTGAGTCTTTTTGTTACTATTAAAGTAAGCACATGTTCTTTAGAGAAAATATAGAAAGCAAGATAAAAGTAGTTAAACAGAAAAAGTCATTCAATAACTCCCAATGGTCCCACCATAACTACCTCATTAGGGAAAATGAAGTTCCTATCTCCATTTTACAATTGAAGATGTCAGCCCCCAGGGAATCTAAGAAACTTGAAATCAGGAAGTGGTAGAGCTTAGGGGAAAGAAGAACCAGAGGAGCTTTCACAGAGAGAGATATAAGGATATAGCATGAATTATTAATAAAGAAATGATTTACAAGTTATTTTAGTATCTTGCATTTCTAATTATACAGCAAAGGGGAATAGAACAAGAGAAACATGTCAAGGCAAGGGAGGTAATAAAAGCAGCTTTAAATATATTATTTAGGTACAAATTGAGATCCAGATGGAACTGACTTTATGAACCTGGGTACTGGAAAGAAGACTGGCCAGGAAATTGAGGTTTATGTGCCACAATGGCAGTGCTCAAGGCACTGGTATTAATGGTTGTAGATGGAAAGCCAGAATCCCTTGCTACAACACAATTTAAGAGTTAGATGTTTTATGGATTGTTGAAGGCTGCGGTTGGTTTTTACTTCTTTTTTTAATGTCCTGATCTGTTTCCCTAAAGGGTTCCCACTGGAACACAGCTGGATACAGCAAGGTAGGTTAGTCAAAATGATGAATGTGGCAACTAGTTGGACACCTGGTACTAAACATAGCCAGGCGTTCAGTCCTCCTCAACCCCAAAGCTGTTTTTCTTAACCATTGTCAACATCCATTACTACAAATATCAGAAGACAGGGAACTTGGAGAACTTATTTTCCTCCTGTGTCTGTTATTAATTAGCTCTCTGAACTGGGAGAAATTAAATTTCTACTCAGGACTCTGATTTCTTCATATCAAAAATGAAGAGAACAGACTAAATAATTTCTAACTACCTTCCAGCTCTAAAACTTAGAATCTGTGATGAGTCATTCTTTCAAACTCTCCAAACTCAATACTTTCTTCTGCTTGTATAGAAATTATTACTTTGTATGTGTCCCATAGTCATCTACATAAATGTTTCATCAGTCCTACTAGACCATAACCACCATAGTGCAGAAAAGCAACACTACTCTCTGCGTCTCCCTTGGCATCTGATACAGAACTCTGCACATAGTAGGCAAAAATAAAAATTCAATAAAAATTCAAACAAAAGATATACATTTGCAAATTGAAAACTTTCTGTGGTATGCTTATTTTTCTGATAATAATACACTAAACTTTAGAATCCATGATCAGTAAAGGATGCTATGAAACCTTTGACTTAAAGCAGGATGACTCCTGGATGCTTGTCAAATAAAGTTTGAGTACCCCACAATATTTCTCATGTCTAAAATACTAATGTATTTTTTAAATCTCTAGAACATATACCTCAAGGATCTGTGACCTGAAGAAAATCTCCTGATTGCATATGTGTTTACGGTGGCAATATTCATTTATGTTCACTCCTTGGAACCCTGTCTCTACACTGCTTTGACAGCTTGTCAGGAGTAAATCTTGCCAAGGAGGGCTTTCCCTTTGGAAAACTTCACACGGCTTGTGTCGCTAGTGAGGAAAAAAGAAAAACAGAGCAAGCTTGCCTCATCCAATTAACAAATATGTATAGGCTGCCTCTTCATGCAGCTGCGCAACTGGCAATGGAGAAAGTTAATTTTATGGTCGATGAAAGCCTCTCATTTGTGATGGCAAACTCAGGAACTTGAAGAGTACTGTTAACTCTCTCTAAACCATTTTGAAATGTATTTGCTTTTATAATTATAGTAATGAAAATAGTATCTTTCCTTGTGTAAGCAGAAATGGTTCAATATTTACCTCAACACATTAGAAATTACCGGATAAGTTATCAATATAAATCTTAACTAGGTAGACTATTTAGATTTATATCTTCTTTCTCCTTGACATTTATGTCTTCTGCAGTATGGTTTTATACAAAGATTACTAAATTTGTAGTTGTAACAGTGTTGGAATAAATATACAATCTAATGCTTGTAGGCTATGAGTGCAAGTTATTTCACTGTTTAGGGACTTAATTTTCTCATATATATGTGTGATGATGATAGTACTGTATGTTTTTATTGTCATAGGATCATTTTGAGGATCACTGAATAACCATTTGTAAATACAGGCACATGTATGGTTTTGCCACCTCACCACTGTCAGGCAAATATTGCTTCCAATTATTTTCAATCACTCATGAAATAGAATCTTATAGTTTTCCTGTGTTGGGCAATTAGTGAGCCATTATCATGCAGATATAATCCTCAGAATTTTGCCATTCCTTATGCTCATGCATTACTATTCCCCATTTGACTGATGAGAAAAGTGAGGTGCAAAAATTTTCAGTGATTTTTCTCAGTTGTACTAATCAAATCTCGAGTTTGTGGTAATTTAGTTCAATTTACTATTTTCTGCTACCACTGTGCAATTTTAAATGGGGTCATTAAGGATGGTATCTGTTCAAATGAGAGTTCAGTAGATCCCAGAATAAAGTGCAGCAGGAAGCCATGTTATGGTGTGGGCATAGGGTACGCCACAGTGAGGAACTGGTGAGGGCAAATGATGCGGACACTGGCCTGCAGTGTCCGAGGCATTATGGATGAGATACGAGACAAATTCACATGGACTACCAAGTCCTGTGGAGGAAAAAGGATGGCGCAACTACTCTCTCAAGGGGAGAGCATGCTGACCCTTGCCTTGATAGGCTTTTATTGGCTTTCTAATAGCATATATCAAAGAAGGTTTTCATTCATTATACTTAGGTTTGCTTTAGGTAATTACTTTTTACAGATAATGACAGAAGGGATGGTACTGATCACTTCTTACAGATTAACAAGGAAAAAACATTGCAAATGCAAGGGAACAATAAGAGTAACAGGTCTGATTACACTTCAATCCTTGGGAGAATTAGCACAGACTTCGGGAAGTTACTTTAAGGATGTGCAGCAAGCACTTGCTGCCTGAACTCAGGATAAGAGAGTTTTAGCAAGAGCAAGTCACAAAGCAGCCTAGGTACAATGCAGGCCTGATTTCCCAGGGGAGAACTTCGTCACAGGTGTGGTCCTGTGTGCCGACTCACTCCCCACTGGTTTTCCACATCTCTCGAAGTGGTTCCCTACAGGCAAAGCCTTCGAGTCAGGGAGCATTGCAGTCTCCATGGAATACCAATAAACAGTGTCAGTGAAGTTGAATGGATGAGAGAGAAAAAGCGAAAAGAAAGTCTAAGACATTGACGGTTGTCAACCCCTCAGACCAGGGTAAAAATTATACCCTAAGCACAGTGAAACATCATTGCAGTCTAACTAGGGAAGCATATGATCTGATTAATGTTTTAAATAAATCATTCTAGCTTGTTTGTAGAGCACAGTTTAGCAGCACAAAAGTGAAAGCAGGCACAATATCACAGGGGGTCAGATAGACATGCTAGTGGCTTGAACCAGGTGACAGCAGTTGCTGTAATAAGGAATAATCAGATTTCGATGCATTTTTTAGAGTTATGCTGACAACTATATTGAATTATTGAATGTAAGGATTGAAATACAATGAGTAATAAAAAATATCTCAGGTTTTTTGGCAGGGACAACAATGCTAATGGTGGGCAAGATGTAGGGAGAATTGAGCTTGGATGTTTAACAGGAATTTGGGATTGTGTACATTAAGTTTGATGCTAAACATTCAAATGAAAACATTTAGTAGTCATATGGATGTAAGCATTTTGAGCTTGGGTAATAAAAACAAAAATAAGGAAATACTCATAGAACTCTTGTTATATGCCAAGTATAAGTCTAAATATTCTATGTGCACCAACTCATTTAATGCTTAGTGATGCTTTGTCTAGGATACGTCAGTATGCATTCTGACTGCAGATGTCAAAATACCTGAGAAACTATAGCTTAAGCAAAGAAGCTAACTAATGACCACAGAAACAATATATTTTCAAGTAGTTCATTCCAGGCTGGATTACCTTTGATCATATCAACTATCTGGACCTTATTAATTCTTAAAGAAGCAAGGGTTTACACATATGCACTCAAGGTAGGATGAATGGGTCAAGATAATTAAGCAGAGGATTTTTCTTTTTCAGAGAAGAAAATCTTCCATCAGGAGGCTAAGATCAGACTGGTGGCTCCTTATTGCTTATTGGACTGATTTTTTTCCCCCAAAGGAATTAGTGGAAGAAATTGGTCTCCTTCCACTATTTTTCACCACAGACTGGCAGTTAATGTCTTGTGAGAGGCAACTAAAAAGGAAATTATATATTGGGTTAAAACATGAACAAAGTTGAAACACTGAAAAAAAAAATGACAATCTCTCACCCATCCTACAGATAGTATTTGTGGTTGATGGACATATGTGTGTGGATATGTGTATTTTTATACATTATGTAAATTTTAAATTGTGGAAACTTACAATTAGACTGAACTGTAGTTTATGTCTCAAGATCCATTATCACACACTTGATCTTTGCCAAAGGATTCAACTTTCGTATTAAAGGAGAATATTAAGAGCAGAAAAATCTATACATGACAAGTAAATTTGAAGGAACCTGGAATTAGTTTTGTAAGAGATGTATGATACTAGAAATACCAGAAGAGATTTTTTCCCTAGAGATAATCATTATTAGTTGTAATTTGTTATAATTGTATGCCTCTTTTGCCTTCCAAAGTAAGTATTTTAAAAATTAAAAATTGATCCTATAAAGCTCATCACTATACCATAAATGTAGCCCTTTGCCTTAGCTGCTTTTAGATCCAGGGAGGGTAATAGCCAAGTTAATGAGAAAGTTTAAGATGAAGGGAAAGTTAGAAAATTAATGAAAAGCAGTTCCCTTTGGACATGTGCTAATGTTTAATACAGAAAACTCTCAGCAGTCTTTTAAGATTCACAGAAATTAATGTGGTGTGGCCTGTGTTTCTGGATAACTCATCAGTGATAGCAGGCTTAGCATGAGACTTTTCACATAGCAGACAGAATGTGTTACTGATTCTTATTGTAGTCAGCCTCGTACACACCAAATGGACTAAAGGCATTTTAATATTTCTTGTCATTTAAAAAAATTTTAAATATATTTTGTTCATTATGCTATTACAGTTGTCCCAAATTTTTTTCCCATTGTCCCTCTCCACCTGATATCCTCTATTCCCTCCAGCAATCCCCTTCCTCTTGGTTCATGTCCATGAGTCATGCATGTCAGTACTTTAGCTTCTCCATGTCCTATACCGTTCTTAACATCCCTCTGTCTATTCTGTACGTGCACATTTGCATGTCTTCATCCCTGCACCTTTCCCCCCATTCTCCTCTCTCCCCCTCCTAACTGATAACCCTCCAAATGATCTCCATATCTACCTAGGATTGTGTTTCTGTTCTGATTTTTTACTTAGTTTGTTTTTTTTAGAGTCAGTTGTTGATAGTTGTGAATTTATTATCATTTTAATAGTCATAGTTTCAATTTTCTTTTTCTTAAATAAACCCCTTTACCATTTCATATAATAACGGCTTGGTGATGATAAACTCTTTTAGCTTTACCTTGTTTGGGAAATACTTTATCTGCCCCTCCATTCTAAATGATAGCTTTGCTAGATAGAATAATCTAGGTTGTAGGCCCTTGCTTTTCATCACTTTCAATACTTCTTGCCACTCTTTTCTAGCCTGCAAAGTTTCTTTTGAGAAATCAGCCAACAGTCTTTTGTAGTTAACTATCTGCTTTTTGATTGCTACTTTTAATATTTTCTCTTTATCTTTCACATTAGGCATTTTAATTATGATGTATCTTGGTGTGGTCCTCTTTGTGTCCATCTTATTTGGGACTCTTAGTGCTTCCTAGACTTCTATGTCTATTTCCTTCACCAAATTAGGGAAGTTGTCTTTCATTATTTTTTCAAATAAGCTTTCAATTTATTGCTCTTTTTCTACTTTTTCTGGGACCCCTATGATTTGAATGTTAGTATGTTTGAAATTGTCCCAGAGGCCTTAGCCTATCCTTGTTTTATTCTTTTTTCTTCTTGCTTTCTAGTTGAACATTTTTTTTCTTCCTTATGTTCCAAATAATTGATTTGACTCTTGGCTTCATCCACCCCAATGCTGGTTCCTGTAATTTTTTTCTTCTTCTGTCATTTTAGGCATACCACTTATGGTGTAATGTTCTAGTCTGATGGCATTGTCAGAATCTGAAGCTCAGGGAGGTGAAATGCCTGGTCAAGGCTACAGCATTTTAGCAGAACAAGAACAAACTCAGAACAAGAACAAACTCATTTTTCTGACCCCAAGGTCAGCATCAAGGTTGGCAAAAGCCAGCTAACTTTTTCCCTACCTAAAAATCAGGTCACTTTGAAGAATAATATTAAGAATAAAAAGGCTCTAAATGAGGGGTGCTCAATAAAGTTTTAAAAAAGAAAAAAAATAAAATGAAGCAGGGGTGCTCATTCTCATGATATTTTAAATTCATTCCTGACAGTGACAGCTTACTGAATGAAAGCCTGTAAGACTTACTCTGCCTTTAAACCAGTGCAGATTAACCATGGGACAGGAACTGGGCAAGCAAAGACAATAACTATCTTTTCTGAGAAAAGGCTAGAACTTCATCAGTACCCCCCTGAACTCTCTTTTGTTGTCTTTTCCTTCTGCTGAATGCTGAGAGAAGGAAGCTCTCTTAGAAACCATATGAAAGACACGTTGTTAATTATGGCATCTGGCTTAGAAAATCTGTCCTTACTACTTCACCAGCAAAGATGCAACTCATCTTCAAAGCTTAGATCAATATCACCTCTTTCATGTGGTTTTTCCCTCCAAGTAGAATTATTGCTTCTTTCTCAATAATCACGTTTTAGTCCTCAGTTTACATGGAAGTTGTGCTGGAAGACAGGTAAACCAGTATATTTACCAGAAACCTATGGGTGGTTCTTGAGATCCAGTTTTTTCAATGAATCCCATTATAGTGTCAGAAACTCTGCGTGGCTTCTCAGCCTCTCAGATACAGCTTGCAAATCAATACGTTTCTTTATTTGGCTTGCTTTTGTTTTCTTAATAGTGTACTTTGAAGAGTGAACATATTACCATTTATTAAGTCGCATTTACAAAATTTTCTACTGTTATTCTACCTTACATGTTTTATTTAAGATGTTTTGCCAATCCTTACATCTCCAAGGTTATGTTTGTTTTGTTTTAAAAGAGATGTTTTATGGCTAAAGCATTTACATTTAGGCCTATTATCTGTTTAGGTCAGTTTTGTATGATTTAGGGTTGGGATAATTTTTATTATATATTTTTCAAACTAAGAGCAAGTTGTTCCAGTACCACTTTTGAAAATACATTTTCTTCCTTTGAATTGACCTGGAATTTTGTTGAAAATAAATACGTTTACGTCTATTTCTTGATTACTCTATTTTGTGCCATTAATCTATACATTGTTCCAATTATTTCAGTGTTATTTTAATTTTCAGAGTCTGATAGTGTAAGTCTACCTGGTTTTCTTTTTTTTTTTAACTTTGCTCTGACTTATCTAGGTCATTTGCATTTCTACATACATTTTAGAATTAACTTGTTAATTTCTCCAAAACAGCTATTTAGACTTTTTATTGAGACTTTATTTAATTTACAGATCATTTTTGAGAGATATTACATCTTAAAATACTTATTCGTTCTATCCATAAATGTGTAATATCTCTATTTAGTTTTTTTGTTAATTTCTCTCATTCTCTGTAGTTTACATTGTAAAGGTCTTGTATATACATTGCTAAGTTTTTCTTAAGCATTTTATGATTTTGAGGTGAATGCAAGTTGAAATTGTAAACATTTTATTTTCCAAGAATTTTTGCAGGTATGTAAAACCAAGTCAATTTTTATAATAATCTTACATGTTAAGGAAATTATGAGATATTATTATTTTATATTTAACCAGGTATTTCTATTTTTTGTCTTCATTTATTTAAACTTTATTTATTCCCAAAGATTTGTGTTTCTCTCTAATGTCAATTATCTTCAAACCTGATGAATGTTATTTGCATTTTCTGTATTTTTGCTTTATCTGAAAATATCTTTTTTAAACCCTATTTTATTTTTTTCTTGATACAGAATTCTGGGTTAACCATTAGTTTTTTCTTTTTAGACTTTAAATATGTTGTCTAACTGTTGCCTTTCTGTAGTGGTTTCTGGTATCATATCTACCATCATTTGAATGATAATTCCACAGCATATAAATTGTTCTTATATTCTGGATGCTTTTAAGATTTTCTCTGTATCTTTGCCTTTCAGCAGTTTGACTATAATGTTGTGCCTACATATGATTCTTTTCAAATTTATTTTGTTCAAAGATTGTTGATATTTTGAAATCTATAAATGCATTAGCGCATTTTTTTACCAGATTTGGAAAGTTTTAGTTCATTGTTTCTTTGGAAATTTACTGCCATAAACCTGCTCCTTTCTTCCTGATACTAATTATCTGTTAGACCTTTTGAAATTACCCACAGCTCTCTGAGGCCCAGTGTATATTTTCCACAGCCCAGTTTATGTATTGTTTTTCTTTAGTCTTCAAACTGGATGATTTTTATTAATCTGTCTTCAGGTTCACTTACATGCTTTTGTCATCTCCATTTGCTGCTTAGCCCTATCCAGGAAATTTATATTTCAGATGTTGTATTTTTCAATTCTAATATTTCCATTGTGTTCCTGTTTATATTTTCATGCTAAAGCTTTCTACCTTTTACTTATTGCAAGTATATCTTTATCTCACTGAGTATAGTGTTTGTCTAATTCCAACATCTGTTCATCTTAAATGTCCACAGCTGTTGATTTCCTTATTCCTTTAAAATGGGTCATTGTTTCTGGCTCTTTGAATATGAAGTGATTTTGCATTTGGTTTGGAGCATTATGAATGTTATGTTGTGTAGGTTCTAAATTTTGTTATACTGTTTTAAAAAGTGTTGAAGCTTTTGTTTAGCAGAAAATTAACTTAGACTCGAATTACAGAATATACGTCTGTAGTGGCAGTGGCTTAGACTATAGTTCAGTTCTTTAACCTTAACTCCTAATTGCTTTCAGCTTGCTTGTGCATGTATATTTCAAATGTCAACAACTCGGGGTTTAGGGATTCTAGTTCTCTGGATTTTTCCTTTCCAAGAGCTCTCGCTCTCTCCATTGATTTCTTTCCCCAAATGAGGGTGATTCTTTTTTCTATCATTGTTACAGTCACCCCATGCCCGGGGCAGCTGCTGTGATTGTTTTCTGCATAGTGCAGCTAAAAAAGAAGGTACTTACTCCCTGCTGGTTACATGTTTCAAGTATCATCTTCTCTTCAAAGGATGCTTGCTCAGCTTCCATCTCCAGTGCTCTCGGGTGGTTGTTTTTTGAGTCAATAGCTCCTATTTGTGGGAAGATTGGTTTATTAGGAACTTACTTTTCTATGCTGGATATGGAATACTGGTGTACATCTCATGATAAAACCAACAAGAACAATATTTTCTACATATTTCAGCCCTTTTCTAAAAAAATATACTTTAATATCTATTATTCCAATAACATAAAGTAATAAAGATGACAAATTATTTTTCTCCAAGATATTGTATGTGCATGCAAATTATGCAATTGTCAAAATAATTTCTACCTTCCCTCTTTTTCTACTCTGAAATTTTACCTATGGGAATTATTGCATCAGTCCCATTAACATCAGTTAGCCAATGATATACGGCCAGAAGTTATTCGGATGACCTTCCAGGAAAAAAAATGAGAGCTTGCCCATGGCCTTATCATCTTTCTTACTGCCATGGGACCGTTATATCCCAGATAACATCTTCTTCTCATTTTTAGTCATGAAAGAAAGAGGACAGAGAACAGAGACCTGACCACCCTGAAATACATATAAACATAAGTGAGAAATAAATATTTGTCACTTTAAGGCTAAGATTTTTGGGTCATTTGTTCCTATATCATCAGTCCTAAATGGACTGATGGAGACACACTATACAATTTAGCCCAAATGCACAGACACTGTGTATGCGTATGAGACTGAAAAAGGGAAGATGAAGACAGGATAAATGTAAAATCATTTGTTATGCATATTAATAACAGCACAAACAGCAATAATAATAAAAACACTGGTTTTACAAAATAAATTCATGTTTCTTTAGAAGGAATAAGCATAAAGTAGTAGACACAATTCTGCACTGAAAGTAAGACAAGCCAAATTCTGCCCCTTGGTTAGACACTAACTTATGGGATATAAACCTTTGAAAGATGTTTACATCTTTACCCTCTGGTTCCCCCATTTTTATAGCGATAAGCTTACCTTTATAACCTTGGAGGTTCTGCTAGATCTAACAAATCTAAGATTTGATGAGTAGCGGTAAAACAAAGCTCACAGTCACTACTGCAGAACCTCTTTGTGGTGAGGTACCCAGAATAGTACCACAAGGGCTTCTGTTACAACAGAAAAACATTGTCTCAGAAAAAAAAAAAAAATCCAACACTCTTACCTGCATGCTAAGACATTCATTTAAGTTTAAAAAGGCTATAGTACTTCTTGCTCTTTACCTCTGCCGTAAGAATAAATATATCATGACTATTTGTGAGGGGAAATAATCATTGGTTTTCAAAATGCCCACAGGCATAAAGTAAGCTGAGAAAACTGCTCATTTTTCAAGGAGGTCGTGTTCTTCTAGGCAAAGGGTTCCACTACGGCCTATTTCCTGGGATGAAAATTCATATGGAGAAGAGACAAACAAAGCCATAGCAGCCAGTCAGCATACATTTAATATGAGTAAGAAATTTTATTTTTGTAAACCACTGAGGTTTGGGTACAACAAAACTGACTGCTTTACAAAAAGGGGCACCAGAAATGGGTGCTGCCCTAAGAAAATACCTCAAGCTAAGTCATTAGAAACATGTAGCAGGCCAGTGATAGAGCTTCTATGGGAGGGTAGAAAACAGTCCACGGGTATCAGCAGTGGTAACATTAGGCACACTGCAGGCACTGAGTACGTGCAAAGCAAACAATGTCCTCAATAATTTGTGGATTTAGGGGAATAGGTTTTATGATACAAAATTTACTATAGTTTTTTTTCTTAACTACATTAAGCAAGTAATACAAGTACTACTATATGTGCTTAGAAAAGAATTGCTCATTTGTAAGCAGGGATGTAAAGAAAGAATCCAGAAACTCTCTATCTGGAAAGGCTAAGATTTGCAACTCCTACTCAAATAGAGAAATTATTAAAAGAATCAGATACGATCTCAAGGCATAAACCAAATAAAAAACAAAACCATGATTCCCTATAAGATATCACTATAGAGTCCAGTTTATCTTTTTGCCTGGGCATCATAGCTCAAAAACAAGGGGTTAAAATTATTATCGCAAAGCAGCTTTCAGTGTAGAGATAAAGTAGTTGAAAAGTACTGTGGTTGTGGATAACCTGCCAACAGTTGACTAAAATCAAACCTAAATTAAAAGTGATTGTGGCTGTTCATGATGTGAAACAATCACTAGTTTTCAAATATGTACAGGCATAAATTAAACAAAAAAGATGCTCAGTTTCCATGGAGGTCATATTATTTAATACTTGCTTCTGATTTGAACAAAGAGGATAATGGAAAAGAAGGGACCTTTCAGAGAGCAGAATAAAGACTCATGAAGAGTAATGAACTGTGGAGTCAGTTACAGGGAGTAGGGTCTATGTCCAATTAAGGCACATTACCAAACTTCAGGGTGAGATATTTAATATTTGTCCAATAAAATTTAAGAATTTCTATAGCCCAGTGATTTCTGGATACTTCCTCTTTTCCCCTTTTTAAAATGGTATGTGTGTTAGTGTATAGTGTTGGTCAGCAGGCGGGGAGGGGACCAGAAGCTTTTTTTAAACTCACGGGTCTCCAGGCCAGGAGGAGCTATATCTGGATCTGATATAAACACTATCATGAGATCTTGGACCTCAAAGCTGAGAGCATGGTGGGATGAAATTTTAGGCTATCTTCCTTTGGGAAAATAAATACAATATGTGGCATACAGAAAAGAGAGAAGTAAATATGTGTAATCAAAAGAGAAGTCTTTGATAGATCACATTATTTTTCACAATCATTAACTTTTCCTTCTCTGTAAGAGGATTGTATTTGCTCACTAATTGCTGTGTTAATTCCCAATGCCTCCTATTGGAAGAGTTTACATCCCCCAAACATTGACATGGGTTCAGTCATGTAGTAAGCTTGTGCCAATGGTTTCTGAGCAAAATACTATACTCTATAGCTAATCAGAAACTCTTACAGGCATCCCAAGTTTCTGTCTGCCTTTGGTTCACTGGTCCTCTGGCATGAGGGTATACTAGGCCCATGTGAGAGACACACCTTTATCCCAGGAAAAGAAAGTGGATGAGCAGAGGTGAAGCATATCCAATGACTGATCAAAACCACAGAGCAAAGCTTAACCTGCCAGTGGAAAGAGCAATAAACATTTGGTTTTTGTAAAAACTACAAAAACAAAATGGTCCCACCACAAAACCACCATTTTTTTCAATATAAAGATTTTTTAAGAGACACACCCTCTTTGGGGAATAGAGTTTATGCTATTTGAAGTATATATGCACATATTTATAATTTGTAGTATAATTCAGGATACATATCATATTAGATTCTATGTAGGAACAGAAAAGAGGACTCTACCTCTCAATCTTATGTTCAGTACTTCAAGAACAAGCATTTGCAAATCATTCTGTCTGGGTTTCAAATTCTTCGTCTTCCAAATAGGAATATATAAACTCTGTCCAAAAACCTCTCAGGATTTCTTAAAGATCCAAAAAGGTAAGAGTATCAAAATAACTTACAATAGCCCTGACTGGTGTGGTTCAATTGGTTGAGGGTCATTCTGCAGAGCAAATGGCTGCTGGTTTAATTCCTAGTCAGGTCACATGCCTGGGTTGTGGGTTTGGTATATGGTTGGGGCGTGTGCGAGAGGTGTGTACTGATCAACATTTTTCACATTGATGTTTTTCTCCCTCTCTTTCTCCCTCCCTGCCCCTCTTTCTAAAAATAAATAAATAAAATCTTTTACAAAACTTACATTAATGTGCCCATTTTATTGTATGAAATTGAAAAGATATACTTTTGAGCAAACTGATACTAGAGGGAGTTAGTCTCTATTTGAAAATGGAATCGTTGTTTGCATGTAACATAAGGAATGTGTTTATTACATACATGTTCAAATACACAATTTCAAGGAGAACATCACAGAGGTAAATATGAACTTTCATAAACAAAACCCCAAGGTTCTGTTTATTCTTTAGCCTATGGTTTTAATAGAGAACAATGTAAACAATAAAAATTCTGTAGCTTTGACTATTTTTAAGTATAGTAAAAATTAACATTAATACAAAGATTGTTTGCTAAAATTGTCCAGTTATTTGGGGGATCAAAATTCTGATTTTCATTACTTTTGTAATATCACTTTAGCTTTTCTGCAGAAAAAATATTTTAAAAGAGGTGATGTTTTAAATCATTTCTTAGATCTTTTACCAACAACATTTTATATGCAATTGTAATGAAAAGAGGGACTATGGTTTTCAATCTTCATTACATTACATTGTGTCAAGGAAGGTGACTGAAGAGAAGTGAGAAGTGAATTCCAATTCAGTGCTGAATGCTGAATCAGTGTGGTTGTTCATGTGTATTAACTCATTAATCTCCCATTGAGCTTCTTTAAAATCTGTGTGCAAATTTTGTAGGCACACTGGTCTATGCTATATTTCTGTGATAAAAAGATAGAAAGTGAGAATCTTTTTCTCACCAGATAATAATTTCCTTAACTGCAAATTATTAATATAACTCATTTAGTAAGTGTTTATCAAATGACTGGTAGGTTTGTCCAGTGCTCTGCCAGCAGTTGGGATGTCTACAAGAATTCTATTTCTTGTCAAGGAAAAATTACCAAGCCTCCAATAATTGTGAAATCTCATGGTAGATGATAGATATTAATTTTTAATGTCACATAAAAATATACATGATTAAAATATAATAAACACTCTGAAGAAAAAATACAAGGTGCTTTGAAAACATAAAACAGTATTCCTCATCCAATATAGGGATGAATTTGAGGAGATTTTTCCCTGAGGCAATGTTATGTGAAATGAGACCTGAGGGGTGTATAGAAGTTAAATGGGTGAAGAATGGAGGAAAAAATAAACTTCTAGGATGGAAGAATAGCATATGTGGAAAACTGGAGATGGTAAAGAACTTGGTGTCTACAGGATTGTGAAGAGGGCAGATATGGCTGGAACCAGGGAGCAAGAAGAGTGGGTGGAATGAGACTACAGAGTTAGGTAGAAGCTAGTTCTTACAGGGCCTTTAGATGAGGTGCAGAACTTGCCCCACATCATGCTATTTCACCCCAACTGCAATGAGGAACAGGTAGAAAAGTTGGGAAATATTTCAGACAAAGAGAATCATCTGCACAGAGGCCCTGGGATATGACAAAGCGTGATGTAGATGTGAAACTGCACGATGCATGGAAATGACGGGAGAGGAGGTCTGTGGAACAGGTGAGGCCCTGGGAGGGGACCAGATCATACAGGGCTTAGCAGTACATGCTGTGAGTCAGGTCAGAGCTTTAATTCATAGCCAGTGGGAAGATTTTGGAGAATATGAACATGCTCTATCACATTAATGGCATCATCACCCATACATTTCAGATGTCACTGGTTGCAGTGTGGACTGTGCCTTATAGGAAGAAGAGAGCCAAGGGAAGGAGGCTGAACAAATGAGTTGAATGGTACATGAACCTACATGCCAGTTTTTAAAAGGTGCCATATTTATTGAGCATTTTATATGATGTGTAGAAATATTTTGTGGGAAGTTTGCATTTTAATAGGTATGGAAGCTTTGTTAAAATATTATATTTGAAAATAAGTTGCTCTCATAGTTGCTTTGAAGGCATTTTTTTGTCTAGTATTGATGTAAGTCTAAATCAGATTATATTTTTAACTTTCAAGAGGGCATTCTTGTTCCCTAATTAGTTCCATTTCACTTGTCAAAATTATTCTATGCTCCAAATGTCTTTCATAAATGTGTAACAATTGTTGGATTTCAGCATCCTCCTCTCCTAATTTTAGCATATTTATGAACTTATGTCCTTTAAGATTGTATTACTGTCATATTAGTGAGTCTCTTTTTTGCTAAAGATTTTTATTTATTTATTTTTAGAGAGAAGGGAAGGGAAGGAGAAAGAGAGGGAGAGAAGCATCAATATGTGTTTGCCTCTCACATGCCCTGTACTGGGGGCCTGGCCCACAATGCAGGCATATGCCCTGAATGGGAATCAAACCAGCAACTCTTTGGTTCACAGGCCAGTGCTCTATCCACTGAGACACACCAGCGAGGGCATTAGTGGGTTTCTGAATTCTAAAGTGACTGAACTCAATTCTTGCCTTGAAATTTTGTTGCATTGTTCCAACTTTCTTGAACTAATATCACACAGAAATTATTTGATTTTCAAATTTATTTTGATACAATATCATATCATGAAAATCACATTTTAGCATCCTTTTACTAAAAAGGAAATTATTGTAAAAAGCGACTTATAAAAATGGTAAAGCAAAAAACAGCTCAGAAAATATCTAATCTACATTATCCCAATGAAAATTTAAGTGTGAGGACTGAAAATAAATTATTCAAGAAAATAGGTGGAATCACCCAATTGAGCAAACATTTAATCCAGCTTCTCCACTTTCTACCTCAGTTCAGAGATTTAACTGATTTTTAAATATATCATCTTGCCCTTGGTTGGATAAGTCATTAATAATAAATGTAGAATATTAGGACTCAGTTGGTTTATTTTTCCTTAAACTAGAAATTATTTTCCAGATTTTAGACTCAATATTGCTACTCAGAAAGGATCATTTTGGAATAATAATATTCAGGCAAGGATATCACGGGACCAATGAACTCTCTGGCTTGGGGAAAGAACAGGTAAGTGGTACTATTTCAGTATCCTTTGAAAAGTCCTGGGTTGGTGGGGGAGGGGAAGAGAGTGCCAGGATGGATGCATTTTAGCTTTTTAGTATGGAAGAGAATCATTTTGGGGGAAATGATGCCCTTTACAAGCTATAAAGTTATTCACATCTTAAACAAAGAAGCAAGGTTCCTCTGCAGAATGAGGGAGAAAGCAAGGGGGTGTCAGCGACAGAGGGCAAGGAGCTGGGGAGGAGCTGCCTCAGATTCAGGGACAAACTGAAAATGAGTCTGAGAGTTCCCATTTCCTATGTTGCATTCATTTTTGAAACAAGCCACATTTTTTAAAATAAACCTTGTAGCTGGTCTATTTGCGCATTTTTTACTTTCGTACCGATTGTTTTTACATTACCAAGGGCAGACTGTAACCCTGGCAACCTGAGTGTCAGATCTCACAGGCAAACACCTGCACTTCTCAAGGAGATCACACATTTCTTGTAGAAAATAATGTGATCAAAAAAGGCTTTTTCCAAGTGTCTTTTTAAGAGAGGTACATACTTGAGGAGAGAAAACAAAACAAAACAAAACAAAAAAACAAACAAACCAACAACCAGAGGTGGCAAATAAGGGAAATTTAACTCTTATAATTTAATTGGAGGCTAATTATTACATGTTTACTTGCCAAGTTTTTATTACATATCTTCTTAATACAAATATTTGCCTACATATATTTGCATTTCCCAATTCTTATATAAGCACTAGCATATTATACAAATTTCCTTCCACCTTGATTTACCCATTCTCAATATACCCTAGAGATCATGCCACAGAACTATGCAAAGATATTATTCTTCATTTCTTTTAAAAACCAGAACGCATGATTTGTAAAGGTTCTTCACTCCCTGACATTTCATTTAGAGTCATGGAAAGAAACTAGATCTATCTTTTTCTTCAACTGTATCTCTCTTCCCTCTCAGCTTATTTTTACGTTATACTGCTCTATTTGGTAGTTTCTTATAGAGAACCCATTTTAAAAAAATGGAAGTGGGAGGCGTGCCTGAAATTTCCACATTCTTCTTCCTTCTGCCCTCGGCTGCAGTCAACAATTACAGTGCGCCTGCCATACTTTCCGTCCCTTGGCAGGTACTAACTAGTCAGTGGTGATAAACATGCTTGCGGCACTCAAGATGCTTAAAGTCTAATACAGAGTAACAGATACGCTCACAAAGAAGACCAACAACATGTCAAAATTTCTTTTTAAGCCTGCTGGCATTTGGGGATGATAATTATATAGAACCTGAAATAAACAAAAGGGGATTTTTATAGGCTGAGTGTTTGTGTACCCTCTCCCCCAATTTATATGTTGAAATCCTGATGATCAGCGTGCTGATATTTGGAGGTGAGGCATTAGGAAGGTCATGAGGGCGGAGGCATCATGAAGAGAACTAATGTCCTTACTAAAAGAGACCCCAAAGAGCTCTCTGCCCCTTTCTTCCATGTGAGTATAGAGCTAGAAAACAGAGCTCATGACCGCAAAGCGGGTTCTCACCAGACACTGCTGGCACCTAGATTGTGGATTTCCCAGGCTCCGCGGCTCTGTAAAATAAATTTCTGTTGTGCATAAGCCACCCACTCTATGGCATCTTATTAGAGTAGCCTGAACTAACTAAGACAAAGACCAACCCATCTTTTTATAACTGAAATTCATGGAGAATGGAGATTGAATCGGATATAAAAATGTGTTTCTTAACTACTAACTTACCAAATCAATTGATTGATTCAAACAAATTACAGCCTAAAAACTGTTCCAGAAAGAAACTAAGTACTGCTTTCCATACAAGTCAGGAAAGACCTGTCCCTGGAGGTGCACCCCGCCAGAGTCGGGCTGTGTGCCCAAAGAGTAACCTGAGATACATTTAGCATGAAGGCTGTGGCTCTTTATCAAACCCATTAATCAGACAAAGCATAGGTTTCCCTCTGAAGGAAGCACATGAGAGATGAAGGAAAACTCCATGCTTTATATTACCGATAACTGAAAAAGGCATTGAACAAAGCGTGGAGGTATAAAAGAGCATGGTGTATTTGTGGAAAAAGATGTGATTCCATATGGGTTGAAACCAGTAGATGGATCTCCAGTGTCGTATTGGCTACAGATTTATGATTTTCACAACACCAAAAAAAATTATTCTCTGAATCCTAAGGTTTTTCCTTCCATCCTCTACACTTGTTAGTTCAACATGCCTTCATATTTTAAAATAACTTATTCTACCATTTCCAACCTTTTCCTATATTCCATTCTGGGATAAAATAGATCATGAAGCAAGAACTTCCTTACTTGCTCCTTCCCGCAATTCTAGAGTTCCTACTATTCTGCCATTACTACTCCTAGTTTTTCCTTTTTATTTTAGCAGAAAAGTTGGCATTTTTTGTGACCATGAGCTATGCTACCACCTTTGTGATCTCAACTCTTACCACCACTTGTGACTTTGTAAAATTTACCTTTTTGTTTTTAATCTTCAAATCATTTCATTTAAAAAATTCTTGCCATCATTTTTCTAAAAGAACAGAATGAAGTAAAAGTAGGTTTACAGTTGTTTATATGGAAGATAATACAAAAATTAATAAATAATAATACAAAATTAAATTCTGTGTTTTGCAGACTTGCACCTGTAATCCTATCTTTGCTCTGCCCTCTAGTTTTACACTTTTATGTAATGTTTTGCATAGAATTCAAGTACAAAGTACCCTTGTCAATAGAAATACATGAATTGCAGGTTTAAAGTTAAATTGGAAAATATATCCTCTCTACCTTGAATCTACCACCACCACCACCAACAACAACAACAACCTAGTGTGAAGAAGCACAAAATTCGCAAGTGGAACTTAACGGGAAAAACTTACTGGGAATCTAGAGTAGATATAGCCCTGACTTGCTGGAAATTGGAACTTTATAGCCTATTTGGGATAGAAACACTCTGGAATGCCAGATTAAGGACTTCAATAAATTTGCTTCTTTATAAAAGCAGTGAGAACACTATCAAATCTGTCCAAATCTCTTTTTCAGAACTCTTGGAATTAACCAAATGGTTAAAACCTTGCAAAGAGCATTACTCAAGAAAAACAGCTATATCTCAGTAATAACACTGAGCTTCATGGTTTATTGATTGATTGAATTTATTGGGGCTGACACTGGTTAATAAAATTATATGGGTTTCAAGTGTATACCTCTCTAATACATCATCTGTATATTACACTATGCATTCACCACCCAAATTCAAGACCTCTTCTGTTACCAGTTATTTCCCCTATACCCGCTTCTTTTTTTTTTCATTTCTTTTGTTGTTGTTCAAGAACAGTTGTCTCCATTTTCCCTCCACCCCAGCTGTCCCCACTTCCCACCCTTGATCCTACCCCACTTTGGTTTTGTCCATGTGCCCTTTATATATTTCCTAAAAACCCTTCCCCCTTTTCCTATACCCTCTTTTAATTCCCCACATCTCCTTTTCCCCTCTGGTATTCACCATGCTGTTCTCTATCTGCTTTTTATTTTTTATTTTTTTGCTTAATCCCTTCAACTTTTTCACCTTGTCCTCTAGGCTCCCTCCCCTCTGACAGCTGTCAGTCGGTTCTCTGATATTTATGAATTTGTTTCTATTTTTTTGTTTCTTTTGTTCATTAGATTCCACTCATCAATCATAGGTATCATAGAAATCATAGGTATTTGTCCACCCATGCTGCCACAAAAGTAAGGTTTTTTCTTACAGCCGAGTAATATTCCATTGTGTAAAAGTACCACTGTTTTTTTATCCAATTACCTACTGATGGGCACTTGGGCTGTTTCCAAATCTTGGGTATCGTGAATAGCACAACAATGAACATAGAGATGCATATATTGTTTCAAATTAGTGTTTTGGGGCTCTTCATTTATAGTTCCAGAAGTGACTCAATGAGTCATGAGGCACTTGCATTTTTTATTCTTTGGGGAAATCCCATACTGTTTTCCACAGTGGCTGCACCAGTCTGCATTCCCACCTAGTGCAGTAGGGTTCCCCTTTCTCCACATCCTTGTCAGCACTTGTTGTTTGTTGATTTATTGATGATAGCCATTCTGACAGGTGTGAAGTGATATCTTATTGTACTTTTAATTTTTATTTCTCTGATGATTAGTGACATTGAGCATCTTTTGATATATCCATTGGCCATCTGTGTGTCCTGTTTAGAGAAGTGTCTATTCAGGTCCTTTGCCCAATTTTTGAATGGATTGTTTGTTTTCTTGGTTTTGAGTTTTAAAAGTTCTTTACAAATTTTGGATATTAACCCCTTATGATATTTGGTACCATTGACAGATATGTTTTCCCATTTAGTGGGTGGTTTTTTCATTTTGTTGATTTTTTTTTTTGCTGTGCAAAAACTTTTTAGTTTGATGTATTCCCATTTGTTTATTTTTTCTCTTATTTTTCTTCTTGATAAACTATATCAGAAAACAAATACTTCTAATAGAAATGTCAGAGGTTTTGCTGCATCTGTTTTCTTTCAGGATTTTTATAGTTGCAAATCTAACATTTAAGTCTTTGATATATTTTGAGTTTATTGTGTATTGTGTAAGAAGGTGGTTTAGTTTAATTTTTCACATGTATCTGTTCAATTTTCCCAGCACCATTTATTGAGTAGACTGTCTGTACCCATTGTATGTTTTTTGCCTCCTTTGTCAAATATTAATTGACCCTAGAGATGTGGGTTTATTTCTAGGCTCTCTTCTGTTCCATTGATATATAAGCATGTTTTTGTGCCAGTACCATGCTGTTTTAATTACCATAGCCCTTTAATATATTTTGATATCAGGTAGCATAGTAACCTCTAGTTTTGTTCTTCTTTCTCAAGATTGTTGAGGCTATTTATAGTTCCATATAAATTTTTGGAATATTTCTTTGGTTCTATGAGATACACCATTGATATTTTAATAGAAATTGCATTGAATCTATAGATTAATTTAGGTAGCATGGGCATTTTAAGGATGTTAATTTTCTTATCCATGAACACAATATATGCTTCCACTTACTTGTATCTTCTTTAATTTCTTCACTATCTTGTTATAGTCAAGTACAGGTCTTTTATCTTCTTAGTTAAATTTATTTGTAGGTACTTTTTCTTTGTCGGTGGTTGTGTTATAATTGTAAATAAGATTATTTTTTCAGTTCCCCTTTCTGATAGTTTATTAGTAGTGTATAAAATGCCACTATCAATTTCTATATATTATTTTGGTGTCTTGCTACTTTACTGAATTCATTTATCATTTCTCATAATATTTTGGTGGAGTCCATGTGTTTTTAACTTGCCCTAATTCTGTCTTCTTTCCCCAAGTCCATGGCAGCCTTAAAAATTAACAGCATTACCAGCATCCTAGCAGCCAAGTTTCCCACTCCTAGAAAATTGTTACTATTTGACCTGTCTGGAAGCTCACTGAAAAATTTCATTTTTAGGGCTTCTCCTTATTTGACCTGCATCAGAACTCTCTACATGTAAATAGCCCTATTACCAGGGCATTTTTCAGAAACAGTGGCAATTTCTAACATTGAGGTACCTGAGGTGGCACCGCCATTTGGGGCTTAGAAGAGGTTCACTGAAAAGAGAGAAAAACTGAGCAATGAGATGTCCATAACGTTCTTTGAAAATAATTTCCATATTCTTGGGATTCTTGAAGGTCACTGCATGAATAAGGCTGTTCATCTGCTCAGGAAACAACTGGAAAAGCATTAACTTCTTATCTCAAATTAAAATGCAAGGGACTGGGAATAAGCAAAACAATACTGAAAAAGAAGAAAAACATTGGAGACTCACACTTCCTTATTTTAAAACTTACTACAAAGTTACAGTAATGACAGCTATATGATACTGATATTAGAAAAGGGCTAGAATTGAAAGTCCAGAAATAAAGCAGACATTTATGGTCAATTGGTTTTAGATAAGGGTGCCAAGAAAATTCAATTTCGGATACAATAGTCTTTTTAACAAATAGTAGTGGAGCAATTGTATACACACTTGCAAAAGAATGAATTTAGACCTCTATCTTACACAATATACAAAATGTAACTTCAAATGGATTATAGATCTAAATGTAAAAGGTAAAACTCTTAGACAAAAATACAGAAATCTTTGGGATCTTGGATTAAGGAATAGTTTCTTAGATATGACTCCAAAGGAGCAAGTCATGTTTTAAAAAAGATAAATTGGTCTGCATTAAAGTTGAAAACTTTTATGTTTCAAGGAGTAGTTATCTTTCATTCTTTTTTCATATTTTTCAATGCTTATCCTATCAAAGGAGTAAGTGTGATGCATGAATATGCAAAAAAAAAAAACTTTTATGTTTCATATGTCATCATCAAGAAAGTGAAGAGAGTCCACATAAGGGGGAAAGATATTTATAAATTCTATACATAATAATGGACTTATATTCATATTATGTAAAAAAAAAAACTATTACAACTCAGCACTCATTTAATTCCCACCATGAGGGTTAACACATGCACTAAAGAGGCAAGTATTAGATTCTCACATAAAAATTAAAGTTTGTAGTTAGAAAAAGAGAAACCTGGATGGAGAGGAAAGGGAAAGGGTGAAGGACAGAGAAGAGGGATGGACCTGTCCGGGAAAAGAATCCTGAGGGGCAAATCTGAAAAACAGGTCTCCAGTGCATGAGAGGCTGAAGTATGAATGTTACCTATTCACATAGTGACATACATTTCAAGCTGATAAATGAATATAACCACTACCTGAGCGAAATTTATAGAGCTCCAGCAGATGCACTTATGAAGCTTTGCTATAGGTATATTACTGAAGTACCGTGCTTCCACACCTCAAGGTCCATGAAAAAAAGCTAAAAATAAAATAGTGGTAAATAACATCAGTTATATGAGAAAATGTATTACCTATAAGGACAGTTGTATATATTGAATAAAAGTAATATTATATTATAAAATAAGAGAACTATTATAAAATAAGCATGTCTCAAATCTAAATAGAACACTTCTAAAAATCTGCTTCTGGTGAGATGGAGTAACAGGGACTGAATTTACCCATAAAATTTAAAACACACATACATAATTAAACATAATACATAAAATATTGCTGCAGTATACTGGACAGCAGGAAACAAAAAGATGGAAAACAAATGAGATGAGCCTTACGTTTGCCCCCACTTGCTGCCTTTAGAGAGACTCCAGGCCACAGCAGAGGAAGAAAGAACTGAAGGAGAGCCCAACAGATAACCAGAGTTGAGCAGACAGAGCTGATGTCCAGGGAGGTCAAGGCTGTTAGAGTTTATGGATCACATGACAGAGAAGAGAAAACAATACATAGAGAGAAGGTTAGAGACCTGAAAAAGGGTTTGTTTTTTTTTTTTTTCAAATATCTGGCAGAGTATTGATTACTATAATACAGTATCTATCACTACTATTGATTACACATATGTGAGTGAGGAAAGTACCTAAACAGAGGGGAAAGATCAGATAGAAAATTAGATGGATAGTCCCCAGCACCCAGAAAAACTAGGTATAGTGTCTTTTCTCACCTGCCTGAAAATCATAATTCCCTAGGAATTCAACTGAGTGCTGAGGAAGGTCTTGCCTTAGTATTAGGGAACATTCAGCCCCAGATTGAGATTTGCTCCGCACAGGCTTTAATCATCATAAAAACAAGACCTGAAAGAATAATTTGTTTAAAAGTAACTCAACAATATCCCAGAAGAAAGCTTAATAATATTTATAGGAATATAAAACTAACACTAGTCAATGAAGTAAAATTCACAATATCTGATTTCTAGTCAGATACTAGAAAAATATAACCCATAATGTGGAAAATCTTCATGAATTAAAACCCAGTGAGAACTAATACAGATCTTAGAATAAGCAGAAAGGGACATTTAAAAATTTATAACTGTACAACTGTTATAACTGTATATGTTAAAAATGTTAAGTACAAAGTTGGAAGAAATTTTAAAAGACCCAGCACTAATTTCTAGAAATGAAAAGTACACTGAATAGAATTAACAGCTGATTAGACATTAAAAAGAAAGTAATCAAGACTGAACTTCAAGACATTACAATAGCAATAGAAAGTATTAAAATACCACATACGCAGAGAATAATAATCATAAAAGAACACAGCTTCAGTAAGTGAGCTGTGGGCAACTTCTATCATCCTAAATGCATTTAATTTGAATCCCTGCGTGAGAGAAGTGAGAGGTGGGGGCAGAAGAAATACTTCAAGACAATTTCCAAATTTCCTTATTTTCAGAATTCAATGAAAATAAGTCCACAGATTTTTCAAGAGGCTTAATAAGCTTCTTTGTGGGGAAAATGGCTCATTATAATCTAGTTGTTCAAAACCACCAATGAGGAGAAATATCTTACAGCAGCGAGAGAAGAAAACATGTGCTACTTTAGTTACAAAGGAGCAATGCTAAGGATGGAAGCAAATTTCACATTGGCAGTAAAACAAATGAGAAGACTGTGGAACCTTGTCTTTTAGACTACTGAAATTCAAAAACCATCAACCTAAAATTTTATAACTAGCAAAATGTGTAGTAAAAAAGGCAAATAAAGACATTTGAAAGCTGAAAGAACTCACTGCCAGCAGACCTAAATGATACAAAATATTAAAGTCCTCTTGTAGAAAGAAAATGATTGGTAATTTTTATTTATTTTCAAGTTTAATGACTTTTCTTTGTCATCCACATTGTTAGTGAGACAATCTGTCTTTTATTTCAGATTTTGTATTTTCCATTTGGTTCTGCTATATGCTTTCTACTTCTCTGTTAATACTTCTTGTTTTTCTATTTATTTCAAGTATATTTTGCTTTATCCTTTGTAACATGGTTATAACAGCTACTTTAAAGTCTGTCTAATGATTCCAAACTCTAGGTAGATCATTTCTCAGTTGGCATTTATTGATTTTCTTTAGTCTTGATGGTAAATTACATCTTACTGGTTTTTCATTGAATATTTTGGCTTAATATTGGACATTGTGGATATAATCCTGTAGAGATTATGTTTGTTTGTATTTTAGCCATTTATTTAAAGGTGGTAATTTTTACCTTTCCCTCTGTTGCACAAATCTTAGTTTAGTTTATAAGCCGTTGCCTCACTGGATTGTGAGTGTCCCATGAACATTTGGCCCAGGGGTTTGACTGAGAACTGAGAACATTGATGCCCAGGATGAGAATTTCTTAATTTCTAAATCTCTTCATTTCTAAGACTCTTCCTCTGGGACTCTCCCCTCACTCTGGCCCACATGAACTCCTTTCCCAGGTTCTTCTGGCTGAGAAGTGGTCAAGTTTCTATCTGAATTTTGCTCAAGTGCCACTGACAGCTGTGTGACCAGGACTGAAACTCAGGGCAAAGCCATGAGAGAAAAATAAAGTAAAATGACACAGGAAATTCCTTCTAATACAGGTCACCTTTTCAACTTTTTTTCTTCCTCTATAATCAGTCTCTGTTTTTTTCCACATCTTCAATTAGTTAATTCTGTATTTCCCCCTGTAGTTTTTAGCTGTACTTGGCCAGAGGGATTGGCTGGTGTGCATTTACTCTGCGATAGTGTACTAAAAATTCTAGAGTTCCTTAATAGGGACTGCTTTGTGAATAAAGGTGACTAGAACACTTAAAAAAAGTGTTTTCACATATGTATTATATAAAACTGTGTGCTTAGTTATAGAAATTAATAAACTAATATTGTGAATTATTTATGTACAATATATATATACAACCATAGTATAAAATACATAAACAAAATACACACTCACCTCCATACTGATTGCTCAAAGGAACCTGACATGTATACTGAGAGTCCTGAATTAATACTAATCAGAAGATGGATGTGATGATTAATATCGTATCAAATACAAAGGAGAGAGAGAATGAAACACCTCGTCAGTTCAAACATAACCCCACAACTAACAGTCAGAGAGCTGGTGATTTGCATTGCAGGCAATGATTTTCAATCAAGCAGCCGTTCACAAAGGCAGCTATGAAATCTGTTGAAGGAATATATTTGAAGGAGTTGGTTGAAACACTCCTGAGTAGTTCAGTTAATGATAATAGAAAAAGTGTTGTTGAGAATGAGGGTAAAGAGAAAAGTTTATAATTCACATGTGTGCTGTAAAACAATGTAAAATCATACAGGAGAGTGATAAGTTAAAAACAACCCGAGAGCACACATTTTAGTATTGTGTTTCCATTCATGCGAGAGGAGGAGAGTAATGAGATGTGGAAAGATACACAGAAAAGTCAAAGGTTACTTATTTTTCTTTAAAGTGTACCAGAATTTAATACATGGTAATTTTTTATATCTTAGGTATATTGTTTAACTTGTATTTCATACTCATTAATATTTAATAAGAAATGATTAAAACTAAAAAGGGCTTAAAACATGAAGAAGCATTTCACAGAAGAGAAAATAAATGCAAAGTAAAGTCTCAAGAAATGACAAAATCACAGTAACAAAAATTGAGAAGCTGGGTTATGTTATGAATTTTGAAAATGTAATACAACAAGAAGGTTCATCCATTGCAGATGGGAAAGTAAATAGATACATAGCTTGTAGCTGGAAATTTCCCAGTGTATTTACAATGTATCACCTTTTGACAGTGATTTCACTCCTAGGATTAAAATCTAGGCAAAATTTTGCCCACATGTAACTAGAGATGTGGAGACAGGGACAGGCAGCAATGCACATTGTAACAGTGTTTGAACCAAATAAAATACTTGGTGTAACTCAAATGTTCATTATTAATAAAATAGATATTACTATAGTATATTTATACAATGAAATTTTAGCAGCTGAAAATATTAGTGAACTACATCTATAGATATCACCACTGTAAAATCTTAGCATGAGGTTGAACAAAAGAAGCAAGTCATGTAGATCTACAACTAGTATGATCCACAACTTTGAATTTCAGAAACAGGTAAAACTACGCACACAGTTAGGGATAGATATATCCACATATGAAAATCTGCAAGGAAGACCAAGAAAATAATTAACTCAACATTTCAGAATTATGATGAACTTTCGGTGGGGGGCAAGCGGGTATGATCAAGGAAGATATAAACTGTGTCTCTGAGGAAACTATTAATTAATAACCTGGAGGTGCATGAAAAAGGTGTTTATGTTATTATTTTCAAACTGTGCCTATGAACCTTTTTATATGTACATTTCATATTTTTTGTTTTAGGAATAAACTATACAAGAGTGTCCAACCTTTTGGCATCTCTGGGCCACACTGGAGGAAGAAATCTTGGGCCACACATTAAATACATTTCCACACATAATCACAAAAAAAATCTTGTAATGTTTTAAGTAAATTTAAGATTTTGTGTTGGACCACATTCACAGCCATCCTGGGCTGCATGCGGCCTGCAGGCCATGGGTTGGACACCCCTGCATTCCTTGTGTTGACCACAGAGTTCTATACAGTTCCTTAACTATTTTTACATGTGCTTAGGAACAAAAAAGATAAATATTAGTAACAATTTTGTGCATAATAAAATAAATTGTCTCATTATTACGTTTTTCAGTTTACAAATCACATTTACAATCACTGAACTTTTCATTCAATCATTTTTATCGTCTGAGACAGAGATAGAGTGGAGCCAGTTCACCGTTTTATGGGTGAGAGGACAGGTGACTAGAGAATGCAAGGTACTTTAATGAGGCTATATAATGGCTACAATTAACCCAATAGAATGAGATAGTACATGAAACTGATTTTGCATTCTTGCAATAAATCCAGCATGGTCTTAATGAATTAACTTTTTAGCACATTGTTGGATTCAGTTTGCTAATTTTTCTAGAAGGAATTTGCTTCTCTGTTCATGAACATGGTTGGTCAGATGTGTGGGATTTTTCCTTAACTATGCTTATGCTACTTATTTGTGTCTTAATTGAACTTTAAACAGAAACTGTTTTCTTTAATCTACCAAGTTTTTGAAATGTGTTGCTTAGCACATGGTCAAACTTTATTATGTTATTGAACATAATAAAACTTTTCAAGCTTTTCAAACATAAGCTTGAAAAGAAGGAATAATTTCCAGTTTGGAGCAATATTCTATATATGTTAATTACATAAAGTTTAAATTTTATACTGTACTTTCAAATCCTCTGTTGCTTTGCTGAATTGCTCACTGCTTGGTGGATATATTACTGAACTACCTTTAAAAAATCTCTCCATATGATGATTTTTAATCTCAGTATAGCCTACAAATTATTATTATTATTGGAATTTGTGTGTTATAAATTTAGAATTATTATATTTTCCTGATTTATTTAAATTTTTGTCATTCCTTTTGATCTCTTTTGCCTCTATTCATGCTTTTGTTTTCTTTTCAGTCTATTTGTTAGGCATTATGCAGGACACTCCAACTTGATTTGGAACACCATTGTGTTATACATATTTAACTTTTAGAAATTCTAAATGATTATTTTTCAAACATTACCTGCTTACGTTTTTCACTTTTCCTTCATGTCTTTAATCAGATGGCTTATATTTATAATGCAGTCCATGTCTGGAGGAAAAAGCCCATATTTGAAGTTCTTTAGGGTTTCACTTTCTTTTAAAAAGATTTTATTTATTTATTATTTCTAGAGAGAGGGAAAGGAAAGGAGAAAGAGAGGGAGAGAAATATCAATGTGTGGCTGCCTGTCACATGCCCCAACTGGGGACCTGGCCCACAACCCAGGCATGTGCCCTGATTGGGAATTGAAGCAGCGACCCTTTGGTTCACAGGCTGGCACTCAATCCACTGATCCACACCAGCCAGAGCACATTAAAACTTTTATCGCCACCCATTTCTGGCACTTGGTTTTATTACCTGATGTCTATACCCTGGAAAAGTATATGAGGAAAACCTCAATTCTCTGGGGTTATACAGATGTACTCAGATCGGAAGCAAACTTTGGTACTTCTTCTCCAGGAATATACATCACATGCAGAACTATGTACATGTCTTTAATGTGATTCAGCATTTTTGTTGTTTTAGTTGGAAGAATCTTCTATATCTCTTTCAAATTGCAGCTTGAGAATGAATGGTAATCAATTTAAGGAATCATGACCAATATTTTGAAAGTTGAGTCAAAGGGTATAAAATGAAATGAAATAGAATAGAAAATATCAGAGTACACCATGCATTAATTATGGTAGTATTGTTTTGTGGAAAAAAAATTCTCCTTTCTGCCTTCTCCTCTACCTCTCTCTCCCTCTGCTTTTACCTTTCTCTGCCTTTCCTTCTCCCTCTGTCCGTCTCTCCCCGTTTCTCTCAGTTGTTCAGATTGTGTGTGTATATACATATGCATATAATCTGTTCCCCCATATATATACAATATAATCTGATACCACCATATCATATATGACACAAAAATGAATTTATTTATAAAATTGCATATTTATTCTTGCATGTTAAAACTTCAATCACCTTCAAAGTACTCTCCATTTGATGCAATACACTCATTGAGACGGTTTCACCACTACTCAAAACAGTTTTTGAACTTGTTGATTTTGATGCCTTTCAGAGCTTCTGCTGTTTTTTTTGTCTCACCTCTTCTACGTCAGCAAAATGTTTCCCTTTGAGAACTTATGTATATGTATGTAATTTTTACTGTGTGCTGAAATCAGTAAATTTAAAAGCACATTTAAGAGATCAAATCATGGAACAGACCGACAGTGCCCATAGGGGAGGGGGAGGCAGACAATGGTGGAAAAAGGGGAAGGGACTAGTTAAGAAATATGTGTGACTGACCTACGGACACGGACAACAGTGTGGGACTGACGTGGGAGCAGGGGTGTAGGATGGGTGGGAGAAGGTAAAGGGGAAAATACTGAGGAAAGTGTAATAGAATAACAACAAAAATTCTTTAAAAAATTAAAAAATAAAATGATGATTATGAACATTAAAGAAAAAGGTATCAAATCTGCCTTTGGGTAGTTAGTATATTATAGAATTCTTTTCTGATCTTCCCTATTTTTCGTGGTCTTAGAATATGCCTTTTTAAGAATAATCCATCTTACTTGAGCAAATTGGAATTCGCTGAGTTCCTGTAAGAATTTTTAATAGAGTTATAAATATTGTCATTTAGAGCTAAATGCATCATTTAAAAAATTTCTTTAGGAAAAAACAATGTCACAATAATCACAAAGATAATATCTACAATGTCTGGGAAACTATCATGAACATTGATTGGCCTTAGTGCCAAAGCTGTTTTGAGAGCTGCTTTGGATTTACAAGCAAAGCAAATAATGAGAATCACAGGCAAAAATCCCAGTGTGAAATTAATGCCATCATCTTCCCAGCTCAGTACAAAAGACATTCCTGTGCAGATTCCACCGGGCTTTGCTATTTTGAGCAGAAAGTACCAAAGACTCTGTTAAGGGGCTCAGGGTTCCCCCTTTAGAGAGTGTTGTCATCTGTGACTCTGTGCAGTTATAGTGCACCATGTGACCAGAAGGGTGGGATACTTTTCCCTGGAGTGCAGCCTATTCTGGGCAGGCACCTACATCCTCATGAATATTTCACATCTGACTCTGGCACTGCTGGCTGTTCTGTGTCCTACTCCGGGAAACTGTGCATAATGGATCACTGCCTCCCTCCCTTCTTCCCCTTCCTCAAACGAATGCAGGGTGCTGCTCTGATTTATTTCTAGAGTGCTGCCAGCCAGAGAAAGCACAACAGACTGCATCGTTCAGCAATTCTCCAGGATTTTACAATCACATTCTATTAGTTTTTCCTCACTAAATCCCGTGACAATGACCTAGCTGACTTTCTTAATAGAAAAGGCAGATTTCTAGGTATTATAGGTCAATGTTGTAAAGATTTAAAATATTTTGTTAGAACCTTTGATATCTGGCTCAGCCAGTAACAAACTAGGGGAGTTATTGTTCCCCAAAATACAAATTCATTTTCTCAGCTGCAAAGTGGGAATACACCTTCTTTGATTTACTCACAGGGATGTTGTAAGAATTATGGGAAAATATTATCATATATTTATGTGTCAAAATAAGTTAGAAACTCTGGCACAGTAGTTAAGAGATAAGACTCAGGCCTTGGAGAGCTGAGAAAACTTGGGTAGATAATTCACCTTTTTATGAGCTTTCATGTACTTATCCATAATGTGAAGGGTGTGGCAAAAGATGGTTTGCAGTTGTTCATATGGAAAGTAATACAATAATTAATAAATAATAATACAAGAATACACTCTGTTTCCTGTACTCACAATGGTAAACCTACTTTTGCCTCACCCTGTAATATTGCTACATATAAGGATTAGATGGGTCAGTACGTGAATATTTAAGAGAATGCCGTATACACTAGGCTCTCAGCAGCTGCTAGTTCTTATTAAAGAAACACACACGCATTCAGTATTATAATTGTTTGGGGACCTCCGATGGCTTGTAAAAATGTAAGCTTCTGGATGACAGAGATATTTCTATACAAAGCCCACAACATTTTTACAATGGGAACACGAATGCTCTGAAGCTTAAAATAAAATCTTATGCCTAAAGGACAAAATGTGACCCATATTTCTCTTTCTTCAGCAAACTGTTATTTTTGTTCTCTCAGGAAAGCCCTCTATGATTAGTGTTTGATGATCTGTCTGTGAATTTGCCTGCAGCCTTACCACTTGCATTCTCTTTAAGATTTCTTTAATGAGATAGCTTACTAACTCCTGTTGTGCTTGGTAATTCCCTCCAGGAAGCTGTTCCCTGGGATGCTGTCAGGTGGCACATTCCCTTTTTCCGAATTTTCTGAGTAAGTTCACTTAATGATGCAATCATTTTGATGACAGAAATGACACTAACACTAACTTTAAGTATGCAGTTTGTATATGGACAGTGATGATTCAGTAAACTGGGGCTGTGAATCTATTCACCTAACCATAGTACTATCATTTTATTTCTTGGTTCTCTACGGTACACAAAGTTATAGGATACTCTCACTCCAGAGTTTAGGCTTTGTGCATTTTCTCTAGGACTCTGCTTTGTGATGTGACTAGGAAAAAAGTAGGATGTGGCATTGGCTCAATTCTACCTCTGCCTTTCTTCCCCAAAGACTATTTTTGGTTTCATTCCCTACCTCATGAAAGCTACCAGCCATCTGTAAGTTCCTCTGTTCCCCCAAGTCATAGCAATGAGAGGCTCAGTAGAATAGTAGCAACTCCTTTTAAACATGACATAAAGGAGAATCTAAAATCCTGTCACCAGGGGCTGCCATGTTGACATGGTCTTTAATTTTGTTTTCTTTTCTCCACCCCTGCCCTTGGTCAGAAATGCTCCTCATCCCCATTTTATCTTCTTATGATCTTACTTTCTTTTGATCTCCCCACTCTTTACACTGAAACATCAATTAGTTTCATTGTGAAAACAGCAATAAAATGGATAAGCATATGACAATGGCAAGAAAACAAGTAAGTAATAGCAGGTATTCTTACAATTACAGAATTTCAGAGCTGAATGCCACCTTAAAGAGTTTACTTAGTGCATGGGTGTGGAAAAGATATTTCCATTTACATGATTTTTCATTTTTATGCAAATATCAAAAACATAAAATCCAAAACCAAAATCAGTCTTAGAGGTTATTCAGCTCCTTTAGTGAGTCAAAGATGTATGTTGAGTTTTAGATTTCACACAAAAGTGAAATCATATGGTATTTGTCTTTCTCTATCTGACTCATTCCACTTAGCGTAATACCCCTTAGGTTAGTCTGTGTTGTTTCAAATGGTGAGATTTCATTCTTTTTTTATGGCTGAGTAATATCCCATTGTGTCTATGTACTACCTCTTCTTTATACAGTGGACCCTTAGGTTGCTTTCTTGGCTATTGTAAATAATACCACAAACATAGGGATGCATATATCTTTTCAAATTAATGTTTTGGATTTAAAGGAACAAACAAAACAGAAACAAATGCATAGACACAGAGAACAGACTGATGGTTGCCAGATGGGAGGGGGTTAGGGGACTGGGTGAAAAAGGTGAGGAATTAAGAAATACAAATTGACAGTTACAAAATAGTCATGAGGATATAAAGTAAGCACAGGGAATATAGTCAATAATATTATAATAACTGTGTTCGTATAAGTTGGGTACTAGACATATCAGGGGATCACTTGTAAGTTATATAAATGTGTAACCACTATCCTGTACACTTGAGACTAATGTAATATTGAACATCAACTGTAGTAAAAAAAGCAAATTTTAAATAAATTTGTAAAAATATATGTACTGATGTCCTATGTATGTTGAGCAGTGTTCTTTGGCATTGGGATATAGTATTGAAAAAGACAGAGTTATAGACCTCATGGAGCTTATATTTTAAAACATTCTTTAAAAATTTATTGCATTATAACTGACATATAATATTATGTTAATATCAGGTACACAATGTAATGCCTCAATATGTGTATATAGCACCAAAAATCAGCACAATAAGTCTAATTAACATCTATTTACCATATATAGTTAACATTTTTTTTCTTGTGATGAAAACTGTTAGGATCAATTCTCTTAGCAACTTTCAAATATAAAAATAATATACTAACTACAGCCACCAAGCTGTACATTATATACTCATGACTTATTTATTTTTCACTGTACATTCATGCTTTTGACTCTTTTCACCCATTTATGGGTAAAGCTTATAACTTTTTAGTGGCAAGAGACACTATATAGCATTTAAAAATAAAATTGTGTGTAACTTTAGAACATGGAGAAATGGTGAAAATAGCATAAATAAAAAGCACCTCTCAGAGACATTTGAAGCAAAATTAAAATGAGAAGATGGAAGCCATGTTTTCAACTAGGGAAAAATACTATAAACAAAAGGAACCATCAATACAAAGCTCTGTGATGAATGAGTATCTTGGAATGTTCGAGAAACAGAAATGAGGGCACTGTGGATGGAATACCGTGAGCAATGCAGAGTGCAGGCAGGGTGGATGACAGATGACACAGGGGCTTGGAGAGTCTGGCATTTGGGCCTGGTGCTGTTATTTCATGAGGCGGGAAATGCTTGCCAAACCCTAGGTTCTGGTGGTGAGTCTAGTGGTAAGGTGTGAGGAACCAATATTTCTCTTAACAGATGAAGAAAGAGAGTTTTTAGAAAGTGGGTGATTTCCCATGATGTTCTTTATATAAATGAAATTGGACTGGAAATGAGGCCACTTTTTTTTTCAGTCCTGTTCTTTTCCCAGCACAGTCCTAGTTATAAGTAACTTAAATATGACCATAGTTTCCTCAAATTTATCTATGTGTTCCCTGGCCCTTATTTGCTGCTGGGACTCGGTGACAATAAGAACACATGTTTAGAATTGCAGAAAATAAATGATCTGATTGTCAATCTGTTCGGCCCATCCTGGATTTTCAGCTGGTTTCACTATGGTATCATTTCGTTTCATTCTATGTTATAGTATATTCACTAAAAATAAGGCAGTGGTATTTTGCCCTATATACAGAGAAAAACTACATGAAACTGTGCCTATGTTTGAAGGACACAAGTCTACAAGTCTTTCAACTACAATCTGAATGTTAACCACAGTTGAGCCAAAACTATATGGTGAAAATAATTACACATTTGCCTGACTAAACCCATTCAGTATTAAAAAATATAATCTATTGTGCCACATGATGCTAAGCTCTGTGTTAATTCATCAGCCTTATACTAAAAAATGTGCACAGTGTGGGAAATACGGGACTCCTCTAAAACATTCTATTAAAAACAATTAAAAGGCCATTAGCTCCTGCACAGAAAAATAATGCAACTATTTATTTTCAGGCTTAAGCACTGACAGGTAAAAAAATAAAAAACAACTAAAGCCACAAGGATAGTGTTTAAAAAGGAATAGAAATAAACCTGTCTTCTCTACTTTTACATACAGTTTGTGCACAATAATTTTGTTTTTCATGCTTTTCCCTATATATTTTAGAATCACAAAAGGTGAGAAGTAAAACTTAGAAATTTAACTCACTTTAGAACTCACTTAGCTTAGAGTTATTAATTTCAAACTGTGTATTTAAAAATGAGGCAACTAATATTTAGAAAGGAGAGGGTACTTCTCAAGGTCATGTAGCAAGCTGGTGGTACGTCATGCTAAGAATCAGCACAGATGTGTTTATAAGGCTCCTTTTCTGTGATGTCTTCTGTTTCCTGAGAAAGTCTGCATTCTTTTTTCCAGAAATCTGATCTCAGAATATCATAGTTTGTATTTCAGCAAAGGAAAAGATGCTTAGAAATTTTCCAAAAGCAAATGATACTCAACATAGTTATCAGTTATTTCATAGATGGTAAATTTTATCTCATGTGATATTAAGAATATCAAGATCTTCACTTGAAAAATAGCTAGGAGAACACGTGATACCTGACCCTGTCTTTGGAAAGTATCTTATTAGGGAAGTAATTTTAGACACCTTCCCCCCACCCACCCTTCTTTGTGTTACTGCTTCTAATGACCTGGGTCTGTCTATGGCTGATGCTCTATAGTCATTGTACGAAGTCATTAAATATCTCCTCATGCCTAAACTTGAAAAGGAAATTCCTCTTTTAAAAATATTTTCAAAGAAAAAAGCTTTAGGTAAAAAATTAACTGACACATAAACTACATTAAGAGTCAATCTAGAGCAGCAGAATGAAAAGAGCATGGATTCAGATAAACAGGGTATTATCATTTCACAATTGCCTCTGGGCATCATGAATTAGGAAAGAAGATCATAAATCAAGTTTTGTTTATAATAGGTGTTTTTCTTTTAGTTTTTTCAATGGAAAATGATTTACAGCCCGACAGAGAAAAACATCTGCTAATAAAACAGCCACTAGTAGTTTATAGGATTTTCTACAAGAGTTCATCACATTTAGATAGTGTTTCCTAAGCATACAAGATTCCTTCATGTAATTGTTTTATTTGATCCTTTCCATAATCCTGTGAGGCAGGTAAAGCAGGGCATATAACTCCCATTATCCAGGTGAGGCAACTAATACAAAGAATGATAAAAGGATTTGCCATAAATAAATAAATAAGCTGAGGCTTTTGGCTGGACATTCTTCCCCAGCTCATGTCAGCATTTCCTGTCACCCCTCTCTTAGAGTCCCCCAAAATTTAAAACTTGAACCACGGCCCTCAGAATCCCTGTGTCAGCTTTCTGTTCCCAGCTCAGGGGACTTTCCTGCACAAAGCAGCAAGGTTTAAATGCCAGTTCAAGTTTAACTGAGGAAAATTACTAAATTCTAGGGGTCGCTGATTCTTTACATGAGTGACATTCATCAGATTTCTGGTAACTCTGTTACTGAGAGATGTAGGTCACTTCTCACAGGCTTTCATTGTTGGCAGAAGACTAAGAGATCCTTAACAAGGCAGCACACACAGGGAACACAGCCAAACTCCCTGCCAGGCTGGAGGACTCTACGCTACAGGCCTCATGAGCGAGAGTGGAAATGATTTCTTCCAGGAGGAATGGGACAGTAAGAGCTCCATGCACCATTGTAGCCATAAGGGTTTTCTATCTGAAGTGTTAACAGGACAGGGAATTAAATATTTCTTTGTTTCGTCAAAGGTTCATCTCAATGGTGCACCTCATCCATTGATGACCCATACAGAGATTTTCATTGTCTTTCTCACATATTGTCAATAAGGATAATAATAAATGAACCTGGTACTATTTTGCTTTCTCTGGTTATGTTTCCATGATTGAAAAAGCTCATTTGGCTATGTCTTTTGTGAAAATGTCCATACTTTCTTCTGCTAAATAGACCAGAATACAGGATCACCCAGGACAGACCAGGATCAGATCTTGGTGTTAAGGGTGTGTGCCCACCTCCGTGTGCACACACGGACCCTTTGAGCATGCACTCTCAACTACCAGTGACGGCTGTGGCACAGATGTTAGGAACAAGGGCAGCACGTATCGGTAATGTGTGATTGTTACGTTCAGTGTGAAATTTATTATTCGTTTTTGTTTTTTAACCATAGACATCCAGTCCTAACTGTGTGCATCTGTATCTCATATGCTCTGTTAAGGCAATAGACTGTATTTATTCTGTCGGTTTAAGGCTGAATGCTTTGGTTAATGAAAACAGTTTGTGCTAAGAAAGCCCATTCGAGACAACAGTACCAAGTAAAATGAGCAAACCATTAAACTGAGAAGAAATTAGTATTAATATCCTATTGTCTTCAGTAGCAAATAAACAGTGGTCAAACCATTGGCCATATTGATTTTTCATTAAGTTTTAGGAATCTGAGCACTAACCCAGTAAACATTGGCTGTGGAATCTAATATGAAAGCTATTTTTCTTTAACATTTTATAGTTTATGTGCCAAAGAAAATACTCATCTCTCTCACTGTACAAGTAATTAGAAATACAGACTTTACATTTCCCTACCCCCACCCTGCCTCACCTGTAAGCCAGGTGTGAGTCAGAGGGAATCAAGCACGATTCCTACTCATTTTCCTGGGCAGCCATCAGGTTGGCCCTCCTCACTGCAGCTTTGAAGTGTGACAAAGAAACCATGTCCCAGGTTGGGTAGCAGCAAGATGCCTCACACTGCACAAGAGGCTCACCAAGGAAACGCAGTCAGCTTGGTGAGAAGTATCACTGAAAGTGATTCGGCATGATGGTGTTTCAGAGGGAATTGCTAAACAGAATTCAAAAGATTACTGAGGCTGACAGCTGTGATGGAGAGATTCTTTCCTCAGATAAAATCCCCTCATCCTTCTCTTACACTTCCACTACCACGTTTGTTATTTAGAATATCAGTGAAATTCATTTATTATAGTTAAACAGGGGTGTCAAACTCATTTTCACCAGGGGCCACATCGGCCTTGTGGTTACCTTCAAAGGGCTGAATGTAACTTTAGGACTGCATAAATGTAACTACTCCTTAACAGGTAAGCAAGAGCTCAGCGCTGCTGCTGGGTAGAAACAAGGTGCCGGGCCGGATAAAACAAGGCGGAGGGCTGGATTCGGTGTACAGTCCTTGTGTTTGCCACCTGTGCTATAGCATGTGCCAGTTAAATATAATGGTAGCTACATTAGATTATACTTTCCCTTTTATTTTTATGAAATAAAGATATCACATTCTATTTTTTTAGTCTTAATATTTTGGTCATCACAATGAAAATAATAGTTTTTAATTTAGACTTGTATTAATGAGAAGACTTGTATAAATATTTTTGTAAATTTTAATAAATTTTCAAAGGAAAGAGCATATTACATATAAAAATATTTTGTGCATAAGAAGATTCCTATAATCACCCCACTGAAATCAATCATTATATCAACAGTTTTCATATTCTTATAGACCTAAAAAAAGTAAATTTAGTGAATTTTAACTTGAATTACTTTGTAAGTAGTAAGGTAGATACATATAATTAGTGACTTAGTATTTCTATAGTAGTTTTGTTAAATTGTAGAGTAGAATGTCATTTATATGAGAGGGACACCGACTGCAATACGACAATTAGAACACTATGAAATGAGAATTTACAGTGATCTGGAAAGAGTGCACTTCTGAGCCCCTGGGGTTGTGATAGACTAAGCTCAGGGTTCTATCACAATGAGGAAGTCCAGCCTCACTTTAATCAGGCACACCTAATATCATTCTTTTGTAACTAAAAACATGGTTTGTTTCATCCCCTATAAATTAATATTATATATCTAAAGGTAGAACTCCAGACTTTAATTTACTAAAAGGAATAATAATAATTTTAATTTGGTTATTTAGAAGCTATGTATCTTACCTACTCCATTGGCATCTGCTTACGGGTAGGAAGTTTCATTTCCTCTTCTCCCCGGATTTTACTGACGGGAAGACTGGTACGTGGCCTGGGGCCTGCTTTTCCCAAAATTCTTTGAAGAAACTTTTTTAGACATATACATTACTCCACCATTCCTAAAATTTTATGATGAGGGACTGTATTATTTTCGAGTTCAGCTTCTCTTTACTTATTGAAATTATTAAGTGGTAGTACTCTAGGTTTTAACTGAGAATGATTTAAAGTATGCACATAGATTTCAAACCTATTCTTGTTTTAAAGATGGATATTTTAGATGGGTTCTTGGAAGTATTATCAATTAATTCTTCAAAGTGGTGTTTTGAGCTTCATGGTAATTTTAAAAGGAGAGCTATCTGGGAGTTTAAGGGAGTTGCCACCGCACGGAGAGCTATGAATTCCATCTGGTGTCTAGGCTGGCTGTGGTTCCTGGAGCTGGAACTGAAAGTGAGACATGTAGGAGAAGGCTGTCTTGCCATCTTAGGTGCAATTCCTTTGGGAGGTCATCATGGCCCAGAGTTTTCTCTTTAGTTTTACAGTGCAGACAATTAGGCTCTATCAAAGATGATCAATTTGGGAGATTGATTTGAATTAATTAAAATTATTTGAAATTGAGAGAAACCAAATATATGTAGTAAAATTAGCTTTCAAGTGACTAGTAGATTCTTTTTTTTTTTTTTTTTTTGGTATTCAAGATTTGGTATTCAAAGATTCAAAGTATATGGGAAATAAAAATACTCATCAGAATATTAGTTTTTTGAGCACTGGTTAGACTACGTGGATACAGATGACTTAAAGATGGTCCTTCTATGTTCAACAGACTGAAGAGACTGAAACTTTTTCCATGAGATTTATGTGCACACATTTTATTCTGTGCATTTCTACATTTCTTGTTGTTTTTGTAAAAATGATTTGGCATGACTTACTAAATGTGATGTCAAATGAGGCGAAATTTTAAGTACTTCATTTTAGTGCATAGAGTTATAACCACTTAACAAATATAAATAAATACAATCTTTCCCAATAGGAATATGTATGTTAATGTATATGCAAATACACACCAAATACATATACATATACATACACATTTGTGTGTGTGTGTGTGTGTGTAATTTGTCCAAACCACTGTGAAATACTTTAATCCAGTTCATTGGGGAAACCTGCTGTTTACCTTGCTTTCTTGTTTGATTCTAGCTCTCAATATGGGATTAGGGGCTAGACTGAAACTCAGCTTCCAAGAGAATCTGATTCCAGATCCTGAATAATTCAACTGGAGTTGTTTTTCTAAACGGTAAGGGATTGAGCTGTTGCAACCGATATGAGATCTACAAAAAAATTCTGCAATCTAAAATAACGAGATTTCTATAACGCTAAAGAGAAATAGAATGAGAACATTTATTTGTAGATTTGTACTAGGAAACAAATGAATTTAACACAGCCTCTGGTTCTTGCTCTCAGT
This sequence comes from Anoura caudifer, assembly GCA_004027475.1. Classification (NCBI taxonomy): domain Eukaryota; kingdom Metazoa; phylum Chordata; class Mammalia; order Chiroptera; family Phyllostomidae; genus Anoura; species Anoura caudifer. Next base: position 133,380 of record PVKU01000223.1, read on the forward strand.
ATAATTCAACACAACATAGGATCTATGAAACAAATTCAAAGATGAGATAAAGCCACAGTCTGAGACAGCATGCTGAGATGAATGGCAGCTGGCAGAGAGGCTGAAACAAAAAGACAATCGCATGAGCTAAGAAACGGTGTGATGCAACTGAACTTGCTGTTACAACAGGGCTTAGTCCCCCATTTTAAATGTCATCTGAAGAACCTAATAGAGTTCGCTAAACATTTTTCTGAAAAAATTCATGAAGAAATGCCCTTCACAATGTTGACAAGAACGATTTGTAGAAAATTAATCAGGGAGAAAATAATTAACGGACACTTTTATTGGGATTTTAAAAATTGTTACGTATTTTTCTGTTCCAAACCTGCTTCAGGACCTTTGCGTTTGCTTTTACTTCTGCTTGCAGTATTTTTCCTCTCACCTCATTCACTTTTAAGGATTCAGTGGGTTGACTCTCACTGATTCTTCATATTGCCATGCAAATGTCATATCCTCAGAGAAGGCTTTCATGAAGGTTAGATTTGATCAGATGCATTTTTATGTTTTTTCTTGACAATGAGTTAGCCAACTAGAATAAAAGATATTTAATGGTAGCAGAAAATTTGTATTCATTTACTGATCTATCAAAAAAATCTGGAATACTGGTTGGCTCATAGAAGGCACTCTATGAATATTTGTTGACTAATGATTAAATAACATTCATCTGAGCCTGTTACTGTTTCTGTATGTGTGGTTATTTGATCATCTGTTTCTCTAGCTGATCAATAGTTCTGTAGGGCTAGGGACATGTTGGGCCTTGTGCTATTTTGATGACCACTATATGTCAGCACCAAGCAGAACACTTGGCACATTAAATATTTGTGGAATATTTATGGGGTATTAAAAAAGCACTGTAGGCAGAGGCAGACACATGTAAAGCTCCAGTAGCACTGACCAGTAGGAGTTACAGCTGTTCAAGAGTACTAGATGGTCTTGTAAAGAAAATAAGACAGTGCTACCAAAGAGTGGGCATACCCTGGGTGGAAGACTAATGGGAACCTGGAGGGATACATTTCAATCTGTTCCCCACTTGAGGTTGTAAATGGCATTTAGCAGCCACACCAATAGAGAGTGAGATGAAAGCAATCTGCTACTGTCTGTTAACAAATACAAGTTTACCCTAATTCCATGTTGTCTGAGGGTATAGAGATTGTTCTGGAAGGTCCAATAGAAAATTTCTACAGAACAGAGACAGGAATATTTAGAGGTAATTCCTCATAAAATAGTTTAATTTAGAGACGGAATAAATTTTTAGAAGGTTATTTGACCTCCTCAGAAAAATGCATAAGGATATGGAACTCTGTAGATTAGAGACAGAGCCATAAAAAAGAATGGCTTGAAATAAAAGGGCAACTAAATGTTACACAGGAAGGAAATGGATGAGATAGGGAAGAATTTCAAGGAAACTAAAATGTCATAGCAGAAATAAATCAGCACTGGACTTGGAGAAAACCAGAACTCATTCTGAGTGTGTGTGGATCAGTAACGTGAAGTACACATTCGGGAATTTCTTCTAAAATATTGTAGAAAGAAAAAAGAATATTAAAATTATGAAAAATAAGATAGTAATTGTGGAAATTTTAGATTGGAATGCTAATACCTATTGTGAGAATTTTTTTTAATAAAGTAGTGGAATAAATAAATCAGAAGTGAGAGCAGAAGAACACTTCTTTGACATAAGTCCTGATAATGCAAGTCGAAAGAGCAACATGTCTGAAAGGTTGCTCAATGGGAAAGATGTTAACACCAAGATACCTTCCAGCAAAAAGTTTTAGTTGCATTGTTAATTTAGAACGTATAAAACATGAAATGTCAGTGTGTACTTTTATTTCTATCACTATTAAATAGTAGAAGAAAATATATCCATTTTGAAGGAAATTATTGTCTCCCATGACTTTTATATGCAAGCAAGTAGTTCTTTCTGTATGAAGAAAACAGATTATCAAAAGTTTATTGGCTCTAAAATATGCCACCTGCATATCCTTCTTCTTATTTAAAAAACAAAAAGACAAACTTGAAAATATACTCCAAGCAACTCATCAAGTAGATTTAAAAGCCCAGGATGATAAGAACACAATGGCATAAACTCTGATTGTAATGAGCATATGTGCAAAATTCACAATGACTACAGCAACAAAATTTATAATAAAATTTAAAAATTCACATTGTTTTAACAAATATTTTAAACTCAGTGAGGGAAAAGAAGGAATAAATATTTTAGTCATCCAATTGTTGACGTAAGGAGAGCAAAAGAGCAAACTTTTAATACTTGATTCTGGTTAGATCTACTGCAATCTAGCAAAAGTATGTGCAATGCTAATTATTTATTAATCATTGTTCCATGTGTTTCTTCATATATGAAGTCATCTTATTAAAAAACTATTCATATAATATTTTTAGAGAAATTTAATCAAACTTTTAGTAAATATAAAAAAAAGATGTATACTTTCCAACGAAGCACTGGAGGAGATAAGGACAAAGAAGTAAAAACACCAATAATGACATCAAAGGAAATAGCAAGAATATGTAAATAAATAGGAGGAAGAGAATGTGATGCATACACAAAAGCTAATTAACCATTTCAAAAAGTAAATGAAACTGAAATTCATCCTAAAGTAAAAGCAAACGTTTTCTAATTGGATTAAAATTATGTGTAGTTTATATGAGCCACACTAAAATGAAAGTTTTGTGGATATGAATTTAAAAATTGGGCATTATTTGAAAGCAAGCAATGCATGCAAGTGATAATTATACTAATAATAGAAAGAATTCAAAACAAAGCTCTTGAAGCAAACATACTCATCTGATATTAATAAAAGATATAATTAGCCATGAAGATTTATCCAAGAACCTAACATCTGAAACATCTCACCATTCAGCAAAGGCACCTGCTCTTCCCACACGCGGCTTCAGCCCTGCTGCCACATTTAGCTTGTGGTTTCACCCGGTCTAGGACTCTTTGCAACCACAAGTAATGGAGACCCTGACTGACTTTCTGCAAGTCCTCAACCTTACCGCCCTGCCAGAAATTTGGCAACTGTCTAGACAATTGGGCCCACCATGCTGTAACTGTTCTTGCCTCTGTGCTATACTTTCCATCATCATAATTCAAGCTTCTTTTCCTGTGATACAACTCTCACTACTCTCTTAATCTTCCACACATTTAAATTACCTCTTTATCTTCTGGGTCTATGTTTTGGGTAACCAACTCTGCTACTTTTTGACCTTAACTGAGAATATGTTCTCTTCTAAGAATACTATTTCCACTGCATCTGTCTTACACAGATGGTCTCATTTCCCTCATACCCCATACCAACCAGGGTAAGGAAGTGGCATCAGCATTTTTCTACAAGCACAGTTATATTTCTAGGGCACTCATTTAAAAACCTTGTTCCTTAGGGCATGGGACCTTCAAGCCATTTCTCCTCATTACCACCACCTAGTCACTGCCACATTTGACCAAGTTCACTGATATTATTCAACCTAGATTCCATTGATGCTCCTTTCACCCATTTGCCAAAATCTTTGACTCCCTGTTCACCCATTGCTTTTATCTGTAACACATTTACCCCAGATCCATCCATATGTCATCTCCTTACCCGCTATATTCTAAATTGGATTAAGACCTTTGCAGACACTAAAGTTAATATACATATGCTTCCCCTCACACTCTGCCATATGCAATTCAGAAGAAACACAATTTTAAATCATAAAATAAATGTAAAGCATCCAGAAAAATTCTGATTTTCCTCACAACAGCTTTCATGATTTTTCTCAAAATATATGCTACATCTAGACTCCTAGATATATTGGAGCAAATTACACCATCTTCAAATTGGTGTCCATTATAGTTACTAGTGCATATAACAAATTATGGCAGTTCAGTATCCTAGTACTACTATTTCATTATACCTATAAATTCTGTGGGTCAGGCATTCAGACAGGGCACAGCAGGAATGACTTACGTCTACCTGTTAATACCTGGGGCCTCAGCAGGAAAGCCTTAACAGCTGAGGAGTTATTTAACTGCCTGGCACTGAAATCCTATGGAGAGACTTTCACTTATATGCGTAGTGATTAACTCTGGCTGTTGACTGTCACCTCAGCTGGGGTTGTTACCCAGAGAATCTACGCAGTCTCTCTCCATGCAGTTTGGGCTTTGTCCCAACATGGAAGCCTCCGAGAAGTTGAACTTCTTTCATAGTTTACTGAGACTCCAAGAGGAATCTACCATATTTTTTGGACCATAAGACGCACCTAGGTTTTAGAGGAGGAAAATAGGGGAAAAAATTTGAAGCAGAAAATGTGATAAAATGTTTAATAACATAAATAACATAATATTTCACCAATGTAAATATAAACAGAACCCAACAGCAGCATTAACAACCATTATTTCTCCCAAATTTGATGGTGGGGGGCTGCTCTTACAGTCCAAAAAGTATGGGTATATCATCCATTCTGGCCTGGCCTTGTGAGTCACACAGTATCATCTGCCAAATTTTATGATTATAAGCGAGTCATACACTAGTTCAGATTCAGGTGAAGGAATGCATGCCCCATCTCTTGATAGGAGAATTTGTACCATTAAAAATGTATTTAATGCTATTATAAATGTGTAGTCTTCTTTCTTAGATAAACATATAACAATGCCCCCAAATAATACCAAATAGTTCTCTCTCCTTAACATTCTTTATAGTGCCTGAACCAAAATCTTTGCTCTTATCTTAAAACTTCTATAGCACCTTCAGAAGCCAGAATACTGATAGCCCCGCCCCTGCCCAACAATCTATACACTTGTATAATCTATCCCTGTAAGTGTGAGATCTGTACCTTGCTTCCAACCAATAAGGATATAGCCATGATGAAAGGCTTTTCTAGATGTAATTAAAATCTCGAATTAGTGACTTTAAATTAATCAAAGGAAAAATTATCTTGGGTGAGCTTGACCTAGTCAATTGATCCCATTAAAAGAGAGTTTAAAGGTCAGAGAGATTTTCCTGATTGCTTTGAAGAAGAAAGTATCCATGAGTTCTACAGATGTAATGAAATGAAGTTGGCTTACCACTTGAATGGGCTTAAAAGCTGAATCTTTCCTGGGAAAACCTCTGCATGAGAACTCAGTCTGCCAACACCTTGATTTCAGCTGGGTAAGATGCTGGGCACCGAGTCCAGCTAAAGCATACCCAGATGCTAATCCACAGAAACTCTGAAATAATAAATGTGTGTTGTTTTAAACTGTTAAATTTGTGGTACTTTGTTGCAGAGCAAAAGAAAACTAGTACACTGCCATAACTCAACTACTCTCAGACACTGTCCTTGCTTCTTGCTTTACACACAAAATAGAAACCACCCAGTGGGAACTCACTTTCCTCTGACTACATCTGAAATTTACGGTTCCATTATGTCAAAATTTCTTTTCTTTTGCTTCTAAGAAGATGGAAGTGCTTCTTTTCTTCATAATTTGATAATTCTATGAGGTAGAACTAGTCCCTGATCACAATAAAATAATATTAGAAATTATAAGAAAACATTAACCAAAACATCAACAAGTTTATCCTCTTGGAATTTACAAACTTTCCCATAATATTGGAAACTTTATTGATTTCCACTATATGAATCAATAAAAAAGTGATATATAAAATTTGGAAATACTTGCTACTAACTATGAGAGAGTAGTTTGTAGTGGACTAATACTCAAGCTGAGAAAAACTATAAAGACATCACCAACAATTGTGTGAACAGACTGGGGAGGGTCAGAGGCATACAGGGCCTGAAGAGCCAAGGAGACAAAAGCTGGAACTCTAGTCCTACCAGAATTGAGGATCATGGTGAAAATCCCACCCATACACTCTCACAGTTCCTGGGAGACTACACATTAAAAGTGGAGAGTTAATCCAGGGTGTCTGCAATCTTATAAATTGAAATAATACTTCAACCCAGTAAGTGGTGGAAATGCGGAGAGAAGTTTCTATTCTAACAACCCACCACAGGATGAGGGAAATCTGCTATGGAGGAAGCCTGTGCAATTTTTCACATATTGTCTGGACTTCAGTAAAACATCACCAGAAATACCAAGGAAATAAACCAAAAACAATGAAAATGAACAGTAGAAACAGATCTACAGGTGATCTGCAGAAGTTCTTATATAATTATTTCAGAATAGTTGTGATTAATATGTTCCAGTAAATAGGTGGTAAAATAAAAGATTTACCAGAAACTGAAAGCTCTTAGAAGAATCAAATGCCCACTGTGACACCATGAATGGAACTGGAGAGCATTATGCTAAGTGAAATAAGCCGGGCAGTGAGGGACAAATACCATAGATCTCACCTTTAACAGGAACCTAATCAACAAAAGAAAAACGCAGGCAAAATATAACCAGAGACATTGACATTAAGAACAATCGGACAGTAACCAGAGGGGAAGTGGGAAGTGATAATGGGGGCAAGAGTTTTCAGGAACAACTACAAAGGACACATGGACAAAACCAAGTTGAGAGGGGTGGAGGAAGCAAGGGAAGGAGTTGGGTTTGGCTGGGGTGGGAGGGAGTGGTGGAGGGTAAATGCAGACAAATGTAATTGGATAACAATAAAATAATTTTAAAAAGAATCAAATGGAAACTCCAGACTTAAAAGTTTTTGAAAGTAATAATTCAACAGTAGAAACATTCTTAGTGAGAAGATGACTATCTAGACCAGTACTGTCCAAAATGATAAACAATAGATGTGTGCACTTGGAAAGTGCACTTAGAAAATTAACACTTCTTTTTAGTTTTTTTATTGTTCAGTTATAGTCATCCACATTTTCCCCCATTATTCTTCTCTGCCCTACCCACCCCTACCTCCTACCCTCAATCCTACCTCCCTTTGGATTTGTCTATAGGTCCTTTATATGTTCCTTGACCACCCTTCTCCTTTCCCCCATTGTCCTCCTCCCCTCTCCCGTCTGGTTATTGTCAGTTTATTGTTTATTTCCATGTCTCTGGTTCCATTTTGCTTGCTTATTTATTTTATTGATTAGGTTCTACTTATAGGTGAGATCTTATGGTATTTATCTTCACCGCCTGGCTTATTTCACTTAGCAAGTAAATTTCCTACAGTTTCATTTATGCTGTTGTGAAAGGTAGCATTTTCTTCTTTCTTTCTGCTGCATAGTATTCCATTATGCAAATGTACCACAGTTTTTTGATTCGCTCCATTATTTTCAATAGTTTCTTTTTTGCCTTTTAAAATACAGCTAATAGACAATTTTAAATTATATGTAGCTTGCATTATATTTCTACTGAACAACATTTATTTTTAAGGTTAAATTATTAAAAAAAAAAAAAACCTAGACTGTTGCATTCAGAGAGGAAAGAATGAGAAAAACAAAATATACAAGATATTAATACATACAGGTCACAAAATACATGTCAACATGAATATATTTGGAAATCCCAGAACAGGAAAAGAGAGAGAGAATATTGTAGATACAATACTTAAAGAGATAATGACAGAGTATTTTCCAAAACTGGTGAAAAAAAATTAACAGAATCAGAGCTATGATAAACTTCTAGTAAGAAATAAAGTACCTAGGCACATTATAGTAAAAACATTAATGACTAAGATAAAGAAAAAATCTTAAGAGCAGGTAGAATTAAAGTACTTTAAAAGGAGCCACAATAGACTGATTGTTCACTTCTCACAGAAACAAAGGCAGAAAGCAGTAGAATGGCACCTTTAAAATTGCTGGGAAAGTGGCTGCCAACCCAGACTTCTACACCAAGTAAAAATATTCTTTTTTAAAAGGAGGGCAAATTAAATACATTTCTAGCAAATAACTGTAAACAAAATTGCATTAAAATAGATACTATAGGGAGTATTTCAGGCAATAGAAAATCACAGAAATCACAGAAATGTAGATAGTAATAAAGAAAAATAGAAATGCAAAAATGGGGAAAATTAAATTTTGACCATTAAAAAAAGAAACCAATCACTACAATGTCTTGTGTGATTTAAAATACACATAAAATTAAAATAAATAACTATAATAATACAAAAGATGAGACAGTTGGTAAACAGAATTGAAAAATGCTGAAGTCCTAGCATTATTTGCAAAACAATTCTAGCATTATTTGCAAAGTGTATTGCAAACTAATACAAATTATTCAGAACTTATTAAATTAGGCATGCTATTGTAATGATGATATTGTTATTGGATAATCACTAAAAGTATAGTGGAAGAATGTGTAACTAGAAATCTAATCAAGCCAAAAGGGAATAATATCAAAATACTTTGTTATTCCTGTAGGTGCAAAAAGGAGAGAAGACACACTGTTAGGAAAAAACTAGTAAGATGTTAGATGTAAATTAAAGTCAATCAGTAATTGCATTAAATGTAAATGGAATGTATATCTAAATGAAAGGAAAACATTGCCATCTTAATTTTAAAACTATCCACTGTATTTTTCCTGTAAGGAAAAAGAAAAAAGAGATTGAAATTGAAAAGGTAGAAAAGATATACCAGAAGAATAACTCTCAAGGGATCTGGTGTAACTATGTATACTACAGTAGTACAATGTCACTTTCAACAAGCATTAGCAGAGATATATAAGGATGTTTCATAGTGATAGGAGATTAAATACATAAGAAAGATATAACAATTTTAAATATCATATTCTTAAAAAGATAGCTTCAGGCCCTGGCTGCTGTGGCTCAGTGGATTGAGTGCCAGCCTGCGAATCAAAGAGTTGCTAGTTTGATTCCCAGTCAGGGCACATGCCTGGGTTGAGGGCCATGTCCCCAGTTGGAGGTGCGTAAGAGGCAACCATACATTAATGTTTCTCTCCCTCTCTTTCTCCTTCCCTTCCTCCTCTCTAAAAATAAATAAAATCTTTTAAAAAGATAGCTTCATAAAATAAGAGAAATAAAAGTTCAAATAAATATACCAACAATTAATTGGGAGATTTTAAGACCTCTGTCAATAGCAGACAAAAAGAAATGGACAACCTGCACAATGCAACTGAAATTGTTAGAGTACAAAATCAAATCAATACCTCCAGTTCAAAATTATTTTGGTCTACTAAACTCCAATTTAGTTTTTCCAAAGTTTTCTCAAAAATGTCCGCATAAGTACAAGAAAATAAAAAAAAATTCCCACAAATCAGACACATGATGCCAGCTTCTAGGTAAAATTTATACAAAATGTGAAGCAGTTTGAGCTTGAAAATTTTGTACAAAAACTTCAATACAAGGTCTGAATTAACAGTTTATTCAAAATGAAACCTGAAAAATGGTATGAAGATATTATATCTTCCCTAGAAGTTTAGAATAGAGTCATTTAGAATAACACACAAAACTAGGAGTCTAGTTCTTCTTGTACCACTACTAAGCTACCTTGTTAGGGGTTAGGGCCTGCCCCTATATTCTACAGTGAGAAAAACAGTTGACACCTCAAAGAAAGAGGGAGAAAGAGAATGAGAAGGAAACAAGGAGGGAAGGAAGGAAGAAAGGAAGGGAGGGAGGGGGGGAGGGAGGGATGAAAAATAAATTTGTAAGTCTCTTCCTTTCCTCCACCATCCCCAACTGTGTATATTGTTTACAAGAGTTTACTTGAAATATACAATGTTTGCCCCAGGGGAATATATCTTTAAGGCTGAAATTCAGGGTCTAGGGTATCTCAAGAAGAGCATTGTGTTTTTTTTTTTTTCAGGAGTTACTCAAATAACACCCACACAGATGTGCCTATTTCAGTGACTTTTAAGTATGCCTGCTGCTGAAGCAGGAAGGTTACTCCCAACAAAGGGATATACCATGAACGTTGTTCATTCTTGTTACGTATTTGGTAAATGACTAACTTTAGAAATATACATATCTACTTTTAATAAAGTGTGATATAAATTTTTATGACTTTTTTCCCATTATTATATAGTTAATTTTATTTCAATTGTATCACATACTTACAATTATTGGCTGAGTTAATATTTATGTTCTTCTCTCCAAAATTCTTTCTCTTGCCTATTGGTCTACAAACACTGAGTTTCTGCAGGCAGTGATCACATCTGTATTATCCCTCCAAACAATCCATGTCTCTCTAACAATTGATATTCAGTGAACAGCATCACAATCCACCCAGCTTTTCAAGTTGAGAATATGGAAATCAACTTAGTCTTTCTCATTTCTTATCTCTGACCATCAAATTTAATCACTAAATCTAAGTCCTAAATCAATCTCTCAAACATTGTTTAGCACAGTGCCTGACAATACAAGATATTAAGGAGCTGCTTGAAGAATAAATAAATTATTTGTTGTTGTGATTAACTGTAACATAATCTATTAGTTTGCTATTATAGATGGTATATTAGTAAACTATTTTGCAATAAGCAGAAATTATGAATATAGCAATGATTTATCAATAGTTACATTAATGCCACATAACTCTTTGAAAGGCTGGTTACTGCCATTAGTGCTACACAAGAGTTTTGGTCATTCTGTGGATTGTTGATGTTAATATTAAATCCCAAACAATTTTTTATTGGTAGTCTTTATCTTCTACTTGTAGGCCTTTTAAGAATTTTTATTGGTGTCAAGATAAAACCTATAAATATCAAAACATTGGTCAATACCAAAGTACTTAATTGGCTGATTGACATTACCATTTTTAGGCAATTATCTTAATAGTAGTCTATTGTCATATTCTAGAATCTTTTCAGGTGAATTTCATTTAATTTTTTGTGGAATCCAAGAGAATCTTTGCATATACCAACAGATGTTTAAGTGCTAATGGAAAAAATGTTTGCAATATTTTTAGATATTATTAACACAGTACATGTTAACTAATTTATACCTTAAAAAATTCCTTGCAGCAGCATTCTTCTTTATAAATAATTTGACCTTGAATAACACAATTTCTGGAGTGTGGTATAAAAACTTCAGCATTAAGGGCAGTTTCTCTACACACTTCTTTTTCTGCTTGTTTCCTTTACTACACAAGAGAGCTGCTTTCAGAAATCAAGACACTATATCACAAGAGCAATTTAAAGTCAAGGAAAAGTTTTAGAACTTTTAGGTAGTTAAGCAAATAATTATTTTTAAGTCAGTTAATTATTCTCTTTATCTTAAGAGAGGATTAAAATTCTCACTGATGCTCTAGTATACCAAAAAATTAAATGTCCTATACAAACATGTTATTTCTGTTTTTCTAGATAACAATATGTATTTAAATATAATTGATGCTTTGTGTTATAATAGGATGCTATGCTATGAATTAGAAGTCATGCGTTTTATTGTGTTGTCTCAGATGTCTAAATGTCCCTTCTTGATGTATTTTAGTTAAAAGGAATTGGTAAAGTAAGATGTAAAGCAAAATAATTTTCCAGGCAGCTGACTTGTGCTTTAAATATTAATTTATTCCTTCATTCAAAAAATGTGTGCTGAGGTCCTGTCATGTGCCAAACACTATTCTAGGCACTATAGGTATGGGTGAGATGAAATATATAACCTTAAGTTTCCATCAATGTAAAAAGGGTGAGATAAACAAAAATAAAAAGGTGCTTATACCACACCATGGACCATGCAGCAACAGAGACACTCACAGAGTACTATGGTGGTACAGAGATCAATAGTCCATGCAAACCTGGTGATCACGGATGGGAAGAGAATTTTGGAGATGCCAATTCTTGAAAAGTCTTGAACAATAACTGAAAGTTAGGTTATGGATTAGAGGAGAAGGATTTTCCAGGAAGAACAGTATGAGAAGTGGCAGACAGGCAAGAAACAACAGAGGTTGTATAAAGAATTACATATAACACATATGTGTAGGGTATGACTCAAAGCAGAGATAAATTAATAGTAAGGGTAATAGGCATGGCCAGATCAGGAAGAATACTAATCCAGTTTTACTTTCCAATAGTCATTCTACATTCTTGGTACCCAATAAGCCCAAATACCCCTATTGCGGAATTGCAGACTGGAAAATCATCTCTGCATGCACAGTAGCTTTTGCACATTTCCCCCAAATTTTAAACATACAAATAATTTTTAAAAATTCTGTAACATAATTTGAATCTTTGTTCTGACTACTTTGCATGAGTTTAGGAGTGGCAGGTTAGACAGTGAGTGTAAAATCCCTGTATAAACTCTAAACTATGAGACAGGAAGGTCTAATGATCATGAAGGCGCTGTCCCTGCTCTCAGTGGGTGGGTGGAAGAGGTAGGTATAAGATACTTAATCAGAGAACAAGTCAAGTAAAACACATAGAAGTTAAGTGTTAGGTTGACTCATATTCTTTATGGAAGAACTAAAGGAATCTTTTCCTGAAGCTAAGGAATTACAATGCTGAGATGCCCCAAATTTTAATATCATATCAAAATCCCGCGCAAAGTAAAAGCCCAACAATCAAAAGTCTCTGGAAGTTAAAGACACAAAAATATCAAAATTTAAAATAATCGACATCCTAAAATAAAATGATTTTGTCTTTCTGAAGTAAATGTCTAAAGAGATTTCAGGGCTCTTGAGTACTTTGTTCTGCTAATTCTCACCTGGAAGTGTTCTAGATGCCTGTGGAAAGGCATCCAGAGTTTTCCTATGACATGTACACTCAGCGTGCCTCTCATTAGCTTCGGGGTCTCAGAGGCTGTGCTAGTTCAGTGCTTACCGTTGGAATGCCTCATTTTTTCAGAAGTCCTGAGCATTGATGGGCCGCACCATAGTATCAGGCCGTTAAGTCGGTAATTACTCCCTCGAGAGAATGAGGCCATCTGAGTCCGTGGGTGGTATACCAGACAAAATTTTGTTTCCAGAACCCACTACCTGAGGAAGGAGAGTAGATGAAGACATGTTATTTTTGGCTCCCAGTTGATGTCTCTGGCCCAGCAAATGCAACCTGAAAACATAAGCTCACCCAGGAGAAATTCCAGTCGCCCCAATATTGATTTGGGCTAGGCTCTCTGGCATTTGTTTGGCTCCACCCTTGAGGAAGAGCAGATCTGGATAAGGAAGAATAGCAATCATATTTAACTGTATACCAAAAAAGCACAATTCTTTTCTTTTAATTTAATTTTATTTTAATTGTTGTTCTTGTACAGTTTTCTGTCTTTTACTCCCATCCCAGCCCACTGCCCCAGCCCTCCCCACCCCCCTCCCATTTCTAACCCCCATAGTTTTTGTCCATGTGTCTTTTATCCTTGTTGCTCTAAATTCTTAACAAAATAAAAAGCAATTTTATTTTTGTCCTGTCACTAGATAAGAACTCCACCAAAGTCATGAACTTTTGTCTGAGTTTTAGGTAATAGACCACCCTGCTGTCACCTTGTGCCACAGACCCTACTTGTGTTAAATCCCCTCCCCTTGGTTTAAGACACTGCAGGCTCTTGTGGGAAATCAGGGCATAGCTGGTTAGTCCTGTTCTCTCTGTGCTCACCCTCTCCCATCCTCAATCCCTTCTGTTTAGCTTTCCCACCAAGGTCAAAGTGGGAAAAGGTAGAGGAGAGAGTAATATTTGAACTTCTGCTATTCTGTGCCAGATGTTTAGAGTTGATTCTTTCTCTCTTGGGGCATTTTAATGGCTTTTCACAGATTTCCTGCTGAGCTTTTTTTTCCATTTGATTCCTTATGCCTCTTTCTTCACAGCAGTAGTTTGCGAATTTCCTTCTGCAGCAGGTGTATCTGGGGGAATAATTCCACTGACGTTCTTTTTAGGCTTTCTTGGCTCCCTAGACAACCCTTCGGGCTGGACTCTGGACAACCTCCAACCCCCGCCCCCCCCCCCTGGCATCCTCCAGGTGTTCAGAGACCAGCCCCTGCACAATCACACCCTCCTGGCTCTGCCACCAAAGCTTGTAGTTAGTATATCTCTTTCCTTCAAGATTTCCCAGAAATAAGTTATAGCTCAGTCCATATTCTGTTTTAGATTTCTCTAATTTGACTCACACACAAATCGCCTGTCTCTAACAACAGTTTAGAGCTCAAACTTCCTTCTGACAAATGTCCAGGGCTGTCAAATGGCAGGTGGTTCTTAGGTGCTAGGTTTCTGTGGACGAAGTCCACACCAAAGAACAGTTCCGAGTTCCTTCTCCCATAGTCCTCTTCACCCAGGCATCCTCTGATTTCCACTTGTCAGGAAGAGCCACACTCCACTTCTCTCTTCTCTCCCCTAGGTCCTGGGTTATCCAGTTTCTATTAGAAGAAAAAATGTATATCCTACAAGTAAGATTTTACACTGTTACTGAGATGTTTGTACTTGAGGTGATGTCGGTCCCTGAAAGTTTTGCTTTGGCTTTTGGGTTACTTATGGAATAGAGGATGCTCTTCGGGGAATAAAGGGAAGAGAAAAAAGGAGAAGAGAATGTACATAGAAAAACGAGATTTACATTTTGACTTACAACCCTGTTACACATCTTCCCCTATTAAATTTTTGCGTCTTCCCAAAGAAAGTTACTTCTTATCTAAGATCTTTTTCTCCTTAAAATGTAAGAGCCAGGACACCCTGGATTATGTTTCACCAGGAGAGTAATTTCTAAGTCAATGAGCTGTGTGACTGATGTACTTCGTCCTGACTCCCTAGACAAATACACAAACCAAAACACATATGGATTAATTTGCCTTCTCAATCAGAAGGCACAGTGACCTCTTTTTTCTGGTAGAGTCCTTATTAACAGTATCAAGATCATTCACATCTCTGATTACCACCTCACTTCCAATTCTACACATTTATAACTTCCAAAACTTCATTTTGTCTTTCTTTCTTCTTTATTAATAATTCTAAACTTAAAAATTTCATTGATTCTGAGGCACACATAATTTTTCACTTTTTAACATCTTTGACATTGTAATACATCAATATTTCACAACTGATAGTGCCTCATAGTTTAATTCTTGCCCTTTTTTCTTTAATGGTGCATTAGGTAGCATTTAGGATTTGATAACAGATGTTGCATAAAGGTAGGAAGAATAGAATAATTAACATTCAGTAATGATCCTCTAGATTTAATAATCATCAACATCTCATTGTATATATTTTATCTTTTTAAACTGTTTTGTTGTCAAATGTCTCTATTTTTAAAAAGTACTTAATAATTCTACTATCTCTTAACCATATATACTATAGTTTCTTCTTTAAAAACCTGAGTATGTTGTCTTACATAATAATACTATTATTACATCATCAAAAATTTAAAAGATACATTAACATGTTTTAATACAAAATCCATTTTCAATTTTTTCCAGTTGTCCTCAAAGTAATTTTTTACATGTGGTTGGTTTGAATCAAATTTCAAATAAATTCTCTATTAATCTTGTTCACTGTTGCCCTTTTTTTGTACCATTGACTTGAAGAAACCACATCATTTAACTTCTGGCCCGTGTTCAGGATTTGTCTGATTGCTTCCTTATAGCATAATTTAAATTACTTTTCTGTGTATTTTGTATCCTATAAATTAGAAATTCTTAAAGGTTGATTATGTTCAGGTCCAATGTTCTTGGCAAGCGTACTTCAGTGGGAGCTGTGTACTTCCCATTGTATGACACCAGGGGAACACCACTCCTGGTCGTACCACTTTTAGATATGATCTTTTTTTAGAATTGATCGTTGTCTTTCCATTGCAATCTGTTTTCATTTTCAGTGAATGAAATTGTCAGTCAAATCTTTCCTAGGATATAAGAAGCATATCAATGCCCATCTTGTCCTTTAAGTTCTTCTTTTCAAACTATTGGTTTTTTACAAGTTATGGTAATCCAACCACATAATTTATGTGTGGCTTCTTCTACAAAATAACAGTGCCATATCAAAAGATTTTGTCCTCAAATAAAAAGACTGGTTAGAATTCCTATATAAGCGTGTGGGGAATGGTGGTACACAGGCTGTCTACTTCAAGGTTTAAATAGCCAGGCCGGGGATATGCTGATATGGGAATGTGGCTGCGGGTAGAGCACATTAGGATATTTCTCCTAAGGTACAGATATTCTTTAGTTTTCCCCTACGTGAGGAAAAAAGAAGAAATAATTCTCATCAAAAAACCTAGATAAATTACTTCAATGCATATAATCAGAAATTGCATGGAAAGAAATTTTTAACCTCTTCTGAAATTAGAAATTTATTTTATCTATAGAATTTGCCAAATTCATAATAATCTTTTTAATTCCTCCTTTCTTAATTGAGAACTAGTCAAAACATATTTCTTATCTTTAAAAACTAAGTGCCAATTTTTCCCTATCATTGTAATACGTAATTCTGATTACTTATTTGGCCTTGTTTATATTTCAGTACTTGGAGTTGGAGAGGCACCCCAAAGAATCAGTCATCATAATTCCACATGTATGGTCACAGGAGCTTTACAAACAATAGCAAACATATAAGTGAACACAATTTCTGAAGAATATAATGTTCTCTAGGGGGGTTGCTAATGAAATTGAGCATGAAGATAAAAAAATAGAGAAATCAGGAGCTCTCTGAGGATGCACATTCAAAAACTGAACATCATTTTATTTTAAATGTGATTAACATGTGTACTATTGTAGTACTGTATGGTGTTCAACATTTTAGAAATTTTAAATAAATTTCAATGATACAAACACAAAAATTTGAGTCAGAATTTGATAACTGAAACAGAACATGTAGAAAATGTTCGTACTTATCGATAGAATTAATTCAGTACAGCTGTGCTTACAATAAGAGACTCTAAAGACATGGTAGTCTGCTAACCTGATGCAGCAGTTTTAAAGGGTTTTGGAGAGACACTACATGCTTACATATTCTATTAAAGTGAATTACCAAACTAGAATGATTATTATATATTATAATGAGTGAAAGTTGTGTTTGCGAAATGTTAAGAACTTTTTTCATGACTTTTTTTTAATTATGAATTAAGTTTGGGAAATATTGGGTTAAACAAAGTTAAACAGATCTTTTTCCTGTAGGCTTTAGAAAGTTCTCAGTATGTTTTACTTATTTTGTTTCCTCAGTAATAGAGTACAGCATGTAGTGGTTTTGAAAGTTATTTGATCGCATTTCTACAGATTTTTCTTTTTCTTCCTCACATGAATAGTAATTTTTTTTATTACTGGACATCGTGAGTGATACAGTATAAGAACTCTGAATTCCATCTAATTAAAGATATTGAGTTTTATAAGTTTTACTCTAACAAGCTGTTAAATTACTAATGTCATATTTTTCTTGTGAAAGATTGGCTTTAGACATTTTTATTTTTTTCCTTTGTCCTGGGATATGGTCCTTATTAGTAAAATATAACTCTGCTGTGGTCTCACTGAAAATTTTGAGAGGCTTACCAAGCCCAACTTTATAAGACGTGAATTTCAACTCTGTTTTCACAGAACTGTACTGTTGCTGATATCTCTTGGAGATTTCAGGCCTCTGTGTGCTGTTTTCCCTGGAGACTGGACTCACATGTGTGTACTGTAGGAGTTACACAAGGATTTGAAGGGTATTTTGTGCATATCCTGATGCTTCTAATTTGTAGAGGCTTCTTTCCCTGTTTTCACCCTTAAACTTCGTAGACCCACTGACAGCAATGGACTCGCATCTGTGACTCAGCTGTCCAATAAGACAGACAATTTCTCCCTGATATCCATCCCCCATGAATCATACCAACTTGTTATAATCCCATTTTAATAGTGCTCTGTGTGTTCTACTGAGCACACTTTAGTGACTGTCAGAGGATAATACAATCTAGGAGAAATTTGTAAGATTACAAATTATGAATCATAAGATTTATGAGAAATGCAAAGAGAGAAATTCATAATATTGCAGACCTACTTCAAAAACCAAAAAAATCTCAAATAAACAATATCACTTTACACTTAAAGATATGGAAAAAGAACAACAAACAAAGCCCAAGGTAAGTAGAAGAGAAAAAATACGGATAAGAACAGCAATTAACAAAATAGAGTCTAAAAATAATACAAAAAGATCAGTGAAACCAAGAGATTGTTCTTTGAAAAGATAAACATGATTGATGAAATTTTAACCAGACTTTTCAAAAGAGAGAGAGAAAGAGAACCCAAATAAATGAAATCAGAAATGAAAGAGAAATAACCACTGATACCAAAAAAATACAAGGGATTGTAAGAAAAATATTATAAACAACTATATGCCAACAAATTGGACAATCTGGATGAAATGCATACATTCCTAGAAATATACGATCTTTGAAAAATAAATCAGGAAGAATAAAGAATAAACAGATTAAACTGAAAAACTGACTAAACTGATAAACTGAATAAACAGATTACAACTAATGAAATTGAAGGCAGTAATAAAAAGACTCCCAAGAAACAAAAGTCCTGGATCAGAAGTCTTCACAGGTGACTTTTACCAAACATTCAAAGAAGAAATAATACCTAACCTCCTCAAATTATCCCCAAAAAATTCAAGAAGAAAAAAGACTCTCAAGTTTATTTTACAATGCCAACATCATCATAATTCCAAAAGCAGTTAAAGACACTACAATAAAAGAAAATTATAGACCAATATCCCTGATGAATATAGTTGCTAAAATCCTGAATTATTAAATACTAGCAATTGAGACCCAGCAATACATTAAAAAAAATCATATACATCTTGATCAAGTGATATTTATTCCAGGAATGCAACATTGGTGCAATATCCACAAATCAGTAAATGTAATCCACCACATAAATTTAAAATGAAAGATAAAAATTCAACATAGTACAGTAAGGCCTAGTTACAGCAATCAGACAAGAAGAAAAAATAAAAGATACCCAAATCAGAAAGGTAGAAGTAAAACTGTCATTATTTGCAGATGGCATAATACTGTATACAGAGAAACCTAAAGATTCCACTGAAAAACTACTAAAACTGATAAATGAATTCAATAAAGTAGCAGGATACAAAGTAAACATCCAGAAATCAGTTGCATTTTTATGCACCAATAATGTACTATTAGAAAGGCAAATTAAGAAAACAATCCCATTTACAATTACATCAAAAATACCTAGGAATAAATTTAACCAAGAATGTAAAAGACATTCTTAGACATTAAAAAGACTCAGAAAATTATAAGACCCTGAAGAAAGAAATTGTGGAAGATACAAATTAGTAGAAGCACGTACTGTGTTTATGGATTAGAAGAATTAACATCATTAAAATGTCCATACTACCCAAAGCAATCTATAGATACAATGCATTTCCTATTAAGGTACCAATGACATAGTTCACAGAGCTAGAACAAATATTCCAAAAATCTGTACGGAACCAAAAAAGATCCCAAATAGCCATAGCAATATTGAGAAAAAAAATAAAGTTGGAGGAATCATACTATCTTATATCAAATTATGCTATAAGACCATACTAATTAAAATAGCGTGGTACTGGCAGAAAGCAGGCATATAGATCAATGGAACAAAATACTGAGCCCAGAAATAAACCCATGTTTTTATGATTAATTCATGTTTGACAAAGGAGTCAAGAATATACAATGGGAAAAACTGAGTCTATTCAATAAAGGGTGTTGGGAAAATTGGACATATTTGTGAAAAATAATGAAACTACACTACCCTTTTATACCATACACAAGAATAAACAAAACATGGATTAAAAATTTAAATGTAAGACTCAAAACTAAAAATCTTAGAAGAAAACAAAGGCAGTAAAATCTCAAACATTTCTCATAGCAATATTTTTTCTAATATATCTCCTCAGACAAGAGTAACAAAAGATATAAATAAACAAATAGAAATGCATTAAACTAAAAAAAATTGCACAGCAAAGGAAACCATCAACAAAATGAAAAAACAATCCACAAAATGAGAGAACATATTCCCCAGTGGTGTACCTGATAAAAGATTAATATCCAATATTTATAAAGAACTTATAAAATTCAACACCAAAAAAATTCAATTTAAAACTGGGCAAAGTGGAATCTAAAGAACAAAATAAACTAACTAACAAAATAGAAACAGACTCATAGATACAGAGAACAGACTTGCAGCTGTCAGAGGTGGGGAAGATGGGGAGCTGGGTGAAAAAGGTGGAATGATAGGCAAAAAAACAAATAAAGCAACTTACAGATGCAGTATGGTAATTACCAGAGGGGAAGGGGATAAGGGGAGGTAGAAAAGGTAAAGGGCTGGGGGGTAAATGGTGATGGAAGGAGATGACTTTGGGTAGTGAACATATAATATAAAGATGATGCATTATAGAATTGTACACTGAAACCTATATTATTTTATTAACCAATGCCACCCCAATAAATTTTAAAAAATAAAAATAAAAATAAATTGGAGATGGAACTATAATTTAAGAGCAAGAATTAAAAACTTTAGTTCTTCAAAAGGTACTTTTAAGAGAAAAAAGTTAAGCTATAGACCTGGAGAAAATCTTTGGAAAATGCATATCTAATAAAGTAATGATATCTAAAATATCCAAAGGACTCTTATAACACAACAATAATTTAAAAATGGGCAAAAGATCTGAATAGACACCTCACCAAAGAAGTTACAGAGATGGTGAATAGGCATGTGAAAAGGTGCTCAACATTATGTGTGTCTTAGCTCAGGCTGCCAAAGCAAATCAGTGCAGACCTGGTGACTCATAAACAATGGAATTTATGTCTCACACTTCAGTCTCACACTTCTGAAGCCTGGAGTCTGAGATTAACATTGAGTTTGGTGAGAACCCTCTTTCAGACTACTAACTTCTTGTAACCTCAGTTAGAGAGCAGAGAGAGGAAAAAAGCTGTGATTCTTTTTTCTTTTTTTCATTGTTGCTCAATTACAGTTGTCCCCATTTTCCTCCCTTGAGGACTCCCTTAGGAGTCCATCTAACCCTAATTACCTCCCAAAGGCCCTGTCTCCTTACACCATCATGTTACACATAAATCTTAGGGGGACTAAACATTTAGTTCACAACAACATGCAAATTAGGGAACTGGAAATTTAAACAATGACCACTAACACTTTTTAGTATGTCTAAAATCCAAAACACTGGCAATTTCAAATAGTGGAGAGGTTGTGAAGCAACAGGAACTCGTTGCTGGTAGGAGGAGTGCAGAATGGTATAACTGCTTTGGAATATCACTGGGCAGTCGCTTCCAAGAAGAACATATTCTCAACAGATGATCCAGCATTCGCCCTCCTGAGTGTTTACTCAAATGGGTTGATAACTTATGTCCACACAAAAACCTGCACATGAATGTTTATAACAATTTTATTCATAATTTCCCAATACTTGAGGCAAACAAGATGCTTTTTAAATGGTGATTAGAGAAACAAACCAGTACATCCATACAATGGAATTCTATTTAGTGATTAAAGGAAAAAAAGAGTCAGGAAGCCAGGAAAAGACATGGAGTAACTTTCAATGTGGAGCCCCTCTGCAGGCGATAATCCTGTTTGTTGCAGTCTTGACCATAAGCAATTGCAAAGCCCTTATCTGGCAGGCCTCCTGAGTGAAAGCTGCCCACCTCACATCAGACTCAATACACAGTATGAAGGGAGTTACAATCAAGTACTCAGCTCTTCTTCTCCCCCACCCCAGCTGGCTGTGTTCTTTTTCTTTTTAAAAATTTTTATTTATTGATTGATTTTAGAGAAAGGGGAAGGGAGAGAGACAGACAGACAGACAGACAGACATTGATTTGTTGTTACACTTATGTATGCTTTCATTGGTTGATTCTTGTGTGTGCCCCGACTGGGGATTGAACCTGCAAACTTAACATATGGGGACAACACTCTAACCAACTGAGCTACCCTGCCAGGCTTGGCCATGCTCTTATGCATATCTACATTCTTAGCCCAAATGCCTCAATTTGTAGATCCGCTTACAGGGAGCTCTCATCTGAGGGCTTTCTCAGGTGCCTCTGTCATGACCACCTTATTGGAGGGCTTTGAGACTTTTTCTCCACTGGAATTCCATACCCAGTACTTTTCCATTCTTAGACTTTTATTCTCTTCCTTTTCCCAGGAGGAACATAATGAAACAGCAAGAGCCTTTCCTTCAGGGCTCCCTTAGTAGACTCTCCCATCTGCGCTAATACTTCTGACCTTCCTCCTGGGAAAAATGAAGCACTGAGGGAACGGTGCTTTTTCCTAGCTAGCTCCTTGCTTACTCATTGAGTCAGTGCCCAAGGGAGTGACTGTTACTTTCATTTTGGCCCATTGCCTTAACTGACCACTTTAACACCTGACAGCTCAGCTCTCCCCAGCTCAGTTCCTGAGACACATTGTTTAGTAAAAGAGGCCCTTTGGAAAAAGCTACATAATACTATGCAGTTCCAACTATATGACATTCTGGAAAAGGCAAAAAACCACAGAGACAGTGAAGTATCAGTGATTTTCAGGGACTCCGGGTGATGGGGTGAACGGTGGCTCCCACGGGGTTTCTAGGGCAGTGGAAGTGTTCCACACAACCCTGTAATGATGGACACGTGCATTGCACATTTGTCTGATCCTAGAAGAGTATCACGCAAAGACAGAGCCTTAATGTAACTAGGGACTTTAGTTAAAAATAATGTGTTGGTATTGGTTCCTCAATTGTAGCAAATATACCACACAAATGCGAGATGTTAATAATAGGGTGAACTGAGAGGAGGTGAGGGTGGGAGATGACTAGTTATATGGGAACTCTCTTTACGATCTTCTCAATTTTCTATAAACCTAAAACTGCTTGAAAAATTGTTTATAATTTAAAAGAATTATACCTATTTGGAAAATTTTCCATTAGGACTGTTCTTCAGGTACACGCTGGTGGCATTTTAGTGCTAGGTATGCTGCCAGGCCTAGATTTCTTCTTCCTGAATCATGGGTCACAGGCATTTTCCCTTGAGAACTAACTAGATGCAGGTTAAGAGGGAGGGGCTTAGAGCATGACCATGAACCCTTGACATCTCTGCAATTTATTCATGAAACGTATTTATACTTTTAGAACTTTCTCAAAACTGTCACATATATGGCTTCCATTTGATGATGGAATGCAACTGGGCACACCCAACTGACCTGGTAGGTCAGAAAATACCCAATTCGTAATGATCATCCAGGTCACACGGTAACATGTTGGCCTATGGTCAAGAGTTCTATTGATAGTAAATCCTGCACTAAGCTGAAAGTTACTTTTTCCAAAAGGAGAATAATTATCTGTAGATGATTGTATAGCTTTTCTCCAAAGCCCTGAGGTCCGTATTACGACTCACCTATAAATGCCTGTACAATAATCCATATCTGCCACAGTTCAAGAACCAGAAGACTTGGAGGGTCACATGGTCCAAGTGGCATAGTAGCTGGTATGGCTGCCTGAACCAATTACAGATTTTTCTCCAGTTCTGAGATCTAGTCAAAACTGGCAGCTTTTTTGGATTAGTCATTTTATCAGAGTATAAGTAGCATGCCCACATGTGCTATATTATGATCTCAAATTCCAAAGAGGATTATTAAAGGTTGTACTTTTTTCTTAGTTGACAGATTCAGGAAACTGTCTTTTACTTTGGAAGAAATATCTCAACATTCCCTAGACCACTGGGTTCCTATAAATTTCAGCAACATGGAAGACTCTTAAAATTTGGGGGATTGTTTCCAAGTGACCAACTGATCCCCTGACAGAGCCATGCCATATTAGGGGTTCAGGACCAGTCCGTGGCTGACAGTTGATTATTCAAGGCAGCTGCAGCTGGATGTTCCTTTTAAATAGGAGTCAGTGCTGTTGGATCCTTGTGCCACTTCCGTCTCTGCCACTGTGACCCCTCCATTCCTCTGACCATCAGTCATGCCCATTCTGCGGTGGTGAGTGACAAATGTTGAATAACATTGATCAGGCAGGTCATTTTATCCACTTGATTATTCTGTGATTCTTTTATGGTGGCTGTATAAGAGGGAGTGTGAAATTTTTAGTCTTTATGTTCACTCTCTTGAGTCTGCTCACATGCTTGTATCCCTAAGTTCTTTGTCACTAATCACTCAGTCTGCAGATGACCAGGCAATTGGCTATTTTCCACAAACCTATGTATATTCTCACTTCAAACTGCTTTTTCTCCTCCACAAAGTAAGTAGCTAAGTGCGTTGTTTGCAGCTCTGCCCCTTGGGAGCTACCATCCATTTTTGGCTTGCATCACAAACTGAGATAAACCATCAGGACATCTCATTTGAGTGCTTTCCTCCTCTTTTGCTGTTCCCGCCACAGAGCTACTGATTGTGTGCAAGTCCTGCTGATGTTTATGCTTTGGCCATACTTATGTTTAGTCTAGGGTTTTGGGAATATTCTGACTCTTAGATTGTTAAAGATGGTGTTCATGTGTTTTGTTTTACTTTCACTATACTAAACGATAGTATAGTAAAAGTATACTATACTACACTATAGTAAAAGTATACGATATCATCTTGGTTTTCAGGAAATGTTTAGCACATGTAAATACTACACTGATGGCATAATCACATTTTATTTTACTTTACCAGTATCCATTTAACAAATAAGGTGAAAATTATTGGTGCTCAATTGGTTTATAGTTATAGTGAAAGCAATTGTAGTATAAATGATAGCTGTCTAAGGCAAGGATCATTTTAGAAGTGTTTAGATCTTTGAATTATTATGGAGCCTTAGTGTCTCTCTCTTTGAGCATGGATAACATGGGCACAGTATCTAGTATTTCTTCCTAACTAAAGTGATAAAAAATAACTACTGAGTGGAAATATTTCATTTAGAACTCTAGATTAAGGAGGCAATTTATTGCTGAAATTTTCAGTGTATCAAATTTATAGCAAATGCACTTTTAGAAAGTTTACATATTTCTAAAACCATTTTATAAAGCAATTGCATGTTAAATGAAATACAGAAAGCAAATAGAAAGAATACTTTCCAAATGTCAATATCTCACTTAATTCTGTCATCTACTTATTTTAAATAAGAAAAGATATGCAGTTCCATTTGAAATTTCATTAAGAATTCTCAGTTGTGTTCTTATAAGAAGAATGTTACAGATATTTTACCAGGAGACATTAATTTTCAAATCAAATTACTTAAATCAATTCTCATGGAACTCCTTCTAGTCACTCATATACTCAATAAAATGTGCATAAGTAAAAAGGTGCTGGGAAGAAGAGGGAAGGAGAATATATTTTCTTCTTTCAAGAAGGTCAGTTTAGAGGTGAAGTCATATAAACAATAAAAACAATTGGAAACAAAGTGTTAACTACTCTGCTATAACCACTCCATGGATAAATGCTGCACTAACTTTTCTCATTGATCTCCTACCCTCTCTTCTCACTCATTAATTCCAACATACTAGCCTCCATGGTGGTTCTTCAACAAATCGAGTGTGAGACCCCAAGATAAAAATACACTTAAAGTTTGCAAGAGTAAAGTCCAAAGGAGTCGGTTAAGAAAACTAAACAAACAAACAACAACAACAACAACAACAAAATGGATATCTAAGACCCCAACAGCTAACTAGAAGAAAATGTTGGCAGTCAAGGGGAAAAAATGGCCAAGTACAAATATAAATTCTGGACAACTAACAATGAAAAGCATCAACTTGATTTGGCAAGAAAGAAATTACAGATGACTTTCAGATAAAATTACAATGAAGCAGAATAGGTTGAGTGTGTTGTGCAGTGTGTGGAAACTTGAATAGGGAAGCCCTGGCTGGTGTGGCTCAGTGGATGGAGTGCTGGTCTGCAAACTGAAGGGTTGGTTGGTTCAATTCCCAATCAGGGCACGTGCCTGGGTTGCAGGCCAGGTCCCCAGTAGGGGGCATGGCATGCAAGAGGCAACCACACATTAATGTTTCTGTCTCTCTCCCTCCTTTCCCATCTCTCTAAAAATAAATAAATAAATAACTGTGTTTAAGAAAATTGAGTAAGAGAGAAAAAATGGAAACAGAGCATTGCATATTTCTTATATAAGCCTGGCTCTGAAAAACAAAATCAAGGAAACAGCAAAGGCTGATTTTCCATTAGGTAATGAACTTAAGCTTCAGGACACATCATTTGCATGCATCCACAAGTAGAGGATATTGCTGAGAGGCCTGGAATATTCTATGCTCAGTTGCAATGGAAGCATTTTCATGTAAACAACTCTCATAAATTTCCAAAGAAATCTCAGAAGAAAGGGCCTGAATATTCTAGTCCTTCCTTATTTGTGGAAAATTCGGTTTGTCATAATAAATATTTACTTGTACCTAAATTTTATGAACACTTTTCTGTTTTTTTTCTTAAAGAAGACCCACAAAGTGTAATATGTTTCAAACCTTTCAGAATCTAGATCAATCTAAAGCAATAGATTACATGAAAGAGTTTTCTTGGATGAATATTTTTAGAGTGGTGGAAATGTAATCATATTTGTTTGCTGAATAAAAACTAGAAAGTTCAAAACTGTTGAAGATTTAAAAGAAAAGAAAGTGGTGAAACTTGAATATTTAAGTGGCAAGAGGAAATGAAATATAGAATAAAAACAAGGATTGGTATTTAACAAAGGGAAAGATACCATTTCCTCTTGACAAAGATCCCTTGCTTGACCAAACTTTAGTCAGGCTCCTGAACCTTATCGTAGGCCTATCCGTACATTTACTTGTAAAATCCAGTTTTACCTAGAACCCTTTTAGTTCAGTTCAGCCAAGACCAACTAACCCCTTACTCCTCAATATCTGATCACCCTTGATATATGATTGGAATTCTCATCCTCCCCTGCCCAACCCCTGCCATACTGTCTAATTATCCTAGCCTGTCTTCAGCAAACAATTTTGTTATTTCGAGTTATACAAAATTCCCCTTCCCCTGATACTTCCTCTTAGTAATTTTCTAACCACTGTCTCCAACCTCCTTCTTGATTTTAAATCTGCCTTTGTCCCTGTTGTATTTGGAGTTGAGTCCACCTCTCATGATGGATCTGAATAGAGAGTGCCTTTCTATCTTTAAAAACTGTCATTGAATATTTCTTTCTTCAACACTAAATCTCATTAAATGGAGGTAAGGAACTGTTAGGGCAAAGTTAGACTATTAGTGGAATGAGAGTGGTAGGGTGAAGAGGGTAGTAAAGAATGTAAATTAAGGAAATAAGAGCAAAAATGTATCTTAAAGATCATTCAATCTGCTTTTAATATTTTTGGAATATAAATTTCAACTCAGACCCGACTTAGTAAACCAAGACCATTGCTAATGGCACGTGCCCTGGAGATACCAGCTTTGTAATGATCCAAGAAAAGAAATGATATTTGTAGAAGTAAAAATAATATTTTCCACAAAGAATTTAGGGTGTATTATCATTAATAAGAACCAG
This sequence comes from Anoura caudifer, assembly GCA_004027475.1. NCBI lineage: Eukaryota > Metazoa > Chordata > Mammalia > Chiroptera > Phyllostomidae > Anoura > Anoura caudifer. The sequence continues at coordinate 160,633 of PVKU01000223.1, forward strand.
TAAGGCATTATTAGAAAATATCTTCGTTAGGATTAAAGAGTGTGACTGTGCTGATTTATCTTTTTTCAAGTGCCTACAATCTTCATAATTAATCAGACAATGTTTCAACCACAGTTTCAGGTAGAGTCCTATTACTCCGAGAGTTACACAGGAACTGTCATAGACAGGCTAATGGAACTCTCCGCACCTGTGGTGCTGTGGAAAGAACCCTGGACCTGAAGGCAGATATCCACTTTGATACCTACCTGAGATATCCAGCTCAGGTCCGTGTGCAGTCAGTATAGTTGTCTTCCTAAATGTTTTCACATTTTATAGGGCAAATAATTACATCATTTGCCTACCTCAAACAATATTAATAGATCATTTATAACTTACATGATAAGAAAAATAACTGATAGCTTTCAGATAAATTAAACATCCAGTAAAAAAAAGAAACAGTACACTTAAAAATATATTAGAAATTCCTATGGCATCAATGTTGTAACAGACATTACTGGTAGTAGGAGTCAACAGACCTAAAATCTATATCTAATAGCTCAAGTGAATATAGGCTTTGGAAAATCAAGAAAACACCTTGAGTGTTCACATTCTCATTTCAAAAAGTGTTTAGTGATAACTGCCAGACCAAAAATTAAATTTTCTATAAAAACCCCACTATTATGCATAGTTGCATTAGAAGTTTGGTTATTGAGTGCATTCTTTGGGCTTAATTTGAGATGCACCATCTATCTACGATCCCTGTTAGAGCTGATACCCAGTTCTAAACCATGGTAGTGATTATTGTCTGTTCCACTAATTTCACATCAGGCTGGTCTTTATAGGGCAGTCATATGTTCTTTGGCACACAACCTTTTTTTTTCTACTAGACTGTGAGCAAATTGAGGACAGTACCTTGTCTGATTTACTTTTTATTTTTAGTTCCTAATGTTTATATAGTAGTGAGCATATAGTCTAAGATCAATAGGTGTAGGGAGTTTTGGTTGGGATGGTGAATAGGAACAGAAAAATATTGAATTGGACCTACAGTAGCATTTGTCCAGCCAATGTCAATAGTGGTTTTTTTCAAAGTTGAAATGTATTCTGGGAGGTTATAGTGAACTTCATTCATCCATTTATAGGTGGTGTAGCAAATGCTGCAGTTTGGAATGTAGAAATATTCGCACAGCCCACAAATGACAAAGCCACTGCGTATTTTTTCTTACATAAAGAAGATATGTAAATGTCATATATATAAAAAGATGCCAGAATATGTGTGTGTCAGAAAGGAAGAGAAAGCATTAGAGGAAAGAGACTCAGTTTCTAGGTCCTGGTCATGATGTTTTGAGGGGGATGGTGAAAGGTAAAATAATTCCTATCTTGCTCTCTCACAGGTAAATAATATTAAGACCTAAACAAGGGGAATTAAGTTTGTAATGGTGGTACATGCTAGGCATGAAAGTAGTGATTATGAATGTAATCTATAAGGAACAGTAAGCAGACAGTCCATGTGATAAGGAAATCAAACAAATAGTGGAAAAGAATTCAAGAAAGCTGTGTCATGGAGAGTTTTGATATTTTATTAAAGAAATCTTTTAATTGTAGGTATCAGAGAGCCATTTATGATTTTTGATCCAGCATAGACTATGATGACAATTATTCAACAAAATCTATTGTCCAAAAAGGAAGCTTTTGTCTAATTAGGACAGCATAATCTGTTTTATTTCATAAAATTCTTCCATATGTACGATGCACAGAACATTAACTCTAAGTTGAAAAGTGAATATTGAGCTGGCCAGGTAGCTCAGTTTGTTAGAGTGTCTTCCTGATATACCAGCCTCACAGGTTTGCTCTCTGGTCAGGATGCCTACAAGAATAACTAATGAATGCATAAGTAAGTGCAACAACAAATTGATGTTTCCCTATCTCTCTAAAATCAATAAATAAATTTAAACATAAAAAACCACAATTCTAAAAAAATGAAGGAATAATAAGCTGGAACAACACATTAAGTGTTTAAATATCTGTTCATTGCTTTGACAACTTTGTGTGTGTGTGTGTGTGTGTGTGTGTGTGTGTGTTTGTGTTCATGATTAATTTAAGGATAGGAGACTACCAAGAGCCAATACTAACAATATTAGAGACCTGATTTTTTGTCTTTATGGAAGCATTTGTTTTTGAGACTTCCAGATTACCTTGGCTGTGTTTCATTTTTAAAATCTGCACAGTGACTATTCTCATAAAAACTCCATCTCAAAATTAAAAAAATATGCGCATTCAAAAGACTCACAAGCCCTTCTGTGTTTGACTGTTTTTCTGTCCAGTTCTGAAGGATTGTCCATAATGACATTTATGAAATAAAAGAAATGAGCCATAAAAATAAATAAGTCACAGTGCCATATAAAAGCCTTGCATGAAGTGGTAAAAAAGTGCTGATGTAAACATTTCACCACAGGAAATCACTATCGCTTTGGACAAACACTAATGACAAATGAACAAGAGCACTAAGTATAAAACTTCTAAAGCTATTAAAATTTCAACACATATAGAATTATGTCCTGGGCCATAATGCAAATTAAATTGAAACTTTTGAATTGCAACCATGTTACCAGCCAACCTCTGTGCCCAAATTCCTTCCATTAAAAACAATTTTAAGGCCGAGTAGTATTTCATTGTATATATGTGCCACATCTTTTTTATCTAATCACCTACCAAAAGGACACTTCATTTGTTTCCATGTCTTGGTCACTGTGAACAATGCTGCAATAAATATAGAGGTGCAGCTATCTTTGTGAATAAATGTTTTGAAATTTGGGGGATAGATACCCAGAGGAGGGGTTTCAGGGTCATATGGTGACACCGTTCCTAGTTTTTTGAGGAACCGCCGTACTGTTTTCCATAGTGGCTATACCAGCTCACATTCTCACCAGCAGTGAATGAGGATTCCTTTTCTCCACAAGCTCTCCAACCCTTGTTATTTCTTGCCTTGTGGATAATAGTCATTCTGACAGGTGTGAGGTGGTATCACATTGTAGTTTGGATTTGCATTTCCCTAATAGCTGGTGAAGTTGAACATCTTTTCATGTATCTATTGGCCATTTGTATGTCTTCTTGGGACAAGGGTCTGTTTACATCCTCTGCTCATTTTTTAATTGGTTTGTTCCTTTGTTTGGTGTTGAGCAGCCAGAAGAAAAGATGAAATACTGCCATATGCAACAACATGGATGGACCTTGAGAGTATTATGACAAGTAAAATAAATCAGACAGAAAAAGTTAAGAACCATATAGTTTTACTCATAGGTGGGATATAAAACTGAAAGCAACAAGTGAATAAACAAGAAAAACTAATAGACATAGACAACTGTATGGGGGTTATTAGCCAGAAGGGAGTGGGGAGACAGTCAAGGGTAAAGCGGGTGGGTCAGATACATGGTGAGGGAAGATGATGTGACTTTGCATTGTGGTCGCACAATGTAATGTACAGATCGTGTGTCATAGAAATGCACACTTGAAAACTATATGATCTTATTAACTAGTTGTCACCCTGATACAGTTATTTAAAAAATTAAGTTATTTGAGGTATTAGTCAAGGACAATAATACTATCTTTTGGGATTTGCAATGTACAATGCCCAAGTCAAATACCCAGATAAAAGCAACATTTGGTGATGTTTTCTAAAACAATGTCAAACATGTCCTCTGGCACGTTACAAACACAGTCAGGAAGGCTGCCCTCCTTCCTAGCACCTACCATGTTTCCTTCATATCTATGTCCTAAGGTACTGTATTTGCTGCTAGTCAGTCAGCCCTCTGTGCTCGAGTTCTGTATTAGATGCCTTTGGTGTGCCTGTTCTCACCTTCTGGAAAGGAGTTCTCTTCTGGCAGTATTCTACAAGTGTGTCTTTCCCCTCTGCACCATACCTGTCCCTGGTAGCTCACCATGGGGGTGCTGTGGACCTTAGAAGTAGGAGGGACTTAAAACTCCCAAGGGTAACCCCTGACTCATGGTGGACACACAGGAGCCAGTCAACGTATGTTCCTACCTCCTACCATTATCAGGAAGATAATTCTGAGAAACATTTGTCCAATTCTCAAAAGTTCTAGATAGAAACAAGCACGTATTGCTCACAATAGTGATCTCGCTGCTAAATCTTTATGTTCTTTATTTCTCATTTTTGCCTCAGTCTCTAAGGAATGCTGCTCTGGCTCTCCAGGATCATCTTGAAAAAAAAAAAAAATCACATCAGAAGTCTTCCCTCAGGGCCTGCTTTGATAGAAAACCAAGCTAACTAGATCTCTGAAATATATACTTAGGGTTTAAGCATTCCTTACATCCTTCAATGGCTTGTGATTTCCTATAGGATATAGTCCAGGCTCCGTAGTGTAAGGCATATAAAGTCTTTGATGGCCTAGATCTTGCCTAATGCTCTTGTCCTTTTCTCTTCTCACAGCTGAGCTTCAAACATGACTCCCTTGAAGTGCTGCTAGCAGGTACCTCATTGTGCCATGATGTTTCAAGCATCCACCCTTTGCAATTGTTTTTGACTACTCCTAAAATATTTCCCTCCTGCCCACTGAAAACCTCCTACACACACTCCTTTGTTTAGCTTCCTCTTACCCTTTAAACACAGTATCTCACTTACTTCTTTGTGTCTGTAGATGATTCTGTACTTACCCTGGTGCTGTTCCTTTCACATCCCTATGTATGTGTTAGTTTCCCTTACTTTGCTGAACTCTACAAAATTGAGAGTTCATTCTATTTTTAATTCTCATACACTCTGCAGTGTCTGCTTTATAATAGGTAGTAATAAACATTTATATATGATCATATAATACTTAATCTGAGTTTCATCCACCTTCTTGTTTAGTGAATCAATGTGCAATTTGTGTCTATATGACTAGTTTGGTTTACAGACTCTCCGTGAGGACCTCCAGGCAGACGTCTCCCTCAGTGACTCAAGATTGCAGCCATCCTACGTGATTGCAGATTGTGGCCACATAATTCTTGGATAAGTGCAGACTCGTTGTTCATATAATTTAAATGATAATCGTGCATGCCAATTCATCAGTGCTCTATGAGTCTGCCATAGTGCTTATTGAATAGAGGCAAATGGAGTGCCCTCTTAAGAGAATTAACTTTAGCATTAGACTAAACATAATTAAAATGTAACTGATTTATGACACTGATGCAATCTTCATGTATTTAAATTTTTATTATCTTAGAGATGTTATGTGGAATAATGTGAGAACATTAATTTTAAGTTTACAAGATTAATAGCTTCTCTTTCAAAAGAAGAAATGACAGGAAATGTGGAAGAAAAGGTATTTGCTGCAGCTCAGAGTTATTCTAATCAGAGGTTTGCTTATTTACTTATTTTTTATTACCAGAAAAATAACTTAAGGGAGGAATGGCATTGATTTTACTGGTTTACATAACATGAAGCAGACTTGGATGTCTTAGTGGTAAGTGGGGGCTGAGACAGTTGGAGTCGCATCTAAGAATTCACTAATCTTTGTGAATTACTTTCATTTTAATGCATGAGCCAAACAGTTGCATAAAAGTAATATAAAATTCTGCTTTAATCTGAGTTTCAACTATTGAATTGTCCCCAAGAACCTTTTAATAACTTTAAAAGTCAGAAATTCTAAATTTTAATCTTTCAGCTGCAAATGGGCTTATTTTATCCACTTTAAAAGAAACCTATATATTTTTTAATTAATAAAGTAGAAAAACTCTTACTATAAACTAAAATTGCTAACATTTTGCTTGTTAAATATTAAGTGAATTTTTAAAATTAACATTTAAATTATAGATGTGTGTATATACCTACATGTATGTGTAAATGTATGACACACACATATTCAGCTTATTATTTTGTTTATAGAGAATCAAATACTGTTAATTTTAAAATATATGTAAAAACTGAATAAAAAGTGTCACTTGTCATATAATCTAAGATATTTTATTCTTTAACTTATCTATTTAATACATATTCATAATACTTACTTTTTATGAAGGGCTAAAGGGCTATGACAGAAGAAAAGACAAAATTCATATAAAATGTTTGTAAAAATCATTTACTGAAAAAAAACCCTCTAAATTATTTGATGCATTTTCATGAGATTAACATGTCCATGAGACCACCAGCCGGACCAGTGAACAGAATATTGCTTGCAACTCAGTAGCCCCCTCGTGCTCCCCCTCAGTTACACCTCCCTTGATGAGGAACTGATTTCTTTCTTCACAGATTTTCTACCTGCTACTGAAAGTAGGTAGGTATAGAATTGTACAGTATGGGCAATTTTGTTTCTGTCATCCATTGCTCAATACAGTGTCTGTGAGATTAATCTGTGTTGTTGCTTGTAGTAGAAGTTCATTTTTTTTGTTCTTATATGGTATTCTAATATTGAAGAACAATTGATTTGCTCCATTATAGGCTACAACAAGCAGTGTTGTTATAAATAATGTTTTTCATTCCTCTTTGTGCACATATATACACAAATATTTTGAGGTTTTTATACAAAAGTGAAATTGCTGACCCAGAGGGTGCATTATCCCAACTTTAGTGGATTAAAACATAAACATTTATTATCTTACACAATTTCAATTAATTAGGAGTTCAAGAACAGTTGAGCCCTATACCCTGGACCGAGATCTGTCTCGAGGCTGTGGTCTAGATGTTGGCCTTGGCTTCAGTTATCTGTGAACTTGACTGGGGTTGCAGGGTCTGCTTCTGAGGTGGTTCACCCAAGTGGCTATTGAGTGGAAGCCTCAGTTCCTTACCAGGGGCGCCCTTCATGGGACTGCTTACAGGCTCATGATAAAGCAATTGGCTTCATCAAGAGTGAGTGATCCCAGAAAAAACAAGGTAGAAGCCACAGTATCTTTTGTAACCTGACTTTGGAAGTCATACACCAACTATTATTTCCACAATATTCTGCTAGTTATAGATCCTTCATTGCAGGAAGGATCTATGTAGCAGGGGTGTCCAACCTTTTGGCATCTCTGGACCACACTGGAGGAAGAAGAGTTGTCTTGGGCCACACATTAAATACACAAACACTAATGAAAACTGATGAGCAAAAAAAAAAAAAAGGTTTTAAATAAATTTATGATTTTGGGTTGGGCTGCATTTGTAGCCATCCTGGGCTGCATGCAGCCTGTGGGCCACGGGTGGACACAGCTGATAGAGTAAATACTATGATTTAAATACTATGATTTACTCTATCATAGTATAGATACAGAGTACATAGTTACATGTACCATAGATACATAGCACAGAGGTTGCTGACCCATCACGAAGTCTGGTTTTAAAAGAGAGTATGCATATATCATCTTTCATATATAACTACCTTAGAGTTTCCAAAGTAGTTGTACCAATTTGTCTTTCCATCAAAATGTGTATGATTTATTTTTTCTTCACATTCTTGCAAATAATTGGTTTTTGTCAATGTCTTCATTTTAGCCCCCTGGTGTGTGTGTAGTGACATCTTATTGTGGTTTCTAATTTGCATTTCCTGAATGAATTAAAGTGCTTTCCCATGGATCTGTTGCCTTTTGGATGTCCTCTTTTGTGAAATACCTGTTTAAGACATTTCCCATTTTTATATTGAATTGCCTGGCTTTTTAAAATTGTCATTTATTAAGATTTACATTTTGAATCTAATTGTTTATTTTCCATATGATGTATATTACAAATATCACACTTCATACTTACCTTTTTGTTACTTACCAGTCATTTCTTTTGATTAACAGAAGCTGTTACATTTCATGAAGTTTTATATATTAATGATAAGAAGTGCTTTTTATGTTTCTGCTTAAATACTATTTTTTCTACCCCAAGGTAATGAAGATGTTCACATGTTATCTTCTAAAAGATTTACTGTTTTGTGTCCTATATATAAAACTATAAATCACTTAACATTGACTTTTTTTAATATCATATAAAATAAGGGTCATAACTGTTTTTCATACAGCCATCCAATTTGACAATAATTATTTACTGAAATGTTCATCTTTCCCCCACCCTTCTGTATGACCAATTTTGTTATAAATCAGAGGTCTAAGGGGGGACTCCTCCAAAACCAGAATTTATTTATAAAAACTGTGTATTTATTCCTACATGTTTAAACTTCACTCACCTTCAAAGTATTCTCCATTTGATGCAATGCACCTGTTGAGACATTTTTCCCACTGCACTACTCAAAACATTTTTGAACTTGTTGATTTTGATGACTTTTGGTGCTTCTGCTGTTTTTTGTTTCACCTCTACTACATGGGCAAAGTTCCCTTTGAGGATTTTTTTCATCCGGGGAAACAAAAAAAAGATGCTTAGGGTGAGATTGGGTGAATAATCTCATGGGAGACATGGGGATCATGTTCTTTTTGGTCCAAAACTGCTAAACACTCAGCCCAGTGTGGGCAGAGGCACCAGTAAATCACCCATCATGAAATGGGCATATGTTGAAAGAGTCTTCAAAAAAATTTCTCTGAAGCCAAATGCAGCCTCTCACAACAATGCCAGCTGCTAGACTGATACAGATGGGTTCCTAGAACACTCACCTAGCAGGGGAAGCCTGTACTACAAGGGGCCCACCTTCCAGAAGATAATTCTGGTTTTTTGGGGTCCCCCCATACATATATGGGTTAGCTTTTAGAAATTGTTTTGATCCACTGATCTATTTCCTAGCCTTTATACTGGAAAAATATTGCCTTAATTACTGTCATTTTGTAAATCTTGAGGATTTGGTATCTTTTTTATTATATTTTTAACCAAAATTGTTGTATCTACTTTAGATTCTTTGCATTTCCATGTAGAGTTTATGATTGGCTTTAATGGTCCTACCTCCCCCCTAAAAAATGGTGCTGAGATTTTGATTAGAATTTTATTGATTCTATAGGACAACTGAACACATTATAATATTGAATCTTCAGTTCCATTAGCATGGTTTATATCAACATTATTTAGAAAATTTTTAATATTTTTCAGCAATACTTTATAGTTATGGCAATGTCATATTTTTATTACATTGTTCACATGCACAGTTATAAGTAATAACATTGAAGTAATAACTTTCCAGTAGTTTTTGTATGACATATAACAATGAAATTAGTTCACATTGACCTGTATCAAGCAAACCTGAATTAACTGATTCATTCTAGTGGTTTATCTATAGGTTATTTTGGACTTGCTATATAACAAATTGGATTATCTGTGAATAATGGTAATTATATGTCTTCCTTTTGTATACTTATGCTTTTATATGTACTTATAAAAATATTTATATCTTACATATTTTATAGTTGCACTGGATAGGATCTACAGATAATGTTGCATAGGAGCAGTGAGGGCAAGTATTCCTGTTTCGTCCCTTGTCTGTAAGGCCTTAAATATTGCATCATTGTATATGGGTATTTGCTATAGTTTTATTTTTCAAGATTCTCTATATCAAAGGAAGGCCCTTATATCCGTAGCTGACTAAAACTCATTTTTTTATCCTGATGGTTTTAAGTCTTCTGACATGTTTTTTTTTTAATTTGTTAAGTAGTCATCTGAATGTCTCCCCTCAGAAAGAAAATGTGATGATTTATATTGATAATTGATATTTTTGGAATAAACATAATTTGGTGGTAATAATTTGGTAGGCATGTATACTTTTACATACACTGCTGAATACTATTTGATATTATTTTTGCAAGTGATGTATTTGCACTTAAGTTCAAAAGAAATTAGCCTGAGTTTTGTTTTGTTTTGTTTTATTTTTCAGCAATGTTCTTGACAAGTTTTAGCAACAAGGTTATGCTGACCTCATAAAGTGAAATAGAAAGCATGTTCACTCTCTCTGTTCTCTAGAAGGGAATTTTTTATTATTTATATTATTTCTTCCTTAAATGTTTAGAAAAATTCACTAGGGAACTCATGTGAGTTTGATGTTTTCTTTGGGGGAAAGATTTCAAATAAATAATAAATTAGATGAGTAGCCAGATTTCCTTTTTGCTTGTTTCAGTTATAATTGCTTCATTAAGACTTATTGACTTACTTTACTTATTTTTACTTAGATTTATAATGAAATATTTGCTTACAATTTTATAATTTTCCCTCTGCAATATTACATTCCTGACATATATTCCTTATTTCTTAGTAAGCCTTAATACTTCCTTTCCTTTTTATTTTCTTATGGTGTCTTACATCGATGCTGTGCCTGATTTTCCTCCCTCAAGAATGATTTAGTATTTTTGGATCAGGCGTTTGCATGAGTTTCCTATGGTGAAGGACCATAGGATGGTGTAGGACCAGCGGATGGTGTAGGACCGGGATAGTCTTTTGACAAATATGGATCCCATGTGTTTTTATTTTGTCTAGTCCTAACTTTTCTACTTCTGTGATATGAACTGACCCAGGCATCTCTTAAAAGTCAATGTCATTCAACCCAGTTCTAACATCAGTAAACAAAGGATTAAGCATTAGCCTTATATATGAAATACTCATTCTATGAAGGTTTTAAATTTGATGTAGTTTTGTTTTGTACTTTTTGAAATATTCTGATGGTGCAGCCTCTCATCTCTCTCCATTCTTTCTTCATTACAGTCTTGAATAGCTGTTTTTAGTTATTTCACAAACATGGAGGTGGGGAGGGCTGGGGCAGTGGGCTGGGATGGGAGTAAAAGACAGAAAACTGTACAAGAACAACAATTAAAATAAAATTTTAAAAAATAAATAAATCATATTTAAAACCAATCTAATTGTCTTTCCCAAAACATAACTCCTCATTGGGACTCTCTTGGTCACTCAGGTTATAAAAGTTTGAATCATCTCTCTCTTACATATCTCTGCTTAACTTTAGTTAACAAGGTATATTATTTTTTATAGCTTATCCATATTTTTTCATCTTTTTTTCTGCTACTCTCCTAGACTGGTCACTCTAACTTTATTTTTTGAATACAGAATATTTTTACCACCCTAATTCATCTTAAAAGTATTTTCTGTTTGTTCATTTTGTTCATTAGATTTCATATGTAAGTGAAGTCATATGGTATTTGTCTTTCTTTACCTGCCTTATTTCACTTAGTACTATACTCTCCAGGTCCATCCATGAAATTGCAAAAGGTCAGATTTTCTTCTTTTTTATGGCTGAGTATAAATGTACCACAGCTTTTTAATTTAGTCATCTACTGATGGACACTTGGCTGCTTCCAAATTTTGGCTATCATAAATAACACCACAATGAACAAGTGATGTATATATTCTTTCAATTAAGTATTTTGGGTTTCTTTGGATATATTCCCAGAAGTGGAATTGCTGGGTCATAAGACAGTTCCACTTTCAATTTTCTGAGGTAACTCCACACTGTTTTCTGTAGTGCTAGCACCTGTCTGTATCCCCCACCAACAATGCATGAGGGTTCCCTTTTCTCCACATCCTCACCAACACAGCCTCATAGAGACAGAGAATAGACAGATAGCTGTCAGAGGGAAGGAAGATTTAGGGGCTGGGAAAGAAGGTAAAGAATTAAGCAAAAACAAACAAATAAACAAAAAACTTCATGTACACAGACAACAGTATGCTGATTACCAGAGGGGAAGGGGGTGGGGTCAGGTAGAAGAGGGTACAGGAAGGATAAATGGTGGTGGAAGGAGACTTCACTTTGGTTAATGAACACACAGTACAGATGATGTATTGTAGAACTGTGCACTTGAAACCTAAAGAGCTTCAACTAATTTCTTTAGGAAAAACGAAGCTCTGTATTTGGCCTTCTATCTTGATTGAAAGCCTTGCTGGGTAACGTAGTCTTGGTTGCAGGCCTTTGGTTCTCATTACTTGGAATATTTCTTGCCATTCTCTTCTGGATTGGAGCATTTCCACTGAGAAGTCAGCTGCTAACCTTATGTTACTTCCTTGTATGTTACTTCCTTTCCCCCCTTGCTGCCTTTAAGATTTTCTCTTTGTCTTGGAATTTTGCCATTTTAATTATGATGTGTCTTGAAGTGGGCCTCTTTTGGTTCCTCTTGATTGGGACTCTCTGTGTTTCCTGGATTTCTGTGACTTTTTCTCTCATCAGATTAGGGAAGTTTTCCATCATTACTTTTTCAAATAGGTTTTCTATACCTTGTTCTTCTTCTTTTCCTTCTGGTATTCCTATTATACAAATATTATTACATTTCATATTGTCTTGCATTTCTCTTAATCCCTCTTCATTCTTTCTGAGCTTCTTTTCCTTTTCTTGCTCTTTCTGTGTGTTTTTTTCTACTTCATCCTTCACCTCGCTGATCCAATCTTCTGCTTCATCGATTCTGCCTTTGATTCCTTCCATTGTGTTCTTCATTTCAGAAATTGTACTATTCATTTCCTCTTGGCCCTTGTTGATAGTTTCTATTTCCTTTTTCATGTTGATATAGTTTGCAGTGAGTTCATTGTAGCTTCCCTGTAGTTTCTGGTAGCTCACTGAGAGCTCATGGAGCTTCCTGACAACCATTGCTTTGAACTGAAAATCTGATAGTTGAATTGCCTCCATTTCATTTAGCATTCTTTCTGGGGCTTCCTCCTTTCCTTTCATTTGGGGATTGTTTCTTTGTCTTCTCATTGTTTGTGAGACTCTTCTTGTTAGCCTCAGCTTCTTAAATTGATCTATTCTGGCTCCCTGGGTTTATGGTGTGAACTTCTGTGGTAGAATACCTGTGAGATTCAGTGGTGCAGTCTCCTTCAGGTACCCTGGTGTTCACAGTCTCCACTGTCTCAGCTGTTGGAATGCCCCCTCTTTGGGACCAACTCTGGTTTTTTCACTGTTCCAGCTTTTTTTTTGTTGTTATTTTGCTTTTGTCTCACTCATGGGTATTTAAAAAGAGAAAAGAGGAAGAAAAAAATGAGGAAGGAAGAAGAGACAAAATTGGAAAGAAAGAAAGAAGGAATAAAACAAGAAAGAAATAAAGAGAAGCAAAAGGAGCTGAGGGGTAAAAAAGATAAAAATAATTAAAAAAATTAAAAACAAAAACAAAAATAAAAAAAACCCTCTTGCTGTTTTCACACTTGCCAAGCCGGATTTTCTGGTCTTGCTGGCTGCATAGTCCAAGGGGTGACAGTATCCCTTTTCTCCCTGTTCTGCACTCAGTTATCTTTGGCTAGTCCTCCCAGGACTAGCCTGGTACCTTTCTGCATAGGGCCTTGGGCATATGTTCTAAGCCTCCTGGGGAGCACGCAATTTCCCAAGTTCATGGGTATGAGCTTGGGTCTCCTATGCCATGCACTCACCCCAATTTCATGGGAGTGAACTCTGGGTTTCCTATGGATTGTGTGCACTCCCTGAGTTCGCATTCGCGGGCTCAGATTCTCCCATGGATCACTTGCACTTCCCAGGTTCCCAGTGAGGGCCACAGGTGTCAGGTCGCGCAGTTGTCCCCTCCATGCTCCAGCGCCTTTGGCTACAGGTCTCCAGTGGCGCAGCCATCTGCTGTCGAGAGTGTTCAAAGTCGTGTGCAGTTGTCTCTGTTTGCATGCGGGCGTCTTCGGTCTGCTGTCATCATGGACCCTGCTCCCTCCCTAGAGCCCCGTAGCAGGCCTGGCAAGCTCCAGGCCCAGGGCCTCCACAGCCCTGGTCTCCACACTGATCCCTGGGCTCTTATTGTTCTGAAGTACTCTCCTTACCATCCAGTTTTTCAATGTCCGCTCCAACCTTCAATCTACTTTCAAATATGCTGTGTTTCCGCTGGTTGACTGCTCTGTTTGTCTGCAGATTGGCCAGGTTCCTCTCCTGTGTGCAGGGGGAAATGGAATCTGCTCCCTCCTACCAGGCCGCCATCTTCCTTCTCTAGAAGATGAATTTTAGCTATACCTATTGTGGTAATCCTTTCACAATATATGTAAATCAAACCTGTAAGGCATGATACTGTATTCCTTAAACTTTTATGGTGATACATGTTGATTATTTCTCAATGAATGTGGGAAAATCAAAGCTTGTGGGAGCAATAGTTTGGGGTTTTGTTTTGTTTGCTTTAATTAATTTGAGATTCTGGCTACCACTGTGATAGTGTGAGATGATCCTCATTCTTATATAACAGTAGGTGAAACAGAATAGGATGTATCTAAAATTTGATCCCTTTACTTAATAATAACTTCTAATGAACAAAAAGAAATCATTTCATTAATGTATTTAAATTCTCCTTGATAGAACCATAGCAGGCAAACTAATATGTAGCTATCAGAAAGCTGTTTTAAGAACAACCCTTTTCCTTACCTCTTTCTACTTCTGGTGTTAGATAAATGCATCTCTTCAGAGGAGATTTTCATAATTGATTATTTATTAATTTTTTCTGTATGCTTAGTTTAGTCAGCTAAGTGTTCAAATGTTCTTATTCTTTGTGTGCCAAGGACATGTTGGTGGGCAGAAGAATGAATGACCTACCACTAAAGATGCCCACATCCTAAAATCCTGAGCTTGTGAATACACTAACTTACCTGGAAAAAAAGAACTTTGCAGATGTGATTAACTTAAGCACCTTGAGGTTAGGGAGATATTCCTGGATCATCGAAGGGAGCTCAATCTAATCACCTAAGTCCTTTAAAGGAGAGAACATTTTCTGGCTGAGTTCAGAGTCAGGAGAGAGACAACATTTTTAGCTTTGAAGATGTGTAAAGAGGACCATGAGCCAAAAAATATGGGTGGCCTCTAGAAGCTGGAAGAGGCAAGAAAAAGGATCCCCCCAAATCTGCTCTAAGACTATAATTCTTGTCATTTATTCACCTGTTTCTTGTTATACAGTGAGAGTGTTGGTCTCTCATGGCCCACCATCTTCTAGGTAGAAGGAGAGGTCTCTGTGCTATATATTGCTTGTGAATTTGTTTTTCTTCCTGTGTTGGCCTTTGCCTTTGGAAGAAATCTTTGTTTTAAGTTAAGCTTCACATAATATTGAGTTTGCCAAAAAGTTTATATTTTTTTTCCGTAAAATAAATGATACATTTTTCATTTTTACCAATAACTTTTTTGATCTGGATATTTTAACTATGTTGGCTATCTCCCATTGATTGCTCTCAGTTAATGTTTCTATTTGATTGCTATCAACTTCAATTGGTCTACCTGACCATGGAACATCATCTAGTGAGAAATATCCAACATGAAACTTCGCAAATCACTTTTGACATGTTCAATCAGTCACAGCACCTTCTCCATACACTGCACAAATCTTTTTTTGCATTTTAGTTGCATTTTTACCTTTCTTGAAATAATGAAGCATGATATGCCAAAAATGTTGCATATTTTCCTCCATCTTAAGGCAACACAGTTTGATGATTTTTTAAATGCATGCTGATATGAAAGCTGTCACAATACAATCTAACAAAATTATTTCAAATAAAGTTAAAACAACTAAGTGCTACTAGAGCCATCTTACAAAAAAAAACAAACAAGATTTTTGGCTAACCCAATAGTTGGGCAACAGGTACCTAATGAACATAGCACTGAATTAGGTGACTGTGGCAGCTCCTGAATGCAGGTCCCATCACTATGGATACCCATGAGGATATTTTTATAAGTTCATCTGAGGCTATTAGTAGGACTCCTTTCCTAGCACATTTTTTGGCTACATCTGCCACATTGTTTATATAGTCTGCATTTGTACAATGTAGACTTTCTGAAAAATTTACAGGTGCATTGAAAAATTAAAAGTAGGACTCCATGTTCAAAAATTATTAACAGTTTTAGGATTGCAACAGAGATCGTTAAACCTGATGCAGGACCCTTCTATGCACAGGGCTCCGTGCACTGCCCTAATTGCATGACCATGTTCTCTATAAAATGACTATGGCTTTACATTGGTTAATAAAATTACATAGATTTCAATGTACATTTCCATGACACATCATCTGCACATTGCATTGTGCGCCCAAAGGCAAGTCATCTTCCCTCACCACATTTCGGCCCCTTTTACCCTTTCCCATCCAAGCCCCTTCTCTCTGGTAACAACCTTACTATTGTTCATGTCTATGAGTTTTTGTTTGTTGGTTTTTCTTGTTTGTTTATTTGTTATTTTCAGTTTTGTATCCCACATAGGAGTGAAATCATATTGTTCTTAACTTTTTCTGATTGACTTATTTCACTTAGCATAATATTCTCTACGTCTGTTCATGTTGTAAATGGCAGTATTTTATCTTTTCTTATGACTAAGTAGTATTCCATTGTGTATAGGTACCACATCTTTTTATTCAATCATCTATCAAAGGGCACTTTGGTTGTTTCTATGTCTGGCCACCATGAATAATGCTGTAATGAACACTGGGGTGCATGTGTATCTTTGCAAATGAATGTTTCAATTTTGGGGTGTAGATACCCATAAGAGGTATTCCTGGGTTGTGTGATAATGCTTAATTTTTTGAGGAACTTCCTTACTGTTTTCCATAGTGGCTGTACCAGATTACATTCCAACCAGCAGTAAAGGAGTGTTCATTTTTTCCTACAACCTCTCCAACACTGATTACTTCTCTTGATAATACCTATTTTAACCAGGTGTGAGGTGGTATCTCATTGCAGTTTCAGATTTGCATTTCCTTAACAGCTAGTGAAGTTTATCTTTTCATGAATCTGTTGGCCATTTGTATGTCTTCTTGGGAGAAGTGTCTGTTTAGGTATTCTTCCTGTTTCTTAATTGGATTGTTTGTTTGGTGTTAAGTTGTATGAGTTCTTTATATATTTTGAATATTAATCCCTTGTTGAAGCTGTTGTTTGCAAATATTATCTCCCATTTGGTTGGTTGCTTTTTTGTTTTGTTGACAGTTTATTTTGCTGTGCAGAAGCTTTTTTAGTTTGATATAGTCCCATTCATTTATGTTTGCTTTTATTTCCCATGTTTTGGGGTCAAATTCATAAAATGTTCTTTAAGACCAAGGTTCATAAGTTTAGTACATATGTTTTCTTGCATGTAATCTATTGTTTTAGATCTCATATTTAGGTCTTTGATACATTTTAAATTAATTTTTGTAGATGGTGACAAATTGAGGTCTAGTTTATATTTTTTAAGTTTTTTATTGTTATTCAAGTACAGTAGTCTCCATTTACCCCCACTACTCCCCCCACCCCAGCCATCCCTACATCCCTCCTCTGATCCCACCCCCTCTTGGTTTTGTCCATGTGTCCTTTATAGATGTTCCTGAAAACCCCTTCCCCTTGCTTTCCCATTGTCCCCTTCCACCATCCCTCTGGCTACTGTTCTTTATTTCAATGTCTCTGGTTATATTTTGTTTGCTTGTTTGTTTTGTTGGTTAGATTCCACTTATAGGTGAGATCATATGGTATTTGTCCTTCACCGCTTGGCTTATTTTACTTAGCATAATGCTCTCCAGCAAATCGTAGTCTAGTTTAATTCTTTTGCATGTCACTTTCCAATTTTCATAGCATCATTTATTGAAAAGGCTTTCTTTTCTCTATTGTATATTTTTGGCTCCTTTGTTAAAAATTATTTGCCATATGCATGTGAGGTTATTTCTGGAGCCTCAATTCTGTTCCATTGTTCTGTGTGTCTAGCTTTCTGCCAGTACCCTGGTGTTTTCATCATCATTGCTTTGTAGTATAATTTGATGTCAGGTAACAAAGCCAAAGGTTTTCCTTCAGGATTATCTTGGCTATTTGGGGTCTTTTGTGGTTCCATACATATCTGATGATTTCTTGTTACATTTCTTTAAAATGTTACATGTCAGTGGGATTTTGATGGGGATTGCATTAAATCTGTATCTTGTTTTGGGTAATATGGACCTTTAAACTATTAGATTCTTCTGACCAATGAACATGGAATATTTTTCCCCTTCATTGTGCCTTTTCAATGTTTTTTTTAATAATGCTTCATAGCTTTCAGTGTATAGGTTCTTCACATCCTTTGTTAAGTTTATTCCTAGTTATTTTATTCTTTCTGTTGCAGTTGCAAAAGGAATTGTTTTTATCATCTTTTACTGAATTACATTATTAGTACATAAGAATGAAAGGGATTTTTGTGCACTAATTTTGTATCCTGTGATTTTGCTGTATTTGTTTATTGTTTCTAACAGGTTTTGGTTTTTTTTTTTTTTTTTGGTGGAGTCTTTAGTATTTTCTATATAAAGAATCATGTCACCAGCAAAAAGTGACAATTTTACTTCAGTCTCAATTTGGATACCTTTTATTTCTTTCTCTTGCCTGATTTCTCTGGCTACGACTTTCAGTATTATGTTGAATAAGAGTGATGAGAATGGACGTTCTTGTCTTGCTCCTGATTTTAGAGGAAAGTTTTCAGTTTTTAAGCATCCACAATGATATTGACTGAGGATTTGTCATGTATGGCCATTCTTATATTGAGATACTTTCCTTCTGTAGGCATTTTATTCAGTGTTTTAAGCATAAATGAATGTTGTATCTTAAATGCTTTTTCTGAATTTAATGATGAAATTGATTTTTATCCTTTATTTTTAATGTGGTATATTACATTAACCAATCTGTTTATAATAATTTTGAAAAACAAATGCTTTCAAGGGTTCAGATCCTGGAGGACTTGGATACCTGACAGTGAATGAGGTGATGAGGGATCTGTGTAATGATCAGAAGCACACCTACTTTTGCAGTGTTCTCAGCCTACAGGTTCTTAGAACTGGCAAATATTTAAATTTTTTTCATCATTTTGGAGAACTCATCTGGTTCTGTAAAATTAATTCAATTAGAGGTGCAATTGCTTCCTAATTTGAAACTCAGGTTGCCTCCTTCAAGTCTGTTTTTTGTGTATATTTTTGACATAGAGTTTCTATTAATTGAGGAGGGGGTTGTTTGTTCATTTGTTTTTGCTTTATCATTAATCTGCCTAATCTTACATGCCCCCAAAATAAATCAGTATGGCTGAAACCCTAAACATCACAAACCTGGGCTCTGTCTTAACTTTCATAATAACTGAACAAGAATCTCATTTAAGAGTGAGTCAAGCAGCTAATTCAATTACAGAGCTGGGTCTATTAAGTTACATTTCAATAACTCAATTTTTAAAACATAGTGTTGCAATAAATTCTACATGGTTTTCAATCTGTTTGTAAAAATAATTTTTTTATTTTGAAAACTTTTAAAATATGGAAAAGCATTAAAAGTAACATAAAAAATGTGTACAAGCTCCTCCTTAGATTTAACAATTAACATTTTTTCTTATTTGCTTCAAATTTCTCTTTTTAATAATATATTACAGGTAGAGCTAAGTACTAGCCATTGTTTCACCCCAGTTTTACTGATATATAATTCACACAATAATATTGTGTTAGTTTAAGGTATACATTATAATGATTTGATATACATGTATATTGTAAAATTTTCACCATTTAAAGGTAACACACCCTTCACCTTACAAAACTGCCATATTTTTTGTGATTGTGTGGTGAGAACATTATAAAACTTTATTCTCATAGGAACTTTCAAGAATATGTTTGCAGTGTTGTTAACTAGAGTTACAATGCTGTACTTTATCTAGATCCTGAGAACTTATTCACATTTGTAACCATAAGTTTGTACTGCTTAAAATATATCTTCCCCTACAGTATGGGAAAATATATTTGCCAATAATACCTTGGACAAGGGTTTGATCTCCAAAATATATAAAGAACTCACACGAAACCTCTAGGAAAACAAGCAACCCAGCAAATTAAAACCACAATAACATACCATTTCACACTGGTTAGAATGGCCATCATAAACAAATCAAAAAATAACAAGTGTTGGAGAGGATGTGGGGAAAAGGGAACCCTAGTGCACTGTTGGTGGGAATGCAGACTGGTGCAGCCACTGTGGAAAACGGTATGGAATTTCCTCAGAAAACTAAAAATGGAACTGCCTTTTGACCTGGCAATTCCACTGCTGGGATTATACCTGAAGAACCCTGAAACACCAACCCAAAAGAACCTATGCACCCCAATGTGCATAGCGCACAATTTACAATAGCCAAGTGCTGGAAGCAACCTAAGTGCTCATCAGTAAATGAATGGATCAAAAACTATGGTACATTTACATGATGGAATACTATGCAGCAGAAAGAAGGAAGAAGCTCCTACCCTTTGCAACATCATGGATGGAACTGGAGAGCATTGTGCTAAGTGAAATAAGCCAGGTGGTAAAAGATATATACCATATGATCTCACCAATAAGTGGAACCTAATCAACAAAACAAACAAGCAAACAAAATATAACCAGAGACACTGAAATTGTGAACAAACTGACAGTAACTAGAGGGGAGGTGGGAGGGGATAATGGGGAGAAAGGGGGGAAGGGTTTTCAGGAACAACTATAAAGGACACATGGACAAAATCAAAGGAAGTGGGATCAGGGGTGGGAGGTGGGGAGGTGGAGGGAGTCATGGCAGGAAATGGAAATAACTGTACTTGAACAACAACAAAAAAGTTAAAGAAAACTTTATATATATTTATATATATATGTGTGTGTGTGTATATATATAGCATAGCAAGTATTGTAAAGAACATGAGGCTCAAATGTTAAGAAGAGAATTAAATCACATATATTAAACAGGGTTGCTTATAAAGTAGGGAAAGAATAAGTCATGTACTGGGGATAAAGAGAATAAGTAATAGATAAATTATTTTATTTTTTCTGTCCTCACCTGAAGACATGCTTGTTGTTTTTAGAGAGAGGAAAAGGGAAGGAGAAAGAGAGGGAGAGAGAAACATCAATGTGAAAGAGAAACATCAATCAGTTACCTTGCACATGCGCCCCAACAAGGGATCAAACCTGCAATCTAGGTATGTGCCCTGACTGGGAACTGAACCTGCAACCTTTTGGCAGATGCTCCAATCAACTGAGCCACACCAGTCAGGGCAATAGATAAAGCATTTTAAAGAACAGTGATTAAAAGTTACCATAAACTGAATAGTGTTATTGATGCAACCTCCTGTAGTTCCAATCTCCCAAGAAGAAAAACAAACAAATAAAACTGCTGTGTTCTACTCCTCTGAAATCACAATAAAAAGTCTAATGCTTGTCCTAACAGTATTAACTTTTCTCTCTCTCTCTTTTTCATAGTTTATTTTATTGTGTTTTTCCATTACCATTTATCCTCCTTATATCCTCTACCACCTCCACCTCACCCTCCCCGCCACACAATCACCACACTGCTGTCCATGTCCATAAGTCCTTTTTCTTTCTTGCTGAATCCCTCCACCCTCAACCTCTACTGCTCTCATTTTTTTTGTTTACCTAACTATAATTTTTTGAACTCCCATTGTTACCTCATGGCATGGTTTCTAGACTCTTTTCTCTTTTGGAATGTCTTCCTCTGCCTACACAGTTTTTCAGCACCTTTTTTTGTACTTTGACATCCAGAATAGTATATCACTTCCAGATGTGATTTGGTCAGCAGTAATCTTCTCATCTGCCTACTTTACATTTATGGAGAGAAGAGTTCCCACTCTTTTTCTTGCTGTTTAGTCAATCTCTTTATGGATTTTCTTTTTTACATATAGACTTATTTTGTATATTCTAACTTCAGCAATGCAAATTATTTTTTTTCCTTCTATCTGTTTTTTCACTTCTATTCCTATGCCAAACACTGTTCCAGGTTCTGGAGCTTTAGAAACAACCAAGGTGCAATCTCAGCCCTGAATGTACTGCATAGGGTACGTATCAGGAATACAAGAATTAGGTTATTTGGCCCATTGCCTAATCTAATTTCTTATGTTTATGAAGGAATTACAGCAGTATCATTTCTCACCCCCACTGCTATTTTTAGTGAACCATTACTCTTTTTGAAATCTCTATGAAATCAATACACCTCTCTGAAGGGCCATTCTTCTTCATACGAAAACAAATGCATCTCTACTCCTCTTGAAAATGTTAAGATTCATCTCTAAAAAGTTATCTGCCAATATTATCTTAATGTGCTAGAGAGGTCTTCTAAATCAGAAACTATTGGACTTTTTATTCTGTGTACTTTATTTGTTAAGAAAAGCAATCCCATACAGACTTAAGAAGAGTAGAAGATAAACTATAACTTTGTGAGTTGCTTAATTTAGGTCTAGAATCATAGATACAGGGTAGGAAACTCCCTTAGATAGAGTTCACAAGCAGCATTAACAGATATGATAAGTCTATGTTTTTAATGTGATCAACCATAGTTTGAATATATTTTCCCCCAAAGCCTATTTGTTTGCATGTACAGGCATACATAAACCAAAGCTTCTCCCACATGTAAGTATGTCTGAACATGAATAAACATATCTAGACTGTCTTAATTCTCCATCCAGCTTCCCTGAACTTATCTACACTGGGCTCAACTTTATCTCCATCACTCCATTCTCCAAGGAAGCAGTGCCTCCCTTTGTGTTAGAGTGAATTTCATATTGCAATATTCTTGTTTCACTTAATATCCCTTCCTCTCCTTAACCTCCAAGCCCTTTCTCCATTTGTTTCTTTTCTTTTGATTACACCAATCTGTGTGTTTTCCTTCCTGCACAAAAATAAAAAAGAAAACAAAAAGCTCCTTTGGACCTGCATTCTTTCCCCTATATAATCATCATCTTTTCTCTCTCTCATCAGCCATGCTGACACTTCACAATTCTAATATTTTTTTCTTCCAAGGTTCCACAGCCCACTTGTATCTTTACCAAAACTACACCCGTGAAACAAATGGCTCTCTATATATTGGGTGCTAAGTTCAATGAATCCTCTATAATCCCTGTGTACCTTGGCGGTCATGGACACTAATGTTCAGTTTTCCTCTCCTGAAAATTATTCTTCCATTGAGTTCAATAACATTCCTTGTTTCCCAGGTTTTTTTAACTATTCCCTCTAAGCCTCTGTTATTAAATTTTCTTCTTCTGCCTACCCTTGGTATCCATTTTCTGTGCTCTTCTCATTTCTATTCCATTTCATAGTTTGAATTAATATCTAATGTATAAGTGATTTCCAAATCTGTACACTTAGCCCTGACATTTCACCAGGCTCTACATACATATACCTTAATGGCCTATGGGATATTTCTTCCTTAATAACCCAAAACATACCCACCTTAGACTTTTCCAACTACCAATAAACTTTTTGTCCTCATTCTCACCATAATTCCCATATGAATGACTGGTACCACCTAGTACTCAATACCTGAAAATTATTCTTTACTATTTACTCTTTTAACTTTTATTTACTCTTTCAATCTTTATATTAAAACATTTACTCATTCTTATTAACTTATTTTTCCCAATTTCTCTTTAAGGTATTTAATTCTCACCATTTGCACTGCCAAAGGCATAGTTCATAATTTTTAACCTCTAGAAATGTGTCTGTATCTCTGATAAAGGGTGCAGCCGGGGGGGGGGGCGGTAAAAATAGGGATTTGGAATGGGGCCCAGAGCTCAGAGTGTCCAGGAAATATTAGAGGGACATATAAGATGTCCTAACCCCTTCCCCCATAGGTGTGAGTTGGGGGAAGGGACACATGGAGCAGGGACATTCAGAGCTATTTTGTACAGCCACAGCTTTGCAGCTAATCCATGGCATGGTCATTTGACATATCTATAGCCTTTGGCTGGTGGCTTAGATGTGTTAAATAGCTGTGGCCATGCTCTGAGCCAGGGGGATGGAAAGGACTCCCCCTAAGATGTGACTGGGGGAGGAACCCCAAGTTACAGTGCCTGCGTGGGAGCTTGGAGAAGACTGGCTCCAGAAAATGGGGACACACCTGCCCAGACTCATGATGGCATCCCAATAACCTTGGAAATATATGGGAATGCTGGCAGGTGTAACTGATTGTAGGAGGAGTCGGAAATGGGGGTACAGAGGAGGATTGGTGTGAGGATTTAAACTGAGATGCAGCAGCCATTGGGGGAGATGGGGGAAACTGTAAGCAGTTTCACCAGAGTGCAGACCTCTGCAGCTTTGGTGGAGAGAGAGAGCGATGAGGTTTTGCCAGAGTGAGGACCCCTTCCCTGCAACTTCGGTAGAAGAGGACCATGGACCATACGGCTTTGGGGTGCTCCCTTTGGCTGCATGGCCTGAAAAGTAGGAGAGACTTTACCTGGAAGAAGGGGTAAAGGACTCTTGCCAGTAGGCCATGAGAAGGTGCCACATGGCTTTAGATTAATTAGAGATCCTGCCTGGACAACAGAGCTGATGGTGTTAGGAGCCTGGATCCCGGATGTTTGCTTCTTTTCCTGAGTTATAGTACCCTGAGTTAGGGCAGGGGCAGAAGGAAGCACTGTGGGTGTCTGTGGGTATCCTAAAGGACTTTGATATTTTAATGAAGATTTTAGGTTGCTACTTTAACTCTGTATAGCAATAAATAAACATTTCCTTTCCTTTTCACAAATCTCTGGCTTTGAGAGATATCTTTCCATCTGGGGAGGGACAATTGAGCCCCATCGGGGGTCCTTTCAATAGTGTTGTGTTGTGACCCCCTGGGCCTTCTGGCCCTGCATGTGAGAGACAAATGCCTGTCTGTATGTCTGCTCTGTAATGTCTCCAACACCACCTGTTGTAACATGCCACATTTTGTGCATGGTTAAGTGCTTTCACCGTTGCCCTGTTGAGCTGTCATTGGTGGTGAGTTTCTACTTGTCCCTGGAAAACTGTCTCTCAGATCTTTCCTATCACAGATATCACTAAGGTATTATTATGCCCATTGTCAGAATCTTTTCATTTTTATAAGTAACAAATCATAAATTAAAATACATTTTAAGTGTCACTCAATTCCCATAGCATTTAAATATTATTTGTGATTGTTATATTTTAAAAATCTTAGTCAGACATGCTAAATTCACAATCCTAATTACCTCTGCTTTAATATTAATTAATATTAATTCTAATTACCTCTGCATTAATTTATTTATATTCTGCTTGTGTTGTAGTTTTTTAAGTATGATAAAAGAATGGCTCTAAAAATTAATTGCTTTTAGTAGAGCATAGCTCCTTGATTATGTCTCTTGGTGCATTTTTACTTTGCTTCTACAGAGGGTACAGCAATGGGGTGACAGGAGAGAGGCCAACTTTGACAGAAGAACTGCTGCCTCCTAAGACGTACATTCTTAGAAATAATGGCCTGTTGTTCTGATATAAACCATACCATATGATCATTTATTCAGAAAAATACTATCCATAGCAGGAAGAAACTCTGGAAAAAAAGTAATTACAATTGTGATGCTTCATTCTGGAAACAATTAACACATCACAGGGGTGTATCTTTTATATCAAATACCAGATAGGGTAATGAGAGAATCCTTGCAGTTGAAGAAAATGGCAAATGTCTTAAGAGTTAGAAACCGTCACTTTACATGGCCTTTCTTTGGAGAAACCTTAAGAGAATGAAAAAGAAAGAAAACATGAGTACAAGCAAATGAAATCTCTTGAGAAAGATCTCTGGGCAAAAAATCTTAACATGTAATAAGAAAAGAAAAATGAGATGATACATGGATTGTTCCAACCTCGTTATAGCACATTTCACTGTACTGAGGTTTCAGTTATAAAGTAATAATATGAATTGGACAATTATATACATTATATACAACACTTTTTCCCCTGTCATCCTCATAGCAAACCTGTAGACAATGCAGATCATGGTTATCCCTTTATTCCGGGGAGAAAAGGAGCCTCAAAGAGATTGAGTGCCTTCGTCAAAATCAAACAGCTTGTAAGTGGTAGAACTACAGCTCGCTGTCAGATCTTCTGACTCCAAGTCCCACATCTTTGTTTGTTGTGTTGAGTGACAGGATCTGAGTAATGGTTCTCCTCGAGGCCTTGTGCTCTAAGAGGAAATTTAACCTCATAAATATTTCTCACTCCAAGGAAAAGCAAAGGTCAGCTTACTCCATCTGTTATGTTGATCTGACCTGTCAGCATATTGCTTCAGTGCTCCCAAGTCTAAGAAAGCTCGATCGCAAATAAATAACATCCTGAAAATAATAACATCCTAACGGCTCACCCAATGGCTTTTCTGGAACGCTGATGATGCCAACACAGCCAGTTATGGAAGAAGCTCTCACACTGTTGAAATAATGACCTTGTTTACCATTACTAACATAAACCTACATGATTTATGTCTCATTGGTACCAGCAGAGAACAGTTTACAACCTGCTCTAAAAATGTCCATAACTACTGTTTCTTTCTCTTTCTTTTTAAACAAGCTGCTTATTTATTGTCTCTTTAAGTTTTGGTTGAAAGAATTTATGGGTGCACTCATAGTGACTTTCAACATTCTTTCAGGTGCTCTTCTCTTTGTACATCTGCAGATGCTGCAAAATTAGTCAGTGACAAATGTTACCGTTTTATACCAGTGCATGTGGCCCTGAAAGGCAAGGCAACAACCCCTAATTCAAGAAGGGCCTTCTGTAGGGTGGAACTTACTATACACATTTACAACCCACTGATAATTTTTGTTCTATTTTCACTGAGATCCCCTTCTCCTGTTTCAGATGCTGTCCTGCATGTAAAATTCACTGAATTTGTCTGTCCCTTGTTCCATGCCCAGGCTGTCCCTGCTGTGAGTCATCATTCCCTGCTCTATACACCCACACTATGCATATTCTCTGTATGAGGATATGTTTATTATGATTTGTGTCTGCCTTTCCCTCTATCATATTGACTGAATGATCTTTGTACCTTTGATAGTAACCAGCCAAGTATCATGTAAATTTTTAGTCTTCAGTAAGTGTCTATTGTGTACATGAAAATGAAAAATGATACCATATTTGGAGAGCAACGATTTTCAACAGGTGTGCTGCAAGAATTTTTAAAACATGCAATACCTATTTAGTCAGCAGCACTTTCTTTCCTCTAAGATAATCAAATAAAAAAATGACAACAGCCAATACAATATAATAGCCATTCAGTATGAATGCCCTATCTTGAATAATAACTATATAGGTCAGAGTTGCATTTTATTGATCACGTCAAATAAGGTTGATTCTAATTCATTAATTCTTGGTACCAGGAATACCTATATGCAAGTATTGGCACCTGATTTTTTAAAAAGTCACTTTGGAGCCAAAAGGGTAGGTAATTACAATGATTATTTTTTGTAAATCAATCAAAATTATACCTTTTTGTCAGATCAGCAAAAATATGTATTTTTGGTGTGCTACAGAATTTTAGTAATTAGTTTTTGTGTGCATGAGATGAAAAATGTTGAAAATCCCTGTTCTAAAAGATTTGGCTATTGCCTTGACTCTCAACTAGGCTGAATGATTTCTGTTTTTAGAGACAAGATGTACGAGAGATTAATGAGTACTTTCTTACAAGTAGGGGCGTTGTTTTCCACTCATTAGTTGCTATCATTTGCACATCCATTAGAGGAGACTACAAGTTTAGAAAGGTAACAAGAAGAGGCAAAAGTATTTGCCCGGTGCTGAAGGCACAAATTTATGCCCTGCAACCATCCTCATATATGATGCTTCCCGGCAAAGAAGACTTGCTGTTTCCCCAGCCTCCCAGGATGACTTGCAACTATGCGATTCCTACTTGCCACTAACTCTGGATGTTTCCTTTCCTTCCTGGCCAATGATGTTTTTTAATATAAAAAATAAACTCATATATCACTACCTATGAAAGTCCTCCCTAATTCACAAGTTACTTATACCTTTTTATAGTGCTTGTTGTATTGTTTTATACTTTTGGTTTGCACACCTCTGAGTTCCTCTGGGATAAGAACCATGTCTTCTTTTCATCTATAATGCCAGGCTCTTTCTTAGGGCCTGAAATGTTGCCAATACTGAGTAACTATTTAACAAATTGGTGATTTTAAAAAATATTT
Organism: Anoura caudifer; assembly: GCA_004027475.1. Lineage (NCBI taxonomy): Eukaryota > Metazoa > Chordata > Mammalia > Chiroptera > Phyllostomidae > Anoura > Anoura caudifer. The sequence goes on from PVKU01000223.1 coordinate 188,339, forward strand.
ATTTATTAATTTTAGAGAGAGAGAGGGAAGGAGAGAAAGGGAAAGAGGGAGAGAAACACGGATTTTTTGTTCCATTTTTTATGCATTCATGGGTTGATTCTTGTATGTGCCCTGACCACAGATCAAACCCACAACCCTGGTGTACAGGGAAGATTCTCTAATCAACTGAGCTACCTGGTCAGGGCTAAATTGGTGACTTTTAGTAATAAAAATATTTGTTACTTCCATATGCCAAGTACCTTACTAGGCACTGATAGAGAATTTAAAAAAAATGACTCAAACAAGGTCAAGTACTATAGAAACATCCATTGGGGGGGGCACAAGCAATATTAAGACGGAAAGAATAACTGAAACAACAACGTGAATTGTGCCTCAAAATATAAAAATTTTCATGGAAAGAGAAGAGGTGGAGAATGGAGTAGGAGAGAGAAGACCATTCCAGGCTGAGGTAACAGCAGATTATCATAGAAAGCTTTCTTGAAATGCATTAAAGGTAAACTCTACTAAATATAAATGAAACTTTGTAACTTTTAAGCAAATAATTCATAATGAATTAAAATAGGTTAAAACTAGAGATAGCCCTTTGCATGTCCAAATGCATTTAATGTAGTTTGAAATTACTTTTATGTACAAAAATTTGGACAAGTTGTCAAGGAAAACAGAATAGCATGGGGATGGCATGTGTTAGCCTCTCATTTAAAATAGCAAGTAGCTGGGTATCAATCATCCTGTAGCATGAATATAGGTTTTAATTATATCCATAATTCAGAGTCATGATTAGAACTTAAACTGAGTATCTTGCATTGGGAACCATGATGCATGCTTGACTTAATGTTTTAAACTCTACGGTGGGTGCTTCTGTGAAAGGCAGGATGGATCCTATCCCTTACTCTACTATTTAAGCTACACTGAGATCCTTCAAACTGGGATGAAGAACACCTCTCTGGTTTCCTGGAGAAACATAAATCCATGTCACAGTCAGGAAACATCAGAGGATGTAGGTACTGAAGCATGGATTTATGGTAAATGATTGGCACACTGTTGAGCAATGACCCAGTAGAGGTACTGCAGAGAAGGTCTTAGAATATGCAGAATGGCACAGAAGAATTTTTAAACATTCTGCCTCTAGAGAACGTGTGAGGTAGAAGGACAAAAGTCAGAGAGTGACTGAAATGAGGGGTGGAGCTGGAAAAGACTGAGACTTTGCACGAAGTTAGCAGATAGGGCGAGTGGGGACAGAGCAGCTGGAAACTTCTCGGGAGCCGTTAGACAAGGCCGTCTTGACGACCATGTTCAAGTACACTTGAGGTGTGCCGAAATTTGTTACCAATGGAATATCATACGTATTAAATCTATTAGTCTGTAATGATTGCGTAGTGTGGATGTACTTTTAATGCTGACATGTTTATAAAGTGCCTTTATGAATTCCTACCAAAAATGTAAACATACAACAGTATTAGTGTTATTTATCTGAAAAATTGACTTCTGCTTATTAAAACTCTGGATAAACCCAGGCAGATGCCATTTCCTTTTTGTGGAAGTGCTGGAAGTCCACTGTACTTTTCTTTGTTGAAGGGAGCCACTGGAGAAAAAGAGGAGCGACACAGTATTAAAATTTTCTCAGACAACTATCACACTGAAAACTAGAAGGACAATTTGCCATTAACAAGCCTAATGGCATTAGAGGCCCAGATTTTCTGGGTCATTTCCTTTAATAACTCCAGAGATCTAGCACTTAGCTGTGCAAAGAAAAGCACAGGTAAGAAAAGAAGGCTGCATGTTTTATTGTTTAATTTAAAACTTCCAATTACAAGTTTTTTAATAAAACCACCGGCTAAAAGGAAGAGTCTCTGGCAAACTTGAGGCTTACTTCAATTACAAAACCAATTTTTTCCCTTATCCAAGCAACCACATAAAGCCAAAGTCTAATGATGAAAACTGAAAAATACTATGGCCTCAGAAATTGAGTATGCAAGTGTAGTTCTTTGTTTGTGTAAGCAGACGCACTTAAGATGCCATGAAGTCTTCCTGTGGGTAGACCATGCTAAATGAAGTCAAAGGCTAAATGAATCTGGTCCCCAAGAGCTTCATATAACTGGGAAACCTGCAGTGTTTCACTGCAGTTAGAAAACGGTTATTTTAAATTTTACCTATTGAAACTCTCCTGATTGTGTGCATGTAAATCCCATTGAAGTTCGTAGATGTCGCACACGGAATCGGGGAGAGACACGCAGCCCCCTAATGTTTTCTCTAACGAACTCTGACTCAGCAGGTAGGGACGAGCAGTTACCCAGCGCAGGGTCTGTCCTAGATTGCTTTCTCAGTTTATGGCTGTCTGGGAGCTGTGCGCACAGCGAACACCTTCTGTTTGAAGATGAGGGCCGGGATGTTTCTGCAGACTGAGATTTGCAGATGAAGCCAAATTCCAAGCCTCTTTATGGACAAAGGAAAACCCCTCCAAAGAAAAAAGGAAATTGATATTTAAAATAAACTGAAATACAATTTTAAAAATAATAGATGTTTTTTAATTAACAGATGCTATTTTAAAAAATATGATAAAATTAAATATAAACTTTCAAAAATATCACCATATCATTTTTCCCCTGCGTGAATTGAAGAGTGATTTGATTTTCTTTATGGGTAATATTCTGGCAATATTGCAATGAAAACTGCAAAGTATTTTCCATCCTTCGTCTAGAGATTCACTATTAGTAATTTATTCTAAATAAATAACTCAAAAATAAAAACTAAATGGAATAAGATATGCATTGGGGTAACATTGTGGGTCTATCTATTGCAGCCAGATCATTTTCCTTTTCAACCTTCTATCGAAGTGTAAGAGAGAAAAGTGGAAAAATAAAGAGTATGAAATGCAAGTACTTTTGCATAAATTGAACACATGTATATAATCAATGTCATATTAAGACACATGTTATTACAAGCACCTGAGAAGCTCCCTTCATTTCCCCTTCTAGTGGCAATGGTGCATGAGATTAATAATTATCTTGGCTTCTAACACAGGTAAGTTTTGTCTGCTTTTAATTTTCTGTAAATTAAATCACATGCTCTCTTATACCTGCCTTCTTTTATTCCATATTTTGCTCATGAGAACCACCTATGTTGTATCTAATTGAGATTTTGTAATTTTTATGGCTGTATGGATATGCAATAATGTCGATGGGCATTTTGACAAAGACTGCTACTATAAGTGTTCAGGTACATTTGAAGAATAAATATAAATATGCATGCCCGTTGGATACATACCTAAGCATGAAATTCCTGGGTTGTATGGTGTCAAACAATTTTCCAAGGTGGTTCCAGAAATTTATATTCCTAACCAGCAGTGTACCAGATTTCCAGTTGTTCATAACTAGACTAAAATTTATTATTTTCTTTTAATATCCATTTGACACTTATGTGGACCTATTGATTACATTTGGCTTTAATTTACATTTCTTCTATTACTAAATGTTGAGCATCTTTCCATTCAAGTATCTTTTCTTGTAAAATGCCTTTCAAGTCTGCCCATTTTCCTGTGGATTTGTTTGTCATTTTATCATTGCTTTGCTTTATATATTTTAGACAATAGATCTTTGTCATATAAATGTTGTAAAGATTTCTCTCATTTGATGATGTCTTTCCTTTTCATTCTCTTAAACCTGTGTTTTAATGAGCATATGGTCTTAATCTTAATTTTCTAATTCAGTTTTGTCAACTACTTTTGTGTGTCTTCTTTATAAAAGCCTATCTCAATTCACCAATAAATTTACCTATAATTTCTTCTGAAAGCTTTATTTTTATATTACATTTATAATTTCAAATTGTCTATTTTAAGTTAATATATGTGTATGGCCGAAAGTATCCAGCTGCCAGTACTGTTTCTGAGAGGTACACTCTTTTCCCCACTATCCTGTAGTGCTCAGCCTTTGTCATAAATTAGTATTAGTATACATTAGTTATATGTATAGTCTGCACTCTATTTTTTTGTCTTTTTATTTATCTTTGTACCAATACAATACTGTTATTATAGCTTTGTAATAAAAATTGATGTTCATTAATGCAAGTCTTCCAAATTGTTTTCAAAATTGCCTTGAAACTCTTTGTTGCTTGTGTTTCCATGTAAATTTAGAATCAGCACTGAATCACCCTCACTAATACTATCTTCTGGAGTTTTGAGTCTCTGAATGACATAGTATTTTTAATCTACATATCAATTTGTGGGAAATTGACATCTTTATACATTATATCTTCCAAACAACGAGCATAACATTTCGTTACATTCCTTTAGGTTTTCTTCTATTTTGCCTCTAACAGTTTGTAGTTTTCTGGTATAACCTTGCATATTCTTTGTTATGTGTATTCCTAAACATTTTATGCTATTACAAATCGTATTCATTAAAAAAGGTTTAATTTTGCTACTGTGTTTCAACACAATTAGCCTTTATTGACTTTGTGCCCAGAAACCCTACCACATTCATCAATTCTAATACTTAGTTTGTAGAATTTTTAGATTTCTTACATACAAAATAATGTCTCCAAAAGGTGATAATTTTTTTCTCCTTTTCCATGGTTATGCCTTTTATTTCCTTTTCTAGTTATGGTCACTAGGATCTCCACTGAAGTGTTGAAAAGCATTGTGTATAGCAGGCATTCTTATCTCGCGGGAAAAGCTTTCATTAATCCATCTTTAATAGAGTGCATGCTATTTGATGTTTTTAAGATTCCCTTTAGCAGGTCAATGTAATTGCCTTTTATTTTTAATTTGCTAAAACTATTTATCATGAAAACATATAAAGTTAACTTCCACTAAAACCTACAGGACTTTGGAGAATGCAGTATGGAGTTTAACCTCTCCTTTGGCAGGTTTCCAGGTATGTAAAAAACAAAAGAAAAAGAAAATGAACAAAATATATAAATAATGGCATCAGAAAGATAAGACACTTTCTTATATTTTACCACTAATATTTAGAGAATGTGGTACTATTTATTTCTATAGAGATCATTTTAACAACTTTTAAGTGTGCCAAAGTATTATCTCATACATAATTTTTTAATTCTTATTCTGGAAGAATTTCAGTATTTTTCCAATGTGTTTAGTTTTATCAGTATTGAAATTAAGATCTTCACTGATTATATTTTCTGTAAAATAAAATGGCAACATTTATTTTCTCTATAAATGTAGTAAATCTAGTTAAAGGAGCTAAAGGCAGATGCAGCCACGCAAGCCATTCACTCAGACTTTGAAAACAAAACTCTTGCATTTGAGGTATTAAATTGAATTTAATTCACATAAAATAAATTCATTTAATTTAAATAAACAGACTATTTTTGTGTCACAGATGTAAGCTGAATTAATTATTGCCATGAGATTTAGGATTTTTCTGTAACGTAATTCAAAATTTAAGGTGCACCAGCATACGAACTTGTTATATTGGTTCCTTGTTGTGCACTTTAAAATCTGTCATTCAGAGAAAATGACTTGAATTTTAATGAAATTTCAATTTGCTGTGAACTTATCCTGCTGATTTTCAAAATTACCTTGGCTTCAGGCCCGCCTAAAAATGCTTATTAGTGACAGACTTTCTTGCTCAGCAACACTAAATGTAAAAAGATCATTTGTTTGTAGATTGTTAGATTAAGAAAAGACTAGATCTTTATCTTGTATGGATTCCTTTATGTTCTATAATTTTTGTAGATGAAGTAGCAAAGCTTCAGAGGGACCAACTAACCTCTGCAAGGTCACAAAACTTGTGACAGTCTTCATTTATCTTAGCACACTGAGAGCTTTGAGATTTGTTTTTTAAATTTCTACACTATAGTAAGGCGAGGAGGACCTTTTGGCTTTAAGTTGCCAAACCTTACTAATAATCTTGATGTTTCAAGAGAAATAACAGTGTAAACATTTATTATAATTCCAAACTCAGGACTTCAACTGGGGCTATTGCTGCTACTAAAGCAACGCATAATATGTGTGAACACGAATATACATAACATCAATTAAACTTGTGTGGTAGAGGCAGACAAAGGAAAAAATGTGGGAAAAAACAACAGGTTTTAAACATATTGAAATAAATTGTAGTATCTAAACATATAAGCCTCACTTCTCTTCTATGTTAATTCAACGACATGATTACTGAAGTATGTTCCTAGTTTATTTTCTTCTCTTAATTAGCTTTTACGAAATATTTATATATCATTGTGCCAACAGAAGAGTATTCACTCAATAACAGCCTGCCTTTCACTTATGCAGACTTCAAAGCTATGCTGTCCTAACTCAATTGGGAAAAATAATATTTTGAAATTTTAATCATTCAGGATCAAAGCAATGGGTTTTGTAGAGAAGAATGAGATTTGATGGAATATAAGATAATCAGCAGATTGAACGTTAATACGTATTTGAATATTTTATTACATAGTACAGTGAAACATTTCAGTAGGAATCTTTCTGCTCTTCCTCCACAGTCAGGAGAACACTGAACATGCTTTCTTACAGAAGTAGTGCCCCACATTGTGAAACGGGAGCTTGCACTATGTGACACTGATTACAGTGACAGAAACATTCCAAAACAGGCCTCACCCAACCAAACTATTCTTCCAATTATCCTCTTCCCTTCCCGTGCTCACCCTGTTATGAGATGCTCTTATTCAAGCACTGGTTGGACTATCCTCTAATAGAAGCCATTGTATAGGCTAAGAGTCAAGTGACAGAAGATGGAAATTTTTCAGTCAAGCAAATTTATATAGAGCCCCAAATTAACAATTAAAATCTAGACTCTCAGGTCCACTTCTTATCTCCAGAGGATCAAGCAATATAATGAACATTTGGTTAAATAATATACTTTAGGTAAGATTTTTTAAACTAGTTTTCAAAGGGTATAAAGATAATTGAAAGTGATTATAATACATTACTTTGGTCATTTTGTGTTTTCTTAACCTCGAGACTTGACAATCTATATATCTGTGCATCTTTTAAACCATCCAATGTATATCACATTACATCAAAAGTTTTATTTTAAGAGAAAGGCATGTGGATAGGTGTATAATAAAGCCAATTAATAATCTCTTCAGAACATTTCATGAAAAAAGATTATTTAATGGTTGATGTAGATGTTTGAATACTTGCTAAAACTTCTTCACATTTATTTAGGGTATATTATAAATAATTGCTTTACTGACTCTAACTGTTAAATTGATCATTGACATTCTCTCACCTGCAATGATCTTATAACTGTTTTTAAGGAGATAATTCTGATTAATCAAAGGCTAATGAATATGTGACAAAGTGCCAATTTCTCAATTGTTTAATGCAGATTCTTTTTATTGATGACCCCTAGGTCCTGTGACTTAATAATGAAAAAAATATTCATTTGTACACAAATATCTACAGTGAGAGGCATTGTTTACAGTGGTAATATTGTCATGGGATATTTTAAAGCCTAACAGAAAATGATTGATTCTACCAAGAAATATTGGAAGCTAAGAAGCACCATTAAACTTGAAAGTAAACTTCACAATAGATCTGGTCATAAAAAAGAAATGAGAAGACAAAATATTTTCAAATCATGTGTTTAATGAGGGTCTAATATGCAGAATATATAGAGAACTCAACACAAAAAGATGGATAACCTGATTATAAAATGAGCAAATGACTTAAACATTTTCCAAACAACTTAGACAAATAGCCAATTAGCTTGTGAAAAGATGCTCAACATCATTACCCACTGGGAAAAACTACAATGATATACCACATCATACTCACTAGGATGAATATAATTAAAGTATCAATGATAACAAATGTTGATATAAATGTGAAGAAATTGGAGCCATCAAACTTTGCTGCTGAGATTGAAAAATAGTGCGGTTATTATGGAAAACACTTTGAAAATTTAAAAAGTTAAACATAGAACTACAATATGACCCATCAATTTCACTCCTAAGTACATACCCAAGAGAACTGAAAACTATATTGACTCAAAAATTGGTACACAAATGTTTATAGCAGTATTATATTTATAATAGCTCAAAAGTGCAAACAAGTAAAATACCCACTGATAAATAGATAAATGAAATAGGCTTTATATCTAAACAATATAACCTTATTCAGCTACAAAAAAAAGAATGAAGTACTGCTACCGGCTAGAACATGGAAAAACCTTGAAAACATAATGCTCAACAAAAGAAGCAGAACACAATGGGCCACTCATCACACCACCGCATTTGTATGACATTCCAAACAGGCGAATCATAGAAACAGATTAGAAGTTGCCTGGGATATGGGCGAGAAGCCAACGAGTAGTGACCGCAAATGGGTACAGCTTTCTTTTTGGGGTGATGAAAATATTCTGGAATCAGTGGTGATTGCACAACCTTGTGAGTACTAGAAAACACTGAAGTATACACCTAGATGGAATGAGTATCACAAGTATTGTGAGAATTAAATCTCAATAAAAACAAAGTCATTAAAAGTAGGTGATTAGGTGATTGGACAAACATCCAAAATACTTGAAAATAGAGCTGAAACCAGTCCACATGATCTAAATATAATGAAAAATATCTGAATAAAATCTCCATGTAAAAAACAAATCTCACCCAAGAAGTCCCACTGCCAGGTAAAAATAGTAACCAAATCTTATCATTTAGATGCCCTATAAAATGTTTCTTTGAATAGAAATAAATCTACAATTCTCTTTCAGGTTGGCAGGAATTCCCAATCTACTAAAATAAATTTAGCCCTAGGAAGAAACCCTATTACTTTTTTATATTAAATGCTTACTGCGTTTTAGATCTTTGACAAGCAAATACAGAGGGTTCCTGAACTATGGTGGTTCAACTTAGAAGGTTTCGCCTTCATAATGGTGTGAAAGCAGTATTCATTCAGTAAAAACCACACTTTGAAATTTTAACTTATTATACTCTCTCATAATGCTGGGCAGCTGCAGTGAGATGATTTTGCCCAGCTGTACACTAATGCAAGTGTTTGAGCACATTTAAAGCAGGCCGTGTTAAGCTACTACATTCAATAGGTTAAGTGTTTTAAGGGCATGTTTTGACTTATATTTTTAACTTAACAATGGTTTTATAGGGAAGTATCCCCATTCTAAGTTGAAGAACATCTGTAGTGTATTTAGTTTCTCACTGAAGTGAACTAACAAGTTTATTCTAATTTTCTTTTTTTTGATGTTGTTGTGTTTTTTTATTATTGTTCAAGTACAGTTGTCTCCATTCCCCCCAACACTTCCCCCACCCCACCCACCCCCACCTCCCACCCTCAATCCTACCCCACTTCGTCTTTGCCATGGGTCCTTTATACATGTTCCTGATGACCCTTCCTCTCCTTTGCCTTGTTACCCACAGCCACCTCCCCTCCAGTTACTGTTCTAATTTTCAAACTCACTCAAACTGGGAACATTCAGCTAAGTAGTAAGAACAAATTACATTATGGCCGATTAAATATTTAAGGCTCTCAATGGAGTCAAACAAATGCAACATAGGAGTCTTCTAAATTTCCCTCCTTCCAAGGACACGCCAAATGTACAACTACACACTGAACAATTCACTCTGAAAGAAATCAATACACTAGCTGAGCAGCTCCTACACATAGAGAGAATGAGAAAATACCTCTATCAAAACAGGCAGGAATGGGGGAGTCTGATTGAACCATTCACTCTTTTCTTTTTAATTAAATCTATTTAAACTGGTTCTTCAGAGAAATGGAAACTTTAAAACAGTTAGCAATAATGCAGACTCATCTAAAAACTGAAAAATGTAATGAAAGAAATTAATCATAACTTCATTCCAAAACAAGCAGTACTACAATACTTTCTCATATTTCAGACATATTTAACAGTTTCTACCTTAGCACCTATATGATTTGCAACTCAATTTTTTAAAAGATTTTATTTAGTTATTTTTAGACAGAGGGAAAGGGAGGGAGAAAGAGGAGAGAAATATGAACATGTGGTTGCCTCTTGTACACCCTCTACTGGGGACCTGGCCCACAAACCCAGGCATGTGCCCTGATTGGGAATCCAACTGGTGACCCTTTGTTTCACAGGCTGGCTCTCAATCCACTGAGCCATACCAGCCAGGGCTTACAAGTCAATTCTTTTTCACTCTACATTACATTAAAAAGTATCTCCTATGTTCTAAAATTATTTTAACGAATGCCTTGAATATCTAAAAAAAAAAAAATCAAGCAGGCAAGACTGAATCATGAAAAGACAGAAAATCTGAACAGATCAATCACTAGTAAGGAGATTAAATCAGTAATCAAAAGCCTCCCAACAAACAGAAATCCAGAAGCAGATGGATTCACTGGTGAATTCTACTGGTGAATTCTACCAAACATTCAAAGAATGATTAATGCAGCTCCTTCTCAAAGTCCTCCAAAGTATGAAAGAGGGAACATTTCAAACTCATTGTATAGGCCAGGATTACCATGATACCAAAACCAAAAAAAAGTCATTTCAAGAAAAGAAAAATGTAAGACAATAACTGTGGTGAACTTAGATGTAAAACAATATATTAAAAAGATCATGTACCACAATTAAGTAGGATTCAACATACATAAATCAATTATGTGCTATACCATATTAACAACATGAAGGATAAAATCATATGATCATGTTAATAGATGCAGAAAAAATAATATTGACAAAATTCAACATCCATTTATGATTAAAAAAAACTCTAAACAAACTATGTATAGAGAGAATGCACCTCAACATAGAACTACATATGACAAGCCCACAGCGAACATCCTACTGAAAAGAAAAAGGCTGAAAGCTTTTTCTCTAAGATTGAGAAAAAGTTTAAGTCTGCCCATTCTCACCACTTTTGTTCCAGACAGTACTAGAAGTCCTAGTGAGAGAAATTAGACAAGAAAAAGCACTTAAAGGAATCCAAACAAAAAGTAAGAAGTAACATTATTTCTGCTTGCAAATGACAGTATATTATATATAGGAAATCCTAATATGTTCACCAAAAACTGTTAGTACTAATAAACAAATTCAGTGTAGTTGCAGGGTACAAAATCTATATGTACTTCTATACATTAATAATGAACTATCGGAAAGAGAAATTAAGATAACAATCTTATCTGCATTTGCAATTGTAGCAAAAAGAATAAAATTCTTAGAAATAAACTTAACCAAGGAAGTGAGAGATCTGTACACTAAAAGCTACAAAATATTGATAAAAGAAATTAAGAGACACAAATGTATGGAAAAATATTCCATGTTCATGGATTAGAAGAATTATATTGTTAAAATACCCATACCACCCAAGTAAATCTGCAAATTCAGTGTAATCCCTACCAAAATTTGAATGGTATTTTTTACAGAAGTGGGAAAAACAGTCCTAAATTTTACATGAAAACACAGAAGGCCCCAAATAGGCAAAGCCATCTTAAGAAAGAACAAAGCGGGAGGCATCATGTGTCCTGCTTTCAAACTATATTAGAAGGCTATAGAAATCAAACCATGTGTTGGCATTAAACCAGACACATAGATCAATGGAACAAAAGAGGGAGCCCAGAAATAAACCCACACATACATGGTCAATTAATTTATGACAAAAGAGCAGAGTATATACAATGGGAAAAGGACAGTCTCTTTATAAATTATATTGGAAACATGGGGCATCCACGTGCAAGAGAATAAAATGGTATTCCTACTTGCACCAAACAGGAAAATCAACTTAAAATGGAATAAAGACTTGAACATAAGACCTGAAACTGTAAAACTTCTAGGGGGTGGGGAAAAAACACAGGAGTTAAGCTTCTTGACATAGGTCTTGACTTTGACACCGATAGCAAAGAAAACAAGCCAAACGAAACAAGGGGGACTACATCAAACTTCTGCAGAGTAAAGAGAACCATCCAAAACGATGAAAAGACAACTTGCGGAACTTAGGCAACCTATGGAATGGGAGGAGATTTTTTGCAAGCCATATACTAAATGATAGGTTACTATCTAAAATACATAAAGAACTCATAGAACCCAAAAGCAAAAAAAAAAAGAAAGAAATCCAGTTAAAAAGTGGACAAAATACCTAGATAGACATTTTTCTTAAAAAAAGGCATACAATAGCCAATTAGTACAAGAAAAGGTGCTCAACGTCACTAATACTTGGAGAAATGCAAATCAAAATCATAATGAGATATCACCTCATACCTGTTAGGATGTCAATTTTCTAAAAGGTAAGAGATAAGTGTTGAGGAGAATGTGGAGAAAAGGGGAACCCTTGTGCACTGGTGTTGGGAATGAAAATTGGTACAGCCACTATGGGAAATAGTATGTAGTTTCACAAAGTAATTAATAATAAAACTACCACATGATTCAGCAATCCCACTTCTAGGTACATATCCAAAGGAAATGAAACCATTATCTCAAGGAGATAACTGTATTTGTATGTTGACTGCAGTATTATTCCCGGTAGTGAAGGTATATAATTAGCCTAAGTGTTTGTGGATTGATGAATAGATTTTAAAAAACATGAGATATGTATATGTATAGCTATCTATAGCTATAATAAAAGATCATTTAGCCTCAAGTGAAAATGAACTCTACCATTCTGAATAACCTGAATAAACCTGAAGGGCATTATGGTAAGTATATTTAGCATTATGCCAGGTGAAATAAGAGAGACAAATCCTACATGGTATCACTTCCCTGTGGAATCCTAAAATAAAATAAAATAAAATGGACTCATAGAAACAGAGTAGAAAAGTGGTTGCCAAGGGCCTGGGGAATGGAGAAATAGGGAGAGGTTGGTCATACGGTCATAGGGTGTAAACTTTTGGTCATTAATTAAATAAGGTCTGAGGATCTAATGTATAACATGGTGAGTATAGTTGATAACAATGTATTGTGTAATTCAAATTTGCTGAGAAAGTAGAGCCTAAATGTTCTCATACACACACAAAAGATAAATATGCAAGGTGACAGATACATTAATTTCTTTAGTGGGACTCCTTTCACAATATATATGTATCAAGCCATCATTTGTTATACTTTAAATGTCATACAGTTTATTTGGCAATTACACCTCAGAAAAGCTGGAGAAAAGAAGAAAAGCCAAAAAAAAAATTAAGGTTCTCAGTAAAGTCATATTTCCAGTAAATGTTGATGAGTTTTGCAGTAATTTAATTTTTGTAATGCACTAAATTAGCAGTGGCCTGATGGCCCCATAGCAATTTAGACAGGATTTTCCAATACCCTCTTGGGGCTAATAATACCCAGAGACCTCTGCCTGCAGCACTTTGGCCTGGTAAGCAATGCAAGAAGCCTCCTTTGACAGGGGGACTCAAGAGTTGGAAAATTTTAGTTTTAAGTTAACAGTTAATAAGCTTAGTAGTTAATGCTAGTAAAAAGCTATTATTTCAGGAACTGAAGATAGGACCCACTCTGACTCCAGGAGATCACAAGCAATCCACCTTTGTGCCCCAGGGGGACGGCAAACATCCGGATTGTTCGTTCCAGGGAGAGGCATCCCTGCCACCCAGCACACAGGACACAGGTAAGCAGATGAAAGCAGGCTAGAGAAATTGCCAGATTGTAGCTTTTATCTGATTAACCTCTGCCCTGAATTCCAAGTCCCTTATCTACACTTTCCCCCCTGAATTCCAAATCTGTTTTCTATATTTTTTCCCTCCTTGTAAAAAGGGTTGGCTTGAAAGGAGATGTAAGACGGTCTTTTAGGACACAGAACCCTCTGTCTGCTCAGATCATCTGAATAAAGCACCCATAAAGATTCAAATCCTGTCTCTGCTTATTGATTCTGGTGGTGACGGGCAGCATGAATGCTGACTTTTCCGGTTTCACCTTGACAAAGTCCAGACCCTGATATTGCAGAAAACTCAAAATATTGCTTATAGAATTACCCATACTTTTAAAACTATTACACCTCCACATTGGTACCTGCGTTTTCTTTCTGCCATACAAACCTGATCACTGCAGAATAAATGCAGAATAGATCAAATCTGGAGATCATCAGCTGTGTTGTTCTTCAGTACCTACCTCTTGGCTACACCAAGAGCCCTGGGCTCCTGGCAAACCAGGTTGTCCCCTTTCTGCTGGGTTTCTCCTCCTCATTTGTTGCCACCCAGGCCTGATGCAAACTCCCTGCCTGAGAAGTCCAGGGCAGGCTGTGCTGGCCAAGTAATTTTCACCTGTGGGCAGAATCCTGTAGTTCTCTGCTTCTATTCTTCCAGTGAAAGCAGGCTTTTTATTTATGTAATTATTTAGTCTCATTGAAGAGGTAAATTCTTACATTTTGGTTTGAACTTATTGAGAAGAAAATTGTCTCAGCCTCTAGGCCAGATAAAGAAACCACCCTGTGATAAAAGAGCACTTAATACAGTACCGGGGGGTGCAGTCAAAGGCCTAGCTCATAAGACAGTATGCATTTTCTGGCCTTTCTTTCCTTCAGGGACCTTACGAGGGATGAGGATCTTTATGGATAAGGGCAGACCTAGCATTCCCAGCACTCCTTTCCTAATACTATTTCAGTACTTATGATCTTCATAATCGTGTACGCTGATTTCACACAATCTCCAACACCTGCCCTTCATAAACGCTGTGCTGGAATAGTCTTCTTCCCCTTTAACCAAATAGAAAACACCTCCTTCTTCAAGCATTAAAGTACATGTACCTTTCTCTGAGAAGTCTCCCAGGGGAAAAACTAATTTCTCAGCAGCCTATACAAAGCTACATTTTAGCTTCTATTAAATTGTAGTTTAGCTATTTGCTTGCCCAGCTGTCCATCTCACTACCCGCAAATTCCCTGAAGCAAGGAACCATCTCCTCCTACACCTCTCTGAAAGCTCATTACCTAACCTAGTGCATTTCACAAAGTGCATACCAAATGACTGGATAGTATTGAATATGAAGTGAAAATTTAAAGAGAGAGCAGATGAGTTGACTGAATGTTTACATGAGACTTCTCGAGCCCAATTTCTAAGCATAGCACTGCAATCAGAGGTATGGAGAGATGCAAGGGATGGATGTTATAAAATCTGAATTCCTACATGTTTGTCAACATCTAGTCTATTTCATTTTAAAGTCTATCTCTCACTACCCCTTTATGAGCTATATGAATGTATTTGTTATTTCCGTAGCTGCCAAAGTTTTGATTCTGAGGATTTGTTCATCCTCTCCCTTAAAATGTTTTCACCAAACTAATGCACAAGAGCATTCAGAAGCCTCCTCGCCACGATTTCCTTATTCCCCTTGCCCCTTTACCCAGCAAATAAACATCATTCATGTTTCGGCCAAATAACACATTGTTTGTAACTTTTTGTTAAAAAGAAAAATTCTACAACACAGCAGCAATAGCAAAAGGGGACCCTTTCTAATGTTGCTTCTATTTTAATTAGCATGATTAATGAATTTCTGGCATTAGTATTTTAATCCTTTATATTTTAATAAGGGAGAAAGAGGACATATTCACTCAGCACGTGTCTAGGAATGATAGGAAGTCACAGATCAGTTGTGTTAGTCCCATCTCTCTTGCTGAGTTGGTTTGTTACCTTGAGAACTTTTTTTTTTAAATTGTTTTGAATCCTTACCCAAGGACTTTTTTTTTTTTTTCCATTGCTTTTTAGAGAGAGAGAGTAAGGGAGAAAGAGAAACATCAATGTGAGAGAAAAACACCCATTGGTTGCCTCCCACACACACCTGAACCAAGGGTCAAACCCACAACCTTTGGCTACAGGAGGACACTCCAACCAACTGAGTCACACTGGCCAGGGTGAGAGAACATCTTTTTAAATGACCTCATTTTTCCGTTTGTGCAATGGATAATTTGCTACTCCTACAGTCCCTGAATATTAGATTTAGTTATGTTATGCAAAGAAGAATAAAACATAATGATGGAAAATGTTCTATTTAAAAGATACTGTTAATTCAGGGGGAAGTCGGGGCCCAGAAGAAAACTTGGGTTTGTTGTAGTTGTAGGTGTCATTGTTATTCTAAGCAAGATTAATAACAAGATGTGAATCGATTCCTATCACAGCCATTCCATACTCTTCGATCTGCATTTGTTTACCACGTTTTCAAAATGATCGTATCGTGCTCACTAGCTCATCCTCTGCCATCCCCCAAATGCACCTCAAGAAATGCATAATTCTTTCTGGGCATTGTTATCTTCATTAGTCTGTGGTAGTCAACATCTGCTACTTTAGGGAATTCATGTATTATATATAGTATAATATTAATAGAGTCCTTTTCCTTATCTTCCCTGTTTGCTCAAGAACATTTAGCTAAAGATCTCAGAATGGAAACTCAGTACTTGTTCGCTGAATTGAATCAGATTTAGATTGATGGATTTAAATACTGAAAGCTTTTAATTAATATGGAGGCAGACTCTTTCTCTGAAATTTGCTCAGTTAGCTGATGAGGCAAACAGGCTCATTTGATATTCACACAGGCTTGAATTGTAAATCTAATGATTGTAAATCACCAAGGGTCAGCTGAAGCTCAAAATCCCCTCAGATTTATTGCTGTCTGTGAATAGAAGATGGAGCAAGTAATACAGGATGAGGAAAACCATTTATCTTTAAAATTGAAAGCAATGAAAATTAAGAGAACAGATTCCTGGAGCCTCCTGAAACAGAAACCAACTATTGTAGTTATTAATGACTTACTTTTTGGATTTTTTGAAACCTATTTTTCAAGGTGTGCTCCCTGGTCCAACAGCACAAGTCCCACCCCAAATGCTACCCTGGGATAGAAGCCCAGGAATCTGTGTCTTAACACGCCCACCAGAGGACTCCACTGTGTTAGTACGTTCAAGTTGGAGGGCCACTGTACTAAATCACAGAGGTAAAACTAGTGACGGAGTTACGACTTGAACCCAGACATCTAAAGCCAGAATATTTCACCAGCTAAAGCAAAAAATAGCCTATGTACTCAGTAACACTGGGCACCACCTGGGCTTGTGCTCGCTAAGTGGCACCCCTCCACAGGACACAGGCATTTTAAATAGACCATTTAGAAAAAATAATGCTCTAGTGTCTATGGTCTGCGAGCTATTGAGCATGTGACATTTTTATTTTCCCAGAGTAAATCATTGGCCCTATTTATCATTCCTCCCTGCATCCAAACCCATGTCCTGATGTCACCATGGACAGAGAATGCTTCTTTGTCCTTAGACTGTTGCCTTGGCTACATGACTTGCTTTAGCCAAGAGAATATGGGTAGAACGGGGCTGTCAAACTCATTTTAACTGGGGGCCACATTAGCCTCATGGTTGCCTTCAAAGGGCCGCATGTAATTCTAGGACTGTATAAGTGTAATGACTCCTTAACAGTTAAGCAAAACCTTGGCGCTGCCACCGGACAGAAATTAGGTGCCGGGCTAGATAAAACAAGGTGGAGGGTGGGATTCGGCCCACCTTGTGTTTGCCACAAGGGGTAGAAGTAAAAGCATGCTACTTATGAGTCTAGACCTTAAGAGATCTGCTTGGTTTGGCTTGATCTCTTCTGTTCCTGCCCTTGTTGTGAGACGAACATGTCCACTTAACTTGTTGGTCAACTTAAAAGCATAGAACAGAACTGCTCTGCTGACCTACTGACAGTGGGTATGCAGAGTCAGGCCGCCTGCCAAAGTGGGAAGGGGATCCGAGTCAGCCAAGCCTCAACCACCCCAGAGATTTCAGTATTGTATCTTACCGCACAGAAGGCTGCCAAATGAGCCCAGTTGCAGACATAAAGGGGACAGACAATACAAAATACCTCTCAGATTTTTATTAACTGTAAAATCATCTTTAAATAGTAAATTTAGACTTTCTAGTCAAAGATAAATAAAATGACCAATCTGTAAGAAAGATATTTCAGGGTATATCAAACCTCATGGTTACTGTCAAAATATGCTATAAAGTCGGCTATATTTCTAAGAGTAAAATGAAGTCTTACTTTAATTACTACTAAAATGGATTCTACTTACTGATTTAGGTATATCAGCATATCTGAAGGGTGGACTGGGATCTTTTAAGATGAAAAATATGTATATACTCAGCATAATAACAGAAAGTGTTAGCATTGACCTCTATCATCATTTCATTCTTCATTATAATACCAGATCTAGAATTTCATGGCATACGCCCAAGGCCATCAGGGGAGACTGGATTATGCTAGTGACTCCTCCAATTTGTCCTCCCAGAACATGATAACTGTTGATTGTAGCTCATATTTAAACAATTTCTTAAACTTTCATAGACAATGATGGGTAGAAATATTTTTTCTAGCTTTGTGGTTTTAGAGCTCTTAGTTTATCATGAAAATATAAAACATAAGGTAAGGCTTACTCTATTCTAAGAAATGACTACTCTGCTTCTCTTTCCTACATTTGTCTTTAGTATTTGAGGTTACTTTATTTATTTATTTATTTTTTGGTCAGTTGCTATGTTTAACTGCACTGGTTGGTAATTTAAAGTTATAACAATTTTGAATTCTTAGAATAAATTCTATGTAATCATGAAGTAGGCAGTTACATAAGCATGAACTTAGCAAGGGTGATGGGCCAGGTGAAGAAGGCTACCAGGGGAAAAAGCCCCAGGTCATTGTAGGGAGGGACCTCATCCCCACCCCTCAGTTGACCTTTCCTCCCCTTGTATATCCCTGGTCAAGCAGTTTGGACTCTCCCCTGACCTTCTGTCCCTTAGCATGTTACTAGTCATGTAGTAGACTCTCTTAGAGGAGGAACAAATGGACCATAAAATAGTCTCATAAGACTTCCATACAAACCCTCACATGACCATGCCCTTAAGCATTAGGCCCTCAGGACAATGAGGTTCTGACCCACATCAAATAATCTTAGAAACAAAGTCTCAGGTCTATTACCACAGAGACAAAGTTTTGGTTTAACTAGAGATAATATTTAGGCCTCATTTGTATATCAGCTTTAGTCCCAGAAAAGTAGCAAGGCCAGGTGGGGTGACTCCATGGCTGACATTGGAACCAGCTGTGATGACTAATGACCCATTTTTTGTCCACAGTAGTTGAGTTTGTTCATTGGATGGTTGATTAGTTGTTTAGTTGGCATTCCTTGGAAGAGAAAACACTCTCGGGAAAAAAAAGTCCAGCCATCGTTAATATAACAAGAACCGTTTGTGCAACATCCATGTAATGGCAGCCAAGGAGCATGGACTGGAATGTGCATGCATGAACAATGACAACTTCACTGTACTAGTGAGTGGGCGTGGTAGACACCATTGAGTGAGCCGGTGTACTGTGTGGCTGTCACACTCAAAATGACTAAGAGAGTAGAGCAACAAATATGCATCAAATTTTGTGTTAAGCTTGAACATTCCTCCATGGAAACTACTCAGATGATTCAGAAGGCTTCAGGGATGATGCAGTGAGTGCAGCACAAATGAAAGTGTGGCACACATGCTTCAAAAGATGGCCAAAGTTTTCCACATTCTGGAAGGCCTGCAACAAGCAAAACACCTGAGAATGTTGAACATGTAAGGGCTGCAATCAACAAAGGTCGTCAACTGACAGTGCCAGAACTAGAAGCTGATCTGGGGATTCCAAAAACTACTGTCTGAGATTTTGACACAGGATCTTTGCATGAAACATGTTGTGGCAAAATTCATTCCATGGTTTCTGCTACCAGAGCGGAAGGAATATCGTACAGCAGTTGCTAATGACTTGATTCAAACCACTACAAATGAACTAAATTTGGTGCCTTGCAACTTCTGGGTTTTCCCAAAACTAAAATTACCTTTGGAAGGGAAGAAATTTTAGACCATCAATGAGATTCAGGAAAATACAAGGCAGCTGATGGCAATTTCAGCAAAAGGTTTTGCAAAGTATTTTGAAGAGTGGAGGAGACAGGAACTGAGGTGACATTGTCCTATGTACAATGTTTCTTGTATTTTGTATCTTCTTCAATAAATGTCTCTGTTTTTCATGTTACATGGCTGGATACATTACTTTCTGGACAGACCTCGTTATAGTCAGGCTTCATGGAAAGATATATTCCAATAAGAAATGTGGGAAATGGGCCCAGCCTTTGTGAACCAACCGAACAGTGCTTAAGAATCCTAGTATGACCCCAGTGCATGCACTGAGGCTAAGCCTTAGTAAAGAGACCCATGAACTTCTGATGGACAAATTAAGTGGTTGGTAGTGCCTAAGACTTGTTGATGCACTTTACAACTCAGTGCCTGTTAGGTATTTAATGCCACATGAAGACACAACAAAAATTCCTTTTAAAGTTGTACACAAGCCTCCCCATCTTACTTGATCCAAATAAGACTAGCTTTTACCTCAGATGACTTAAGTTGACTAAAATTATTTTTCAATAAGGCTTACCTCAAAACAGAAATGGCATATACCAATCTTGAAGACACTGACAAGTGACAAAATTTGCCTGGTTTTCTTGTGTTCCTCAGGCACATTTAAAACCTGCAGCTTTAAATTTCAGACGCAGTAAAGTTCTGGGCCACTACGGACCAGCAGTGTGCTAACTGGGTACAAGCATTGATAGGCAGTACTTGGTTGGCAGCCCCACCTTATATTTCTCTCTGTGCTACTTTTGTTTGCATTTATGAGCAAGGACTAAGGAAGAAAATGGTAGATGCAACAGTCATTTACACATAGTAATTATATCCCCTTCCACTGTGTCTGCTTGTTGATTCTGGATCGTGTAGTTAGACAAGATTTATCTAAGTGATCATGGATTTAGATTTTGGAGACCAATGTGTAGCACCCCTTCAGCATATGAGTTTCTTTTTATTAATAATTAATCAATTTGTGGGGATATTACCTTTTATTCAGTTTGAGTACTAGAGGCAGTGACATCAGCCAGGTTTTAAGGCAAAGTATGTAATCACAAGAGAGTAGAGATTCATCGCAGAGCCAGAGCGCCTAGAATCCATGGCTACTCAGCCACTTTCAGAGAAAGGGAAATGGCGCACAGGGGGATTTCCTCCCAGATAAAGTAATACCAACATGAAGCAGTTGATGAGAAATTTCTCCCACAGGTGAAAGATGCCTGGTAGCATTGGCAAAGATTGGTGAGATTGAAACCAAGATTCGCTTGGCCAATTTTTCTTTTCACAATTACTATTGAGGCTTTGCCCTAATAGTTGGCAACAATAATGAGGACTCAAACTGCACTGTGCTCTAGCTTCTGGGGATGTTTTGCTTCAGAATATCACTCTGTAGGCTAGATAATTGGCTTGTTTTTGAAATTCTATGGTTTCAGGCTGATAGTGGTAAAATTTTATGCGTGTCCTTAATTTTTGGACTCTTTAAAAGTAAGACGCAGAGACAAAATTAATTTATAAGATCCTGTGTAATTAAAAATAATTATAGTGGAAGATGGCCAGTTTTTAGTGATAAAAATACCTAATTTCAATGAGCTATCAGAGGGAGATGATTTTGATTGTAATTGAATGGAAAAAGAAGTTTAAAAGGCATTTATTTTCCTCCAATTTTTATTCACAAAAGTGATGATATTTGACTTTTTCTTTAATAATTTTGGACTTTGATTTCTCTGAACTGTAATAATCAAGTCAAAGTTATGTAAATTTTTGTTATTCTAAAGTCTCCCTGGGAATTTGATAATGGGAGTAGTTTCTATTTATAATTGAGGCATCACTGATGTGGTGTGTTGATGCATCCCTGGATTGCTCCCTCTCATATCAAGTGGGCCTGGGTATGCGACTTTCCACAGAATATTTGCAAAGGTGGTACAATCAATGGTTTAAAAAGTACTTGCACATTGGGACTAGGTCTCTCGCTCTCTCTCCCCCTCCCTCTCTCTCTCTGTCTTCTTCTCTCCTTTTGGAACCTAAGTCTCTAGGTGAAGAAATCCAGCCAAAACCATTGGGGACACACAACTCAACTGACAGCTAGCACCAACTGCCACACATGTGAATAGTGTTGAAAGATAAATTGTCTCCTAGTTGATTCAGAGAAAACACAAATCTCTTTCTATGTAAAGATAACTCAGTTAGCATAATTTCTGGCCTTTCTCTGTACTTTTACTCAGGGGAAGTAGAGTGACTTACATAACTGGCTAACAGGAGTAAAGTAGGACATGTTTGACTCAGTTCCAACCTTCTTTTTCACTAGAAGTCAGCCTGACACAAGGCACACACACTCCTCTTTGTTCCTCCTGGAGAGAATTACATCCCATGGGGCCAGCTTGGTTGGGTCCCCCACAATTAGCTGGTAACTTCTTGCATGATGCTGGCCGTCCATTAGCAGGGTCAATTAGCTTTCACACCAAATTCTGTACTCTAATAATTTGCAAACAAACAGTTCTAGTTAATGCGGACACTTGAAAAAATCTGAGGGTTGTTATTAGAGCCTACATCTATAAAGTGAAAATCACCTTAGAACCCGGCATTATTTCAGAGGCAAAAGTCAAACTGAAGAGAGTTAAACTAAGAGATGAAAAGATGGGAATAACATCAGGCTTGTTGATAAGAGAAACCTCTGGCATAAGATGCAAAGTAAAAAAACATGACAAAACATGTATCAGTTCTTTTAAATCTTGCTTTAGTTATTCAGAAACACAAACAAACAAACAAACAAACAAAAAAATCAGCTTTAGGTCTTGTATTAGAACATAAATACCAAACCCTTAAACTCAAATTTGAGTTTGTGTTAACATTTAAAATGTTTGAAATTTTGAAAAATACACTATAGATGTATCTTCTGAACAAATAATCACAATGCAAACAAGTATATTCATGTCATTGTAATTTTAACAATACCTACAATAGTAAATAACCAAAGCTGTAAAAATTCACATACTTAAAGGCAATGTGTAAATAAGTTACAATATATCAACATTATGATCACCATGTGGGAATTTTAAACGAAGAGCTAGATATATGTAAATCACAATTTTAAAAATAATATTAAGTTAAAAACATGATGATTTGAAAAGAGCATGGTCAGAGATAGATTGATATATAATTCACAGTAGATGATCTGGAAAGCATGTAACAATCCCTTAACAGTGAATAATTTTGGGCAGAGCAGTGAGATTGAACAGTGAAATGAAGACTTTTGAATTTAATTTCTATATTTTTTATTATTTTAATATTTTCCACATACATATTTTACCATGTCAATAAAGAATTAATATACTGAATTAAACATATGCCAACTAATAAAAAGACAGGATGTGGATAGTTTTTAAAAACATTTCTATCATTCCTCTAAGATAATATTTCCACATGTCTCAAAAGTATGGATAAAACTCCTCAAAGAGGAACATTGAACAAATGAGATATATTTGACCAACAAATTTTTATTGCTGAAACTTAATCCTATAGCACACTAGAAATGAAAAGTTAGTCAATCATTATGTATTGCATGTTTTGAACTGTTGCTCTGTTGTTTACAAAACCATGGACAGCTTTTATTATTTATTCTTTTAAACAGCTAGCATTAATTCTAATGAAAATAAGCTTTACCTTTACTTTTAGTATGGACTCTCTGTTTTTCTCTCTACACACACACACACACACACACACACACACACACACACAACATGGCCTTTTGAAGAAAGGTGAAGGGATTAAACAAAAAATAAATATATATATTTGGACAACAGTGTGGTGAGAGCCAGAGGAAAAGGGGAGTGGGGTGTAGGAGGAAGTGGGCAAAAGGGGAGGGAATAGGGGATAGAAGGAGACTTTCCTTAGGGCAATGGGCACACGATGTAGTGCACAAATGACGTTTTATTGAGTTATACATGTGAAACCAGTATGGTTTTGTGAACCAATGTCATCCCAGTAAATTCAATTAAAAAATAAATAATTAATTTAAAAATATAAATAAAAGATCTATATGATACATTCAATTTGCAAAAAATCAGTAGTAACCAATGTCACACATGTGCATATTCACATTAATAAATAAATCCATATAAAAGATGTAGAATTCTACATAACTTAAAAATTGTTACTAGTGCTATCTCCAAGGACTGACAAGTATTTGGGAAGGATAAAGAAAGGGGATAGTTTTAACTATCTGTAGTGTTTAAGTGTAATTGATCATTTCAAATACAACATTGAACACTTCAAAGTATTTTGAGTAACAAAAAATGCCAATCATTGAAAGTTTTGGAGTTTAGATGTCTCTTATCTTCCCATTTTTTTAAATTGTAATTTCCTAATGATTTTGTTAATAGACAGAAGGTTTTCATTTCTCTTTGAGAACTATCTTCAGAATTTCTGCATCGCAAAAAAGATAAAAATGTTTTTTATATCCTCCCTTTTCCCCAAAATCATGTGTTCATTTTTATCACTATCTTGTATACAATTTTGTTGCTGAGCTATTTGCTATTCTTCAAAATAAAATTTACCCTTAAAATGATAAACATTTACCAGCCCTGAGATACTGCCAAGAATATAACACAGATCCTGAATAGTCTAAAAGAGTTTCTCTGCAGTTAGTTAATCAACAAATATTTTTTAATCTCTACTTATTAAACATCTACCATATTCTTGGTATAGAGGAATTACATTTTAAAAAAAGGCAAGATAATATTTGTGTTATGTCCTCAAGGAGTCTACATTCTATTTATAGGACAGATTATTCTGATTGATTTTATAAAAATTAATTTTAAAGTGTCTTTGAGTGATTGTAAATGAGACATCAGGAAGCTAGGAGGATATATGAATGTGGTACTCAGAGGATATTAGTTTACAGCATAACTTTCAATGGGGGGCAATTTCTTCCATCTCCGGGAGTGTTTGATTATATTGCAGACATTCTTGTTTCTCATCACTAGAAGTGGAGACCTATTGGTATGTATGAATGAGGATGCTGCTGACATCCAGTTGGGCAGAGGCTTGGGATGGTGGTAAACTTCCTATAACGCCTAAGACTTCACCCAACAACAGTGAATCATCTGGCCCCAAATGTCAACATTGCGGAAGCTGAGGAACTCTGGGTAATCTGCAATAAGTGATATTGAAGTTATGGTTATCGATGAACTTAACTAGAGAGAGATTATATGGAGATTAAAAAGATAAAGATATTGGAGGAAACCTCAACATTTATTTTTTTTGGTTGAGAAAATAAAGTAAAAAATAGTTGAATAAGAAGTGTCCAGACAGGAAGGAAGAAAACAAAGTGTTGAATAATAAAATGAAAGAGAGACCTGGCTGGTATGGCTCAGTGGATTTATCACTGGACTGTGAAACAAAGGGTCACTGGTTTGATTCCCAGTCAGGGCACATGCCTGGGTTAAGGGCCAGATACCCAGTAGGAGGTGTGCAAAAAGTAACCACACATTGATGTTTCTCTCCCTCTCTTTCTTTCTCCCTTCCCCTTTCTCTAAAAATAAATAAAACCTTTTAAAAAATAAATAAAATGAAAGAGAAAAGATCTATGTAAGAAAAAAAATCATCAAGAGAATTGGAAAATTTCTAAGAAGTTGGATAACATGAGTACAAAAATCCCTATTGGATTTAGCACCATGTAAGCAATGCTTGATTGAGTTGCATGGAAATTGAATAAATGGAGACACTGAGTATAGATAATTATTTTAAAAATTTGTCTATGAAGGCGATAAGCAAGAGAATGGCTATGAAAAGATGGAACTTTTGTTACTTTAATGACAGAGACTAGAATACATTAAAAAATAACCAGGTCCCAAAACTTTAATATAACTGTCCAAAATATAGAAATCTGAATATCCTTAAAGAGCTAATAAATTAAATCCAGAGTGAAGAATCTGTCTGCAAAGAAAACTCCAACCTCACATTATTTCATTAGTGAATTTTTCCAAATATCCAGGAAGAAAACACTAATCTTATGTAAACTTTTCTAGAGAACAGAAAAAAGGGAGAGAACTTTCCAATTAATTTCATAAGATTATCAATATTTTGACACTAATATAAGAATTTAAAAAAGTAATATGGGCCAATAAACTCTCATAAACATAGATAAAAGAGATTCATAAACCAGCCAAGATGGAGACATAGGTGGACATACTATGCCTCCTTGCACAAACAAAATTAAGAACAAAGATTTAGAAATAAGAAAATAACTGGAACTGATAGAAAAATTGAACTGTATGGAAGTCTGACAACCATTCATCCAGACCAGTAAGAGGAGCGGAGTCGCAGCAGGAAAAAGTGGAGGGTGGAGGACCCAGGCATGCAGTCAGCGACTGGTAGACCCCAGGTAAGGGGTGGCAACAGATAGACCCAGTGAGGCTGTGCAAGGCAGCTGGCTGACCAGGCAGTCCCACATTTGCACGCAGATAATCCAGGCGAAAATGGGGAGTGAGAGAGACCTCACAACCCAGGGCTCCAGCACCAGGAAATAAAACCTAAAAACACCCATTGAAAACACTTGTGGGGGTTGAGGTGCCAGGAAAGACTCCCAGCCTTACAGGAGAGTTCATTGGAGAGACCTACAGGGTCCTAGAATGTACACAAGCCCACCCACATGGAAATTAGCACCAGAAGGGCCCAATTTGCTTGGGGGATTTGGAGGAAGGGACTGGAATCCAAGAGAGAGCAGAGCAAGCGCCATTGTTCCCTCTTGGACCCTGACCCCACATACAGCATCACAACCCAGCGACTGGGCTGCTTCACCCTGGGGAACACCTAAGGCTCTGCTCCTCACTATGTAATAGCCGTGACCAGAGCCCCCCCAAAAGAAAACAAACAAAAATGGCTCAAACGGGAGAATAGATCAAAGCCCCAGAGATAATTCATCTAAGCGACAAAGAGATAGCTAACCTATCAGATGCACAGTTCAAAGCACTGGTGATCAGGATGCTCACAGAATTGGTTGATTTTGGTCTCAAATTAGATGAACAAATGAAGGCTACAATAAGTGAAATGAAGGAAAATGCACAGGGACCCAATAGTGATTGGAGGAAAACTGGGACTCAAATCAATGGAGTGAACCAGAAGGAAGAAACAAACAAACAAACAGAAAAGAATAAAGAAACAAGAATTCAAAAAAATGAAGAGAGTCTTAGGAACCTCCAGGTATCTTTAAACATTCCAACATCCGAATTATAGGGGTACCAGAAGGCGAAGAGGAATAGCAACAAGTGGGAAACTTATTTGAACAAATAATAAAGGAGAAGTTCCCCAATCTGGCAAAGGAAATAGACTTCTAGGAAGTCCAAGAAGCTCAGAGAGTCCCTAAGAAGGTGGACCCAAGGAAGAACACACCAAGGCACATTATGATTACATTAAGATTCAAATGAAGGAGAAAATTCTAGAAGCAGCAAGGGATAAAGGCAGAGTCACCTACAAAGGAGTTCCCATCTGACTGTCAGCTGATTTCTCAAAAGAAACCTTACAGGCAAGGAGGGGCCTGGAAAGAAGTATTCCAAGTCATGAAAGTCAAGGACCTACATCCAAGATTGCTCTATCCAGCAAAGCTGTTATTTAGAATGGAAGGGAAGATAAAGTGCTTCTCAGATAAGGTCAAGTTAAAGGAGTTCATCATCACCAAGCCCTTATTATATGAAATGTTAAAGGGACTTATCAAAAAAAAAAAAGAAGACAAAAAATAGGACAGTAAAAAGACAGCAAACTCACAGATATTAACAACCACACCCAAAATAAAAGCAAACTAAGCAAACACCTAGAACAGGAACAGAAACACAGAAATGGAGATCACATGGAGGGTTAGCAACAGGGGAGTGGGAGGAGGAGAGAGGGGGAAAAGGTACAGAGAATAAGTAGCATAGATGGTGGGTAGAAAATAGATAGGGGGAGGGCAAGAATAGTGTGGGAAAAGTAGAAGCTAAAGAAGTTATGACACATGGATGTGAACTGAAGGGGGGGATGGGAGGGGGTGTGCAGGGTGGAGGGGAATGGTGGGGGAGAAATAGGACAACTGTAATAGCATAATCAATAAAATATATTTAAAAATGATTCATAAAATAGTATACAAATTACAGATATAGAAAAGGAATAATTTATTATGGGAATTATCCAAAGAAAGCAAGGATGGATTAAACTTCTAAAATGTTTAATAATGTAATTCACAAAATTAAATAAAATGAAAAGAGGAAAAGTATGTGATTATTTTGACTAATTTGGAAAAAGAGTATTTATAGTCAATAGCCATTTAAAATAAAATCTCTTAGCAACTTGAAATAAGAAACTTTCTAATTGGAAAAAAAGATTATCTGTGAAACACCTGGCAAACATGTTATTTAATATTGAAATACTGAAAAATCTCCTCCAACATCAATGTGAAATAAGACTAATAGCTACAACCACTTTTATCAAACTTAGCGATAAGATGCCAGCTGGTGTAAACTGCAAATAAAAAATATAAAAACACATAGATTGTAAAGAAATAAAACAAAATTGTCATTATTTGCTACAACATGATTATCAAAGTCTGTTCAAAAGGTATCCAGCCATGTAATATGAAAAATAGAAACATTTATTGACCAGGATACAAGATACAAGAACCATTGTATATAGGACAATGACATCTCAGTCCCCTTCAAAGTAGTCAGTCACCTTGGGACTTCACTCAGTTCTCCCAATTGCCATCAGCTGCCCTGTTCTATTTTCCTGAATCTCATAGATGGTCTGAAATGTCTTCCCTTTCAAGGTGATTTTAGTTTTGGGAAAAGCCAGAAGTCACAGGGTGCCCAATCTGGGTTGTAGTGGGGCTGAGTCACTTGTGTAATTTGATGTTTCACTAAAAAAGTCTGGACAATCCCTGGCTGATGTTACTCAGTGGATTAAATGCTGGCCTGCAATCCAAAGGGTTACTGGTTCAATTCCCAGTCAGAGCATATGCTTGGGTTGCAGGCTAGGTCCCCTGTGGCAGGGCGCGAGAGGCTACCACACACTGATATTTCTCCTTCCTTTCCCCTCTCTCTAAAAATAAATAAATAAATAAATAAATAAATAAATAAATAAATAAAATCTTAAACACAAAAAACTCTACACCAGATGTGATAGATGAGCAGGCACATTGTTGTGATGAAGGTGCCAATCACCAATTGCCCATAGCTGTAGCCTTCTGAATCATCTGAATAGTTTCTATGGAGCAGTGTTCAAGCTCAATGTAAAACTGGATGCAGATTCATTGTTGTAGTAGGTCAGTCATTTTGAATGTGTCAGCTACACAGTACACATGTTCACTCAATGGTGACTACTGCCCCCACTGACTAGTACGGTGAAGTCATCATTGGTTGGTCGTACGCATTCCAGTCCACTCTCCTTGGCTGCCAGGTTACATCGATGTTGTGCAAACCATTCTCATTACATTAACAATGGTTGGACTTTGTCCCAATAAACCTCATATGTTTTATTTATTTGTTCAAAGATTTTATTTATTTATTTTTAGGAAGGGGGAAAGGAAAGGGGAAAGAGAGGGAAAGAAACACCAATCAGTTACCTCTTGAATACCCTCAACTGGTGACCTGACTCATAACTCAGGCATGTGCCCTGACCTGGAATAGAGCTAATGACCTTTCAGTATATGGTACTATGCCCAGCCCACTGAGCCACACCAATCAGGACCATGACTGCGTGTGTTGAAATTTAATAGGAATCTATTGGAATTTAAAAATAAACTTGCATCAAGGATGGACATGGAGAGTATTACACTAAGTGAAATAAGCCAGCCGGACAAAGGCAAGTACCATATGATTTCACTTATATGTGGAAACTAATGAACAAAATAAACTAACAAACAAGACAGAAATAGATTCATAGATACAAAGAACAGACTGACAGCAGTCAGGGGGCTCAATAAAAAGCAGTGAAGGGATTCAGCAAAAACAAACAAACAAAAATTCATAGGCATAGACAACAGTACGGTGATTACAGAGGGGATGGGGAGGAAGGGAGGGCAAGAAAGAAAAAGGGGAAAAATGGTCAAGGAAGAGACTTGGCTTGGGGTGGTGAACACAAACTACAATATACAGATGATGTGTGATAGAATTGTACGCCCAAACCTAGAAATTTTATTTACCAATGTCACTCTAATAAATTCAGTAAAAACTGAAAAATATAAACTTGGTAGATTATTTACAACTTGTTCACAAAATTAAATATTTTTTCTATATATCAGTGGAACACTAATAGAAAAATAAAATTTTAAAAATAAAGCCATGTGAATGGCATCAAATAAATATATCAAACATTTGTGAGTAACTTTGATTAACACCACCCAAGACCTATAGGAGAAAACCTCCAAAATATTATTAGGGAAAATCAAAGATAACCTAAGTAAATGGATGGATATATTATACTCATGGATGGCAACACTAAACATAAAAAAAGTCAATTCTTGCCTTACTTGTCTCTTACCTATGTTATTGTTGATGAGATACCAGATTGAATGTAATTTCAAACAAAATCCCCAGAAGAATGTTTTTCTGTAGAAATTTATAAGCTGATTCCAGAATTTATAGAGAAATGAAAGGGGTTCAAAGAAACAAAGGCGATTTCAAAGAAGAGTGCAGCTGGAGAGTTTACACTACTATATATAAAAACAGTAGAGAGCTAACAGAATAAGATGGATAAAACTGAGTGGAAAATGCAAAAGAGACTCCCATATAGTTACTTGATTAATGAGAGAGGTGACACTGAAGTTCAGTAAGTAAAGGGTGATGTTTTCATTAAAGTACTCTCAGTTAATTAATTATCTAAAAAGAATAAAACTAATTAATCACTCCTACTCACACCACACACAAAAATTCAGTTCCAGATGGATTGATGGACCACAGATATCAATGTAACATATTATAAAAAAAATTAAGAAAACAAAATATTTTCATGAAATTAAGGTAAGGAAGATATCAAAACATAAAAATTACTAATCATAAACAGATAAGAATTAAAAAGCTTCTACTCAGATGTCACTGAGAATAGAAAGGCAAGAGAGAGATTGGGAAAAGATATTTTAAATACATATAATTAATAAATGCTTTATATCAAAAATATATAAATTCCTACAAATCAGTAAGGGAATTACAAAAAAAAAAAACTATTAAGAAAATGGACAAAGGGAAAAAAGAGAGCATCCAAGTACATATTCTGGAAATAGCAAAATCCTAAGTTATTTTTAGAGGCTGAAATTAGAAGATTTTTAACAGTTCTCCATCCTCATGAATAAAAACTACTCCAGCAAGAGGTCAGGGAACTTATATTACTGCTTACAACGATCTCTATAATTATGTATGGAAAATAAGGAAATATATATCAGTAAAACATATGATGAGATCCTTGAGAGATCTTCTAAAATTTCATAATTTCTTCATTTATCTAAGCAGGAGCTCATTATGCAAATGTTGATAAAGGATCTACTATGAACTGAACATAAAAATGCAGGCCAAGGTGAATTAAGCCTAGTTCATGCCACTAGGGAGATTTCAGTTAGTGGGGATGAGGTAAAGCAAAACACATTTACATAATTAGCCAACCACACTCTTAAAAGAACTGCACTAAAAGGAAGAATTAAATACATGGTGTAATTGGGTGTAGGAATCATGCTGTGCAATTAACAAGAAAGCATTTCTGATTCCTTGAGCTACAAATAGGAAGCTAACTTGACTCCTAAATGTCTAGGCATCAGACTGCTGGAATTTGAGGTGGCCCTGGGATTCATCATCTAAGACCATTTCACATTTGAGTTTTTTGGGCAGCACCTAATCTTGTATAAGCTCTATTATTTGGTTCAACATATATAAATGAGTTATAATAATAATTATAATAAAATTGTAATAAGGGTAATGATGCATAATATTTATTACTCTCTTAGAAAGTTATAGGCACTGAGCTGAGCATTTATTCTCTCAATAGCTCTTTGAGGTAGTGATTAATATTAGTACCCCAACTTGGTAGAAGATGAGGTTTAGGGAGTTGAAATCACTTGACCAAAATTATACATGTGCAAAAGGTGTGGCAAGAATACAGCTGTAGCAGTTAGCTCCCTGAATCCCCATTCCTCTCAAACACCAGTCCTCTATATTTTTGTGCTCTAGCATATGGCTCTCACATTAGTGCCAGGTACCTTCCTCTGCATTCCAGCCATTTCCCATACTTCTCATTTCATCCCATCCCGGCCCTTTATGGTACTGGTAAAAGCATAGACCTCAAAGATGGATATGTTTTGTCAAAATTCCTTGTTGTCCCAAACAGGATATGTCATTTCACCTCTTTGGAGTGATGGGGATCTTTACTTTGTATGTTATTGTGAGGTTCAAATGAAATAATATATAAAAATAAACTTTTCATCAAAAGGACCATATTAGGTCTGCTTTCTGAATATACCTGGACTTCTCCAGGTCTTTCCTTGCTCTCTTTTTCTGCTTGAAAGATCTTTCAAACTAAATTACTTCTCAAAATATTCCCTACGTTGTAAACATTTTAAGCTCTCAAAATCATAACCATCTTCTAAATTCCATCTTATGTTGCACCCCCTTTGCCACTTCGTGGCCCATCTCTGCCCTGCCACTGAGGACAAGCGCCCTCCTGAATCCACTGGTACCTATTCTTAGCTCTGATCATCATTTGTTTTGTTGAAATGTTTGGATTCTTGGAGGAGCCAGACCACAGCTTTTTGTCATTTTGTTTTCCTTGCTCTCTCCACCAGAGGCATGCATGGCAATTGGTTTAGAACAGATGCTTTGTGGAAGTTTACTGAAGTGAGTTATTTAGTCTTAAGCCATGGAAAGCTTGACATTGTAGGCAGACGCACACAAATTAAAAGGTTCTTATCCCCTGCAGAGACTGTAGCTGACAGAATCAATTGTGAGAAGATAACCACATACCCTGCTGTTTCCCTTTGTGGACTTTAATAATACAGAGGAACATTATCCATATTACATGATCATCCATGCTCACTGTAGTTTATAGTCTGTATACAGAGAAAAGGACAAATCAACAAAAAGATAGTTTATACAAAATAAGGAGGCCTAAGCTTATTGTGCCCTACTAACTCCGTTATTATTCTGAATATTGGACAGAGCCACCCTGCCCTTCACAAAATATGGTTATGCAGCCTACTGTCTTCATAATATCATTGTATTTGCAATAGTGGCTAGTTAATGCTACTAAATGATTGTTTTGAAGTGTGTATATGTGTGTATGTGCCTGGAGGATGTTAATTTCTAAGTGCGTGTATAAGACCCATAATACTTGGTAGGACTTTGAGGCTCAATATTGTAAAGTTTACGTGACAGGAAATCATATAGCAACCTGCTAAAAAAAATGTAGGGGAAACAATCCAATATCTAAGAGATAGTCACTATTAAGTAGTTTTGAGACAGACTGACAGAAAAGGCCTTCTCCACACTGGTCTTTACACTGTCAGCTCCATTTTTCAGTATTTCTTCACAGGAGCTCAGCACTCCCAGCAAATGTAATCTTGACTGCCAGTTTCCCCGCCTCCAAGTCTCAGCACCTGTCAGAAATTGAAAATCCTATGCTCCAACTCGATGGCTGCTTCTTGAATCTCTCAACATTAATAATAATCATGGTCTTCTTCCTGCGGCACTTTAAATCACCCTTATTATGTCCCTCATAATAATAAAATAGTAAAATGTTCAGCACTTTAGACAGATTTTCTTATTTAACACTTGCATTGATCCTAAGGAAGGTACTAATATTCTGTTTATTTACAATGAAAAAATTGAGGATAAGCAAGGTCAAATAACTTGCCCAATGGACCTCAACTTGAAATTGGCAGAGGTGAGTGAGATCCAAGCCTGGCCCACCTGTCTTTAGAGGCCAAATTCTTAACTCTGTGTTCTACTAACACCCTTATAGTGAGTATTACTCTGGTCGGTATATTTTATCCCTGCTACCAGTCTCTGTGCTATTCTGCAGAACCTATATTTAATTTATTCTTCCTTATATATAAGTAATTTGTATTCTTAATTTATATGTAAACACTATGTGTTCTCTGTATTAACTTGTAACTCTATTAGAATTTCCTCTTGCCTCGCAAAAGCTTTAAGGGGAAAAAGGGACAAACAAAAGGAAATATTCATTAATTAAACCATTGGATCATAAACAGAACATCCAGTCTCCTAAAGTTGCTAAAGGGAAGCCTAGTTGTTGCTATTCATTTCTTATATTAAATATGTATTAGCATAACTAAAAATTTAATTTTCAAAAAAAAAATGAAAAAGAACAGAAAATAACTTGAAGACAGATTCAGAATATGCCAGCTAAAACTAGTTGAATCAAAATGATATTCAAATGGGCACAGATATTAAAAATATTCAATTATGTGCATTTATTATATTCTAAAACATTCAAATAGCCTTTTAATGTTATATGGAGCATTTTAATTTGAAGAATTATGGAGAATAAACACTTTTAATTGGAAAATCAGAGTTATAGTAATAATAGAAGCATATTACTCTAGGCTAAGATGTTGAGTTTTTTTATACTGTATATGTTGGCATAAATAATATGGAAATTGTTTTACCCAAGGATATAAGTAATAAATGTATAAAAAGAGAAATAACAAATAAAGCCAATGCAACAGAAAGAAATCAATATTCTAATTTACTAAGCATCATCTGAATATCCTGGTATTCTGTACAAAAATATAACACAGCAGGCTAGATAGATTTTTATCCAAAAATGGTAAGTTATCATTGCTTCAGAAAATATAAAGAATTTACTAAAACTAAATACTAAAATACCGTTTATTTGGTATGTTATAAAATTGATTCTTGAGTGTTAAATTTCTCAATTACAGATTTATAGCAAATACCAAAACTGGTTTATGTAAGAATTTTTAATAATTTCTGTAAGGCCAAAGAATTCAGTCAAAATATCTCGGTGGTAGCTTCTACGAGAAGTATGAGATGAGAGGAAGAAACCCATGTGTTCCAAGTATGTAAACATATGTGGTTTTTATCATATAATTTGAATCAAATTAAAGCTTAAAATGTGTAGAAAAGAGAAGATCCCTTAGACAATTTTCCCTGCCTAGTTCTCATTTAAACTTTTTTGTTTCATTCATTTATTATAAAAATATTTTATTTATTTTTGGAGAGAAGGGAAGGGAGGAGGAGAGATAGGGAGAAAAAATCGATGTGCAAGAGAAACATCAATTGACTGCCTCTCACACGCTTCTAACTGGGGACCTGGCCCCCAGCCCAGGCATGTGCCCTGATCTGGAATCGAGCTGGTGACCTTTCAGTTTGTGGGACAACATGCAAACCACTGAACCACACCAGCCAGGGGTCATTTAAACTTTTATTGGAAGTTTCCCAATCCATGCTCAACCAATCTTTCTAATATCTTAAACACCAACCATAAACTTATAACACAGCAGGCTATATTCCAACTTATAAAAATATGTGAAATTCTCTAAATGCACATTATTTCATGGCTTTATGCAATTTTACGTATGCTTGCTTTTTTGTAGGAGAAATGCCCATTCTCCATTATTATTTTATGGAATAGTAATTATAGTCCCTTTGAAAATTTCTTTGATCCACAGATAAAAATCAGTTTGTTTCACCTTAAGGTATTTCTTTTCATCTTGATTTCCCTAAAATGATCTATAAAATCAGGTGCGTGGAATATATCTTGTTCATTTTAAAAGAGTATTTCATATTGAGAAGATTATCATAATTGCATGTTAAACAAATGAATCCATTTAAGTCCATCAATAATTGAATAAATAACAGAATGCATTATTAAAGAAACTGGATATAATGTTAATCTATCCAGTAAATGTTAGGTAAAACCAAATGGTCCAGAAAAATGGGTATAGACTTTTGATAATACAACAGAAAAGATTAACTCATTTCTTATAATATTTCATTCAACATATATCAATTAAATTCCTGCGATATGTCATACACTCTATTTGCAGGAATCCCCCAGGCCATGCCAGGGCACAGTATCAGTGAAGAATGATTTTATAATCTACCGGATATAGGGAAAATGGTCAATACATCTTGCTGATTATCTAGTCTAATCATCAACTTGATGTATCTATCTTTTTTACTCTAAGCAGCTAAAGACAGAATATCAGCACTGCACTCTGAAGTGTGTTAAGGGATGATCTCTATTCCTTATCTCCATGTGCTGCTCAAGAGAAAAACACTGTGAGAAATGAAAAGACTTATACAAGACAGACTTTTAGAAGCAAGCAGCATCTCCTGGCTCCCTATGCTCTTACCCGTAAACAATGTAAGGAAGGCAAATCAAAACAAAACAAAACAAAGCAAAAAGAAATTAGGGAAAGGATGAAGGAAAGAGTTTGTTCATGTTGCTTGAAAATGTTTGGTTCATCTGTTTGGTAATTTCTTTCACTTTGCTAACATTTACCTTTATACGTATTTCTCTTCTAAGTCAATGTGTGAAACAGCCACTTTATTCCAAGCTTGTTACCCTCTTTTTCAATGGTCTGCATTTATGTAAATTGGGACAAAGGTCAATTACATATTGAGAATAATGGGTTTTAGCTTTCATCATGAATTGTTGATTAACTTCTCTGAGTCTGTCAAAACACTTTTTAGGCCCTGGCTGGTGTGGCTCGGTGGATTGAGTGCCAGCCTGCACTGGCAACCAAAGGGTTGCCAGTTAGATTCCCAGTCTGGGTTTGGGCCAGGTCTCCAGTAGGAGATGCGTGAGAGGCAACCGCACACTGATGTTTCTCTCCCTCTCTTTCTCCCTCCCTTCCCCTTTCTAAAAATAAATAAATAAAATCTTTAAAAACGAACACTTTTTAGAGATGAGTGTTAGTCACACGCAGCAGATGCTCTATAAATGTTTTAATATATTGGAGAGCTTGGGGCAGAAGACTCAAAAAAGTATTATTTCCTCACATTATTCTGAAGGTCATAGCTAAACAAATACTGTTTAGAGGATACCTTAAATAAAATGGTTTAATTTGGCATTTTAAGATTTACATTTTAAGATCAATCTTGAAGATAAAAGTTCATAATAAAATTATGTTCACAAAATCACCTTTTACAAATATTGCTAATAATTGATTAAAATTGTATAGAGAAATTGTTAATTCCTTTTCAGCTCCTCATTAGTTGCCCTTCACTGACACTCAAAATATTAATATTATGCTAATAAACTACTAACGATTC
Organism: Anoura caudifer; assembly: GCA_004027475.1. Lineage (NCBI taxonomy): Eukaryota > Metazoa > Chordata > Mammalia > Chiroptera > Phyllostomidae > Anoura > Anoura caudifer. Next base: position 225,391 of record PVKU01000223.1, read on the forward strand.
ATACGAGGTGTCAACGTAGTACCAGATTCTAAGTGAACATAAAATTGGTGTACGCGTGCACATTATTACAACTGTTTGGGAATGCATTTCAGATAACAGTCTTTATATGTACATAACATCATAAATGAATTTGCCTCACAGATAAAGAACCCATAAAAGAGAATGCTGACCATAATAAACAAGCCAGTTAATATAGACAAATGTTATTTAATTTACACTTTTTATAGAATCCTGCAATGTTATGGTGAAAGGGAATTTTGGCTTATTTTTCCAGGCACATGACACTCAAAACAGACATATGAGATCCCAGATAGCAAAAGGTGAATGCCATTGGATTGTCTGGCTGAGCTCTAATTTAATCAATGCTTTATATAGTTTATAAATCTTGTCACTATCCACCTTCCCAAACACCTGTCTCCATACAAATAATCTAATATGCTTTTATTTTACTTATTTGAATAACTTTCCATTTATTCCCCCAGATTTTAAAAATAATTGTAGTTACCAACACATAGGAAATGGCAATATTACTTTCCACAGATATTTTTCACCAGTTTATAAAGTATTCAAAGCATATCCTAATCTATTTAATTTGTATAATTTAAAGGTATCTTAATTTATGAGTCTGTTCTATTCACCAGATGCTTATGCATATAATTAAGGGTAATAAATAGCTTCAGTAGTCTTAATCTTACTGTGAAAATGCCTTACAAGAGCCACTGTTCCTTTATCCTTTCCACATGTGATCCAGAAACACCTGATAGACTAAACTGTCCTCTTTCCCACACCCTGCTGTAACATCCCTTATCAAATGTCAGAGGAGACTGTGAAAGCAGGTGTTTTGTCTGTTGCCTTGAAGTTAACCTGCCAACAGTTGTCTTCCTCTTTCCCCAGCTGCAAGCCATCCTGAGGCAGTCTGAGAAACAGAAGTCACAAATAAACAGGGAGGACAGTCATGTATCATCATTAGAATTGCACATATGTTTCGGTCCTATACAATGTTCTGAAAAGCAAGAAAGTTCCAAAAGTAGCAGCAGGCTGAAGAACATTCATTTACTTCCCCAAAATGTACTGACTAAAATTTTACAGAATCTCATTTGATATTTGGCTCAAGACTTAGCAGTTAGTAATGAATGCCTATAACTGAAGATCAAATCTGGAGCTTAAGGATCCACACAAAATGTTTTACTACAAATAAAAATCCCTGCTGCTGGAATGGATACACTGCATTTATTTATACCTTGGCCATAACATTTTGAAAGCTGTGGATTCAGCAGTGACATATGGTGCATCCAAAAGGCCTGAAAAAAAATTTTTTTTAACAGAGATGTTCCTTGGTTTTTTCTCACTCTTCATGTTACTAGAGGCTGCTGTGATAAGATATTTTTATGGAATCTCAAAATAAAAAATCTGATAAAATACTACATGGTTTCAGAGTTCCCATAACACTATAATTTGCCTACTACTTCTAGAAATTTGTTTCCAATGAAAAGGTACATGATTTGATATATCCCTGCATTTTTCAATATTAAATAAATTTAAATGCCGTATTTCTTTACTAGAGTTTGAAACTTCCACTCACTGCCCTAGTTCCTCTCTGTAAATCCATTTTAGCTACAGCAATTTTGAGAGCTATTCCTTTGAGATTTCAGGTTATCAGAGGGCCAAATCTGGACTGCTATTACCGCAATTAATCTTCCTCTCTCAGGGACAGCATTCCTTCTGGCAGTCTCTGAGTCTTACAGATGTGTAATACTAGTCCAATCACCCAAAGGGAGTTTTGACTTTAAAAATGTCTTTTTAGTGCAATGGGATAATGCTCTGTAATTTAAGGTGAAGGAGTGCCAGCTATTTTCTATAAAGTCTTTTCAAATGGAAATCATTGTGAAGGTGTGAAGTCTTTCATTTTCAGCTCAAAAAAATCTTTATTTTTATGGCTATAGTATCACAACACATTGATTTCCTTTTTTATCCATTTGGCAAGTTTTAGTAATTGTGAAAAGCAATGTCATCCTGAAATTACAGAAAAAATACTATATTGGATAAGGATACTATTCTGTCTCAAAGTAGTTAGCAATCCTCCGTCTTCCTCATTTCTGCCATTTAGTTGCTCATTTTACTTAAAGTCATTTTCATAGAATTGCAGTATGTTAGACTGGAAAGGAACATTGAGAGCATCATGCTGCCGATGAGGAAATGGAAGCACAGGGACTTGGAGTGATTTAGCCAAGGGCAGACGTACAAGCAGTGGCAGAGCTTAACTTCTTCCTGGCTGTCGCTGCTTTCTGTCATTAAATGACATGACATGTTTGCTTATGATTAAAATGACTTCTAGATGTTGTGTGACAATGAAACTGCTATTCTGTGACTGAAAGCTATCCAAACATCCTCAAGCCATTTGGTTATACTGTTCTGTATTTTTCCTAAAAAAGTGTGTGTGTGTGTGTGTGTGTGTGTGTGTGTGTGTGTGTATATATTTCCTAAAGTATATATCCAATCCTCTGCCCTTAGTAGTTCTTAAACATCTCAGCACTTTATGTTGTATGTCATTCTGAATTTCAGAAAGCTAGTGCTTTTTGTTTTGAATTTCAGCATCATGAGCAAATGAAGCAAAGTTTTCCTTTATCTCACTCGTAGTAAAGACAAAGAACAGAGAGGTTTGGTGATAGTATATTATGTTAGGAATTATGACATGTGTTTCAGTTCCAGTTTGGCCACTTTCTAACAGTTTCCATATGACACAGTACACTATAGCAAACAATAACTTGGGAGAAAATTTATTATTATTATTCATCATTTATTATTCTAATTATTGATCAGTAAATAAAAGAGACACTCATTGTCCCCTGTTGACATTGTTTATAATGGGAAAAATGATACCACTTTCCTTATCAAATATTTGAAGATTAAAGGAGTTATTGAATTATAAATTCCTGGAAATTGTGAATACATGTATACTCCTATTTTGAGATGTTAATTAAGATTTCCACATAATTTCTCATTTTTTTCTATTATTTTATTTTAAGAGACTTTGCTTTGATATCTATTTTATACAAAAGGCACAATAGTCACAAGTTAGAAAATACAAAATTGAATGTAAATGGTCTGTTCTTTAAAAAAACGCATAACCTATACTTCTGAATGAGAGATATTTTAACAAGTAAAAAAGTGTTAAATAACTGATGATACCAGCAGAGTGCCACAAAAAAGAATGTGTTATAGTTCTGTGAGTAAAACAATGTGAATGTAGTGTCAGCTAAATAAAGAAAAATTTTTAGATGGGAACACTCCAATTATATTCATAATACCTAATATTTACTCAGCACTTCCTATATAACAGACAAAATGCAAAACACTCAGCAAATAATATTTTTCAAAATGATAAGGATCCCCACTTTGAAAAAAGGAGAGACTAAAGTCTATAAATATATAATTAGGTTCATACCAAGAGGTTATAGAATTTATCCAAGATCATATAACATGTATACGGCAGAGGTAAGATTGGAATGAGCACAGCCTTATTCTAAAACCTTCGTACACCACTATGTTTAGTGAAAAAAAACTGACTGGAGTTGTTTGACCAAAGGTGCGCATTGGATCTTATGTTAGGAAATTTGAAATTTATTCTGTAGTAAAAGCAGTCTGACAAATAATATCATTCATTTGTTCTGTGATCAAGTTAAGGTTCGAATTTTGGAGATCTCAGATTATCTTATAAAACACCCTCTATTGCAACTCAAAAATTAAAAGGAAGAACTATTGTTAAAGTGATAAGGCTGTAAAGAAAATGTAAATTCAATTAAGAATTTTTATAATGAATACAGATTTATGAATGTAGTCCTTGTCTCTTAATTTTGTACCGAGGTAAAAATGTACCTTATTTATACTATTACCCTGTCACTTTAAAACCAGTAATCATGTCACTACTTTTGTTGTCACTTTGACATTTAGGTAATGTACCCAAACCATAACTTATCACTTCATTGTCCGCAGGCTTCTATCTATCCTTCTACCCATAGACACCCACATGGCTTCCATCAGGAAGCAGCCCCAGTGGCACTTTCCAAGATCTGTCTCATAGACATTTATTTTTATAGTTTGGAGAGGTTAATATTGATACTCTATTGTGAAACCATAGCCATCTTTCAAGATGTCATTATAGACTATTACTAAAATTTTGCAACTGAATCACATTATTTATATTTAATGGTAATGTAAATATTCTTCACTAAAAAGTCAAGATTTGTGCTAAAATATCCTTCTTTGGATCCAAGGTCACAATTCCTATACTTCTCAGTCCTGACCAACAAACTTTGTAAGATTCTTCTGATTTGCACTGTGTGAGTCATCTTGAACTCATTCATAAGTTTCCCCGAGCTAGCTCTAGGGTGCTCTAAGTGATTATGAAGAGAGAAGGAAAATATCTTATTTTTGAAAGGTTTTCAGTTAAACCACCTGTTTTCATTACCATGTATTACCACCATCACCTGGCTCATTGGTCTTCTCTGAGTCCAGGTCCTCGATACTCAAGGGACCAGACTGATTTTTTCTGCCTTCAGTTCACTCTGGGCGTAGTGCATCTTTCCCCTTTCTTGGCTGCTTATCACTCAACATTCTTCCATCTTTATTTTGTCTGCAAAATATGTACTGAAATCTTTCTCACTCTTTTCATTTATTTTCTTAATCATTTTCACAGAACTGCATGTGCTCAGTTCACCATAGTGAATCAGAACTAGTGCTAAAATTTTGAGTAAATAAAGGTACATTTCAAGATCCTGCTCTTTTCATCTACATTCTCCACTTTTTGCTTATTCTATAGTTGAAATTTCCTTAAATAACTAAACACAATTTCAGAATTAATTCAAATAGTACTGCTATTAAAAAGGAGAAAAACAAGAAGTACTAATAGTTTTTCAATTCTTCTCTGTCAGAAACAGTACTCACCTTTCCCCATCTATCTTTTTCTCTCCTTTCTCTACAATCTATCAGGAAAGAGTCACATGAGTTATAAAGGCTTTCAATTTGCTCCCCTTTTAAATAAAATGTATTTTTAAAGCAATTTTAGGTTGACAACAAAATTGAGCACAAAGGACAGAGTATCCATGTATGACCTACCCGCACACAAGCACAGCCACTCCACTATCAGCATTGACCCCAGAGAGACACCTTGTTACAATCAATGTCTCTACACTGACACATGTTAGCACCCAGTCTATAGTTTACGTATGGGTCACTCTTCATATTGCACATTCCATGGATTTGGGCAAATACATAATGGTGTGTATCCACTATTGAGATATTATTAAGAGTATTTTACTGCTCCGCCCATTCATCCCTCCACCAACTTCCCAACTCTTGGCAACCACTGATCTTTTTACTGTCTTCATTTTGCTTTTTTCAGAAAAGTTGGCATCATGCAGTATGTGGTCTTTTTTGGATTGTCTTCCTTTACTTAGTTGCATATATTTAGGTTTCTTCCATGCCTTTTTATGACTCAATAGCTTCTGAGTGCTGAAAAATTGGTCTGGATGTATCACAGTTTATTTACCTATTATCTATTAGAACATATCCATTGCTTCTATGTTTCAGTGATTATGAACAAAGTTGCCATAAACATCCATTAGAAGGTTAGCAATTACTATAACTTTTTCTTTGACATAAATCAGTCAATATATGAACATTTATTTATGATAGAAAGTGCATCTAAACTCTGAAAATACAAATCAATATTGCTGAGTTATATTTGTTTGAAAAGTATAGACTTGGAATGTCTAACATATGAAAGTATAGATATTTTCAACTTCTAGATATTCTCATGACCTTCTTGGACAATGATGTGAGGTTCCAGTGATTCTCCCAAGGAATACCTGGTAAGAGAGTTACAGGTGACATGTATAGACCCCATTGGTACCACTTGAAAACCATCAAAGTTGTTGCCTTCTTATTAAGAAGGCCATACTCATCCAAGCTTGATAACATGTTTAAATATTTAATTCACAAATTAGAATAATAGTATGGAAAAGCTCAAAGCTAGGTTGTCTCTCTTTCAAGGTCTCCTTGAGTATGCCCTGTTAGCTATTCAGCCAATTGATCAATGCTTTTGCTACAGACTGACAATTCCATTTGACATTTTCATGTATCATCCTTGGTCCATTTCCTCTGGGTTTTGACACCATTACGCACAATCAACTTAACCAAGTGGGGGGTTACAATGGTGTGTCTGGCACAGCCCAATGGTGTGTCTGACTAACTCTTATTATGTTGCCACTGTGTGTGTCGAATTTGTATTACTTTTCATATTTACTTCTATAGGGTAGACTTGGAAGATAATTGAGTCTAAAATCTACTATCTGTCTAGTATTCTTAAGTTCCTTAAAATAATGGCATAGTATTCTTCCCCTGTCCTATGGGAACGTTTGTAACTATAAATGGCTATGTAAGTCCCCGTCACTCCCGTTAGCTCTCCCAGTGTAATTCAGTCTTGGAAGCACATTTTCAGCTACCTTCCAACTTTAATATCCAAGACTCCCTACAATTGTCAACTCTTCAGAGAGAGGCATTGCAATATTATTATACCGCTAGAAAATTTTAGGAAACAGCCAATTATTTATGTTTACATTGTCTAAAAATATATATAAAATAAAATAATATGTAATTATTCTCCATATCTCTTTCAAATGTGAAATACCTCGGTCCCTAATCCTGCTTTCTAGTTAACTGATAATTACTGAGTGTTGCTCAGAGCACTATCCATAAAATCTAGCTTCTTTTCCTGACTGAGCTAAAAGAGCTATTCTGCGCTGTGAAAATAAAAAGATAAAGGTAAACTTATCCCTCAGTTTCTTTCCGTCACACCTAGCCTTTCCGAAATATTATTGATTCAAGCTGGGAGGCCTCTGATTACTGAAGTTCCTTTCAAGTCAAGAACACACTGTGTATATTTCAACTGAGAAAATGAGTTCCTGGACCCCGTCAAACTATGCTGCCTCCTGTAGAATTCTGCTCTCCTTGGTAGTTTTGAAAGAAAGGCTTCTAAATCTCTCACAGATGAGTGCACATACTTCTAAAATACCAGTGGATTGAAGTGTTAATATCTGCTCAAAAAAGTATGAAAAGTCACCCAAACAGGATATTTCTACCCAGGAACAATGGACTACTTAAACTGGTAAGTTTTATAAGGCCAAATGATGCAATTTTTATAAGCATAAAGAGAATTTTTTAATTTTTGATTACCTGAATGAAAGAAGCCACCATGCATCTATTCATGAAAGCTTGATATCTTTACATCTCTTTTTCCTCAATGGTTACATCCTATTTCCAATTCGTTATTAACTCCTGTCTACTCCAATTTGTAAGTCTCTTCAGTCCATCCTTTATTCTCTGTCTCCAAGGTCACCAACCTAGCTAGCCTAAGTAAGCTACCCAAGTCTCTGCAAAAAACTTGTGACTGGTTTCTCTTTCATCCACTCTGGTCCTTTTCTATCTGGTCCTCATTATAAACAGTATTAATTTTGAATCATAAATCTCATCATCACCTTACCTGTGTTCTTAAAAGAATTCAATATTTTCTGTTGTGTTCAGGATAAAAGACAAACCTTAATGTGATCTGAAGAGTGCTCCACGGTCTGGCCCTTGCCTACCTTCGCAGCCCCAGCCTGCATGTTTTGCCCTCTCCCAGCCACGCTGCAAAGAAAACATATGCATTTCACTCTTCCTGGAATGACAATTCACAGAAGCCTTTTAATTTTCCTATGTAGACTATGCCACCAACCCTCAAGTTATAGTAACTTTCAGCCCTGTGTTGTGCACAAATGGCAGAAGTAGTTTTGTCTTCACCTGCTGAGATGAACTCCCTGGTACTTGAACTACTTCCTTTAGATGCCTACTTAGTAGTCTATATTAGTTGGCCTTTTGCCATCATGTATTAATGTTTAAACCCATTTATTTAACAGACATTTATTAAGCACTAATCAGTCAGGTTTTGTTTTTTTTTTTTTTTGAGATTCTAACTTCAGTGGGAGGAAGTCAGGGGGCAAGGCCAGGCTCAGAAACTGATCCTGCCAGTAGGGTGTGGGGAGAGTGAGGCAGAAGGCCCGTCACACGGCACCAGCAATTCTCATGTGTCCAGTCTATATGGTCCTACCACTCATGTTACAATCACACACCAGCCAGAAAAACTCTCACTTTCACGTTGCTTCTTCTATTATATTTTCATCAGACTTCACCCTTATAAATCAACATAATGTCTTTAAATGTTTAAAAGGTATCACTTTTGGAGAATGTGAATAAAGGGATAATTTGCTTCTGTACTAGTCTGAATGCCAACATTAGAGCCAGCTTAAATAAAATAACATCTCAGCTCTGACAGCATACCCTGTCTATACTTTGAGACCTTTAATACAATTTTGTTAATTACACTTAAGAAAAAATTTTAAAACTTTACTCAAAACCACTGTATCTCCCCTACTATTATTTCTGATTTGTTCTTTTGACCTATAGCCTCTCTCTTCTTCAATGTCTTCTGCACACAGATATTGTAAACATTATCACCCTTTTTCTTATAAAACAAATCTCTTCGGTTGTTCTTCCAATGTACCAAGTTTTTTCACAGACAGATATTTCTAAGCATGATGTTCCCTCTGTCTGAATGTTTCTTCCCTCCTCTTTCTTCCCTTGTCAACCTCCTACCCACTCTTCAAAATCCCCCAGGCAAAGTTCGTCACTTCTTCATAATTGTTCCCAGAGCTTACTGTTATTTCTCGGACAGGGCACCATTGATTAGCTTTCAGCGCTTTTTTACCAGACTGTAAGCTCCTCAGTGACAAAAACTGTGTCTTACGTATCTTCACAGAAAGCACATTGCCTTGCTTACACTGAGGTACACACTCTATATACATCTACTAAATCCAAGATAAGATATATTAAAACATGACATATTAAAAATATTATCTAACTTTTCTAAACAAAGACATAATTCTTTCTTAAACACAAAATTGAATAACAATAAAACTGAGATTAAAAAATGCAAAGTGTTTGTCCATCCACAGAGAGCTGGTACCACAGTGTTTATTGTTGGGAAATTACTGAAGAGAGAGGATTGTGCACAGACACTCCCTAGGGAAATGGGGTTGGTTGGACAAATGCCTCCTAAAATACCTCAGCCCTTTGGTGGGGCTCAGCGGATTGAGCACCAGCCTGGGAACCAAAGGGTTAATGGTTCCATTTTCAGTCAGAGCACATGCCTGGGTTGTGGGCCAGGTCCCCAGTAGGGGATGCATAAGCAGCAACCACACATTAATGTTTCTCTCCCTCATTCTCCCTCCCTTCCCTTCTCTGAAAATAAATAAATAAAATCTTTAAAATGTCTCAGCCAGTTTTCCCTCTTGGGGAAATGAAAAGTAAATTTCAGACACTCACTTCAGCCCTGAATAACAGCTCACCAGTACCCCAAGTGCTGTGCCTGTTTTCTTACTAGAAAATTTAGGGTTTCCTTTACAGAGACAACCAACCAATTTAATCTGAAAGTGTACATCTTTCAACTATGGAAGAACAGAAGATCCAGTAGCAAATATGACATAGTTCTCACTGAATGGAACTGCACCCACACTGAAATACGTGTACATAGCAAAAATTTAAAATAAATGTGTAAAATGGTACAGTATTCTGTACAGTGATTTCATATTATAAGTCCTATTTATGAATGAGAAGAGGAAGTTAAAAGTAGTTTGCTGATTTCTCTATTAATCAGGGTTAGAAGTACCTTTTATTTTTTTTAGAACCTTGTTTTCTTAAAATTTAAGTCCAGTGCTTCTCCTCCAGATGTTATTGTTATTCCCTCAAAATATGGATGCTGATATTGCAATGACTAGAATTAAAATATTTTTAGCTAATTGTTTTTAAAATATAGAAACAGATGAGATATAAATATCATATTTCTTATAAACTACTAATTTTAATTTCTCATAAACTAAGAGTTTAAACTTGTAGATTTTATTAATGATTATATAAAGCAGTTTTTTAAAAAAGTAGTAGAGGAGATTTAATAAGAACATTATTCAGTTGTCCTATTATTATTTCTCAGTAAAAAGGTACAGTTTATGTTTTTACAGTATACATAATAATTGTCTTGATCCTAAATACCCTATTATCTTAAGCTCAATAGAAGATGCAAAGGAGCATTATTTCATTCATTATATTTTTTTCTTTTTTCTTTCCATTTCTTTTTTAAAATTATTTTAGTTATGTTATTGTTGTTTCATTCATTATATTTCTCAGGGTAATTCCATTAAGAGGAATGGGTGGCTTTAATGACCTCCTTGATTGAGGATATTTGTTTGAAGCAATATACAGGCCTTGGATTTATTGTGGGAAAAATTAGACAATTCTGAACATGGGTACATAAAGGATGGTAGCTAATTCTTTGACTTCACTGCCTTCATTTGATGTTTGTACCTTGAAACTAGATCCCTTTTTTTCTCCTTGGGTTGAATGATAGAAAACCATTGGTCCCAAAACACCCTTTGTCCCCCAAATCATCCTGGAGTATACATTTTTTACTTTAGTTTTTACTTGCCAAGGTAGCATAAACAAATATGAGTGTCAATTATTTACATTAGTCTAGAGCAAGCCCCCCAAATTATCCACCTGTGGACTCACTGTATTTGGAGAGGTCCAGAGAGATGGGTCGCTTTTTGAGCCTGCTCCCTGTTCAGGACGAAGCGGACTGGCTCACCAGGGACGTGCACTGCTTCTCTCCCTTTCAGGTTGACCCCACACAGTCTCAGCTGATAGAGGAGTATCTTATTCTGATGCTGTCTGTCTTCTTACAACCAAATGTTTCTCTTTACTGGCAATTACTGTGAGTTTTCTCTTTTCTCTACACTAGAATGGTATCATTAACATTTTCCTCAAGGTTACATGGAGATAATTTTTGTTTATTCAAGCTAGACTATGTCCTATTACCATTGAAAAGCTCAGACTAGCTAAACACATGCAGATACTGCAATGGATTCTTTACTGATCTGCTTTCTTTCCTGTTTCTTTTCTAGTGAATCCATCCCAGATTTTGTAAAATACAACTTTGCTTATGTTACCACCCTGCAATAAAAAAATTATGTGCTGCTCAGTATATATAAAATCAAGCCCCAAATTATAAGCATGGACTGGCAGGCTTTCTACAGTGTATATGGCCTCTTGTATATTGCATCATTCTTATCTAAATTTCTCAAAGATAGAAATGGCAAATTTAAGATGGGGTCATTATTATTCATGCAGACATGTTTAACTCAACAGAGTGCACTACAGGCTCCAATGATGCTCATTTACTATTTGCATATACATAAAACCAACAAACTTCAGGTAATAATGTCTTCTGGATTAGACATGGTATTCATTCTAAAGCAATTTAAGACAGCAATTCTGTAGCCCAACAGCTTAGACATAGTTGTTCTTTGGAATCTATTGAAGAGCAAGTAAATGATTAAGGATGTGGTCTAGTTATATATTTTCAGTGTGTGCTTAAAAACAATGCAGTGTTAAGGTGTAATGTTATGCTTTTTTTTATTGCACAATGTCAGACAGCAACATTCATATTTGTTCCATGAATGTGGCCTCCTTTAGAGCAATGTAATGAATTATCTACACAACTGAATGTGATGATCTCTATTCTGAAGACAGTGTGTGCAGTGTCTGATAGATTCCCATCAAGTTCATTCTGTTGATCATGTTATTAACAAGTTTGGTATCCTTACTGAAATTTTTATTGCTTATTTTATCTATCACTGAGAAAGTTGTGTTAAAAATTCTCCACTATGATTTGTCTATATTCACTTATAGTCTTGTCAGTTTTGGCTTACCTATGTTGAGGCTATGTTATCAAGAGCTACAAGTTTAAATTTATTATATCTTTCTGGTAAAAGAAGCTTTTATTATTATGTAGTGATACTGATTAAAAAGAGTATTTAAAAATACTCTTTTCCTTAAAGACAATTTTACTTAATATTAATATAGCCTATCAACTTTTCCATAGGTATTATTTGCATAGGAATCTTTTCTCCATGTTTGGCTGCAGCCCTTCAGTGACTTTAAATTATGCATCATCTTTTTATAAATAGTATTTACTTAGAATTTGAATATGCTTCAGTCCAATCTAATAATTAATCTCATTAGTATAAAATATTTTCACTTCTAATTATTATAATGATTTATGCATGTGGTTTATATTTATGATCTTATTTTGTGTTTCTTTTGTACTGCCTTTCTTTTCTCGGTTTTATGCCTTTAGGATGTTTTCTGGATTCATCACTTTATCATTATTACCCCATTGTTATCCATACTGGTCTGAAACTTATGCACTTACTAATCACTCAGCAGCAAACTAGAAATTATAACCTATATAATTACCAGTTATATATTTAATTCTTTCTTCAATATGAGGACTTAAGACACTTTTATTCCATTCACCCTCACTTCTCACAAACTATTATGCATTTTCAATCTGTAAGTCTTATCTAAAACAACATTGTTTTATGTGGTCAATGCACATTTAATCTTACCCATATGTTTATCATTTCTTTGAGCTTTATTTCTTCTTATATCTCAGATCATATGTCAAAGTGGGTATTATTTTATGTGGCATGTATGGAACTGGCTAGAATTCCTGATATGTGGATTAGATTCTTTCATCAATTCAGAAAAATTCTGCCACTCTAATCTCTGTTTGAATCTCTTTTCTTTCTGAAGCTCAAAAAAATATTTTGGAACATCTCAATCTTAACCTCCGGCATCTTTCATTTTGTTGCTGTCAATTCCAGACCAATTCAGTCACTCTTCCTTTAGTTATAGCTAGTTTATATTAAATTCCTTCTATTGAGTTTTATTTGGGGTTCTTAGAGTTTTTTATTTCTGGAAATTTTAGTGACATGGTGATTTTTTCATAATTTTCTAAACTTACCATTGCTTTTATATTTGTAGACTCAGTAAACAGTTGATCTGGGCCTAAGTAGGAGAAGCATTTTGGGGTCTCTTTCTGCTGGTTTTATCTATGGTATATGTTTTCCCTGTGTACTTAGGCAGCTTCAGAGATGAATTAGGTTTTTTTTTTAAGTGGCCTCACCTTAAACACATTGACTTTTTTTTTCTTTTTATCCTCCAGGTCAAGTGAATTTGAGTTGCAATTCAACCTCATAGTGGACTTGTATGTGCAACATCCCAGAGATAGGAATATCAATTTTGTTCTTTCCCCCTTGCTTACTTGGGTGCCAAGGCCATTTTCTCCATATTCTCTTATGCCAGACTGCATAAACATGGTAGTTGACCGATGTTAGCTTCTGGACTTCCAGCTTTATGTATCAGTGTATTTCAAGGCTCCCTATCGTGGGCTGGCCTCTTAAAGGATGAAGTTCATATTCTTTAGCAAAACTCTTGAATTTAAAAGTTTATTAAGTATTCTGTCTGCCACTTGCTTTATATCTTCACCTACATTTGTCTCTAATAATTCCTATACTAACTTGGAGCACTTTCCCACTTAAAAAGTCTGAAATTCTGTAAGTAACCATAAACTCTACCATGAACCTCTCTTTTCCTGCCTTTCAAAATTATGGAAACCTGGACTCTCTAACAGTTGAAGGGAAACTTACAGTTATTTTAGTACAATAATGCTTTTAAATGCTTATGTTTGTTGTACATTTTTTTCATGCATGCTTTAATTTTCTGCAAATGTCATAAAGTGCTTCAAATGTACAGGGATTTTCTCTTTCATCTCAGTTCTCATCAGCAGGGTGTTTGGTGCGTGACATGTACATATTTTGATTTACTTGAATTTGATATTTTGAGTTTCCTAAAGATATATTTTCATACCTTGTGACATATACCTTTCCTAAAGATTGTTTTATATCAGAGTACATTTCAAAAGGCTTGAACATGTCAATTAGCTTTTAGGAAGTTTGTTTTAATTAACAAAAATGCAAAGGGAATTTGACATTTCTTTTATCACTTGTAAAATTGGATCTGTATTTTCTTTGACATTTGAACAGAACTCATCAAAAGGTTCTAAATTTCCATCTTGCAGGTCCAGTCTATGCTTGTATTGACGGATCCCTTCCCTCTGTGCCCGTACCTGCTGCAGTACAACCCAAACACACTCACAGGCCCACACACACTTTTCTTGATTTGCTTTGCTTAATCAAGAAAAGAATCCTATCTGGGTCAAACATGTTGTTTCAGAGAAAATTAAAAATTCCTGAATGTGAGAGTGTAAATGAGTGACAGCATAGGTAAGCAGACTGGAGTTTAGAGACTTAAAATTTTAATACCAGTTATTTGTGTCCCTAAGATAAATGACTAATTTGCCTTGATAAGCAGGGAAATGGAATGTCATGCAGTGTTTTAGGAATAATGAATAAAAATTAGATAGTAATTTATATTTGCAAAGTATTATATAAAGGCTGAAATATATAAATCATCTAAAAAGAATACTTAATATAAATTTAGGAGTATGCCCTAAATATTTTTTGCCAAGTTATAGTATTTGCTTCCTAACTAAATATAATGTGATAAAAATTTTTCCACTACATTCATGGTCTGTATGAGAACATCTTACACTAGAGAACACCTGTAGAAATTACCAGTTTGAGTTGTATTGACTTTCAGAAATTAGAAGAAAAGTCTGACCTTTGAAGAACTTATCCTAATGGAATGTTTAGAAGACACTCCATGGAGTTTGGCAAAAATCAATATCAAACTGCACTATTTCTTTTCTCCCCAATGGGGACCTATTTCTGAATTTGAGAGGAAGATACCAAAATGTCCAGCCCTTGGTGACCACACTAGTCTGAACCCTCAGTATGTGTTTCAAAGCTTCTGTACCTTGATTTAGAGATTTTAATCCAGCATGAGTACTAGTGGCCCTTACTGCCTTGTAGCAGTCAGAGGTGGAATCATCTTGGCTTGTAGCTTAACAACTGAAAAGTTACCAATAAATTTAGTCTATATTTTGTGAAAAGTAAAAAAAAAAAAACCAAAAAAACAATTAATTAAACCCACTTAGAAAAAACTTTGATTAGATTTAAATTAATGTATGTGCTTTGTCACTTTTTAGGTAAATATGTAATTTTCTAGGTCCAAAAAAATCAATAGTAATAAAATCAGTCATAAAATATATAACCAGTTGGCCTTCAGATAATGGATTAATGACTACAATTGCATGAAGTAATATTCTGAATGAAAATTTAGAATGTGGGTGCTTTTTAATATGCATTGTCATTCTTTCCTTTCTTTTTCTTTTATTTTTGACCCAGAGCAATCCAAAAATCCAAAACCTGGGGCATTTAAGTGTCTGACTTCACTCCACACTTGGATTCAATAAATAGATAGGATCCTGTACAAGCCCTGGGAGGACACCTAGACAGATCCTGTTCTTGAAGAGCTCTGAGTTCATTAAAGAGAGGAGGTATGTGTAACAACTATGACACAAATATGAAAGGGCTAATGACCACACAAAGTTTCTGCAAACTTTTTAAGAGGTCAGAGATAAAGGGTTGCTTTTAGTGTTGCCTTAAATGCAGTTTCAAATATTTAAGATGGGAAATAGAATAGAGAATGCTTTGTAAGAAGAGTAAGTGGAATGGAACATCCAGAGAACCAGAAAAATGCAACTTGTAAAGGTAACACACGTCCTCAGGTTTTGGCTGGAGGGTGGTGCTTAGGAAAATTGTTGGGAAATTGGAACAGAAGGGAGAATGCCTCTATGTTACTCTGATAAGTAGAGGAATATTATTTCCATTCTGCACTTAAAATTCTGCTTCTCAATTTTAAAGAAATAAAAACCTGTGGACTCTGACTTTTTAAAAGGTGAGAAGGTAATCATCATAGGTTTTTCTTTTTCCCCCTAAGGATAATTTTGTTGAAGAATACAATTCAGCATTTTTCATCCAAGTTTTCAAGGACTTCTCCAATGAAAGCAGGGCAGAAATTATTTTAGTGTCAATCAAAACAATAAATACAAATGGTTGATGTGGAGCTGAGAAGTCTCCCACAAGAAGGTCGTTGAGAAGTGAAGCCCATGAATGTCCCATGTCAGGTTAGGGTTAGGCTTTGACATCACAGAAGGGAGGATTTGGAATTGACTTGCACAAGGCAGATTCTTCAGTGGAATCCTATACCTGAGACATGGAAATGTCAAAGATGGCCTGCTTTTGTCTGGCAACAGACAACCTGAGACAGCCCGAAGAATCAGAGTCAATTGTTTCCTCCCTGTGAAAGGGTAACATTAGGTGGGTGGGTCAGTACTGCAAAGTGCAAGGAGACAATGGTGTGCTCACAGGGAGGTGATGGTCAGCAATGAACTTCACGTGTTATTGCAAGTATAGTGGAAAGGATGTTAGATGTGGAATGAAAAAGAAAAAAGATGTGAATGATAATCTCCGCTTAAGTTTGAATGACAGATCCATTGCTAGCCTTGTGACCTTGAGCAAACCCTGTGAATCTTCCAGGCTTCGGTTTTCTCATCTTTCAAACAGGGATAATTATTCCTGATCTATTCATCTCAAGGGATATTGTGAAGGTCAGGGAAAATAACAGGTGTAGAGTGGTTTGAAAATTCTCACCTGCTAGAATAATGATTATGTTGAAGTTATTTCAATGGAGGCTTCTATGTAAATTTGAAGGCCTCTTTTTAAAAATACCTGACTTGTGTGTTTGTGATATGGGCAAGTTTCTTAAACTATTGTGCTTCAGTTTCCTCTACTATAAAAAGGGAATAATAGTATTATTTTTAATACCTCTCGGGTTGTTATGGAAAGGATATGGATTAGAAATTGTACAGCACTTTCAACAGTACCAGGTACATAATAAGCTCCATTTAAGGATCTGTTAAATATATGCATACATATGTACACACGTACATACATTCATACATAAATAGTCTCTGTGTAGTCAAAGAGAACCTTCTGTTGTAATAGAAGTGTTTACAGGATAAGACAAGCATAAAGTATGAGATTAGCCTCTGTTCTTTCTGTGCTTCAGCTTAATCTTCCCTCTTTATCTTTGAGAGCCCCCATTCTTTTCATTTCTTCTTCCCATTTATTACTTTTCTAGACATCTGTGCTTTTAGCATCTCACAGAGGTGACCCAATTGACATCGGTGGCTACAAGAGCATTTTTTGACTCCAGGTGAAGGGGGCATCCAATGGGTCTTTAATATCCAGTGATTTAATTAAGTTTTCATTTGATAAGGTTCACTGTAAATGTTTTTCCAGATATAACAGCCAGTATTTACTGAAGCTAAATTTCCCTGAAATCAGCACTTTGGAGCTGCTGTATGATGCTGATGATTCATCCATGCTAAAATGCAAGAAAAGATTCATCTTCTGGCCAGTTTACAATAAATAGTCCACATAGAGCTTTCACTAAATTCCCATCACATTAGCAAAACGAAGTCCTGGATATAGGGCAGTGTTCTTGATGCTAAGTCAAATTTCTCAATACGAGTACAAATTGTGTTGCTTTTTTCTTTCTCACGTCTGCAATGACTAGTCAGTACATGTCCCTAGTGGATTTAATAGCTGAAAAATAGGACAAAATGCACATCTTCTGATGGTTTAGCACTGAAAGAATAGTTTCATGTGCTCCTCTTTTTCCTTATCCAGAGCCTGTAACAAAATGCATGTGCTAAAATAAACACCTTAGTTTGACAGTCTGATCTCCAATTAGGGTGGTTTTCATTTTAAATCTGATGAGTATGGAAAACTGGAGAAAATGCAAAGAAATTTCAATTCTAAAATCTGCCATTTTTAAGCATCATTAAAGTAGCAAATTTTAAATCAATGTCCTGGGCAAATTCTTTTCACACTTTTATTACAAATATTTCATGCAAGGCCTTTGGAAATCTTCCAGCCCATCTGTTTCTACTCAGTTGTTATCAGCCATGATTTCCTATCAAATTTATAACAAGCCTGACTGTCTGCCTGAAAGGAGAACATTTGATGTAAATACCACATAATAGAGAAAGTAATGACTTGAATTGTCTTTATAGTTAATTAAAAATGACTTAATGTCTTATTTATGGGTATATGCGCATCTTGATTTGTTTGCCTTTGCTTTTGGGGATATGCTTGTTAGACAGTAGAAAACCTGTACTCAGAAGACAGAATATTTCACAAAGCAAGCTGACACTTTGGCATGATTAGGTGAGAGATATTGACCCTTTAAGCCCAGCACCCAAATTCTTGCATTCTTGGTTAGAAACCACAGTTTATATAACAACTACTGCTGAACACCAATTTAATATAAATTTGAAATGAAGATGTTAAGGTAACATTTTCCACAATCTCTTTCTAATTAACCTGTTTCTCCCTGCCTGTATTTTTATTACCCATGTCTGGTTTCAGTCAGTTGTTTTTAATGGCAGTGCTTGAGAGCGTGCCATAAGCCGCTCCTCTCTTCTCTGTCTTCACTCTCTCCCCCCTCCAGGCCACGCAAGGCACTCCTGTAAGGTAATCATCCTGAAACCCAAACTGTGCTCCTATTTCCCCAGGTACAAATGACTCTTCAAATTCTTCCACTTGTCTATAGAGCAAGGCAGCGCTATCTGCCTGACCTGGTTTCAAAGCTGCTGTTTTCTTGCAAACAGACTGAACTATTCACAATTTTGTAAACATCTCTTTTACTTGAGTGTCCTTGTGTCTTTCCAAACTGGAATTGCTTATTGCTTAGTTCCCCTATCCTTCAATCCCTCCATTTTTATATGGTGAAATCCTACCTAATTATCAAGTCATTTTTCAAATGCCACTTTTATGACATCTTTTTAGGTGCTTCTCCACTCCTTACAACCTATGTTTTATACACACACACACACACACACACACACACACACACACACACACACAAATGTTTTTTTACTGTTGTTTAAGTACAGTTGTCTCCATTTTCCCCCCACCACTCCCTCCACCCCAGCCATCCCCACCTCCCGCCCTCGATCCTACCCCACTATGGCTTTGTCCATGAGTCTTTTATACATGTTTGTTGACCACCCTTCCTCTTCTTTCCCATGGCAGTAAATGGTAACTGTCTGTTCTTTATTTCAATGTCTCTGGTTATATTTTGCCTGCTTGTTTGTTTTGTTGATTAGGTTCCACTTATAGGTGAGATCATATGGTGTATGTGTGTGTGTGTATATATATATATATATATAATATATAACATTGCATAAGGTTTATTTTTATTCGTCATGCTGTGTAAAATGTTTTATGTTGTGATTATTTGTGTTGTAGAGTACAAAACTCTGGAGGACAAAAATCTGTCTTGCCTTCATATGAAAACAATATAATGAAGCTTAGTGTTCATTTATTTATTCATCTGTTTAGGTGTGTTGAGAACCTCTTGAGTCCACTACCGTGCAAGGTCTGGGACTAAAACATTTACAGCACGGAATAAGGGCAGGCAGGCAGCCTATGCTGTAAGAACTCATAGGTTCTGAAGTCAGTTTTGGTCTCAAACCATGATCTGCTACTTACTAGATGTTTTAGTGATCCCACTTTGAGCCTGGGGATGGAATTTGGGAATAATAGCAATCTCATATTGTTGAGATTAATTGAAATACTTAATTTATAGCTTCTAGTACCTACAATTTGGTCATTAAATGCAACTTATTTTTTATCTTTTCTTTTTTCAATCACCTTGGATCAGATTGGATATAGTGTGTAAGTAGAGGCAAAGCAAAAGAAAAGTTTAGGAAATAAGATAACTACCATACTAGACCTCTGTTCAACACAATTTTGGAATCAGAGAAATGAAATTTTTAAAATTCTGATCTGCGTTAGAGCAAGTTTTGCACTGAGTTACTTCTAAGCTGTGCAAGATAATTAGGAGTTTATAGGACAGGGGGTTGTTTCAGACAAGGGTAGAAGATCAGGTGGGGACCCAGCATGCAAGCACTAAGAACAACTTTTAACAAGTTAATGTGGAAAGAGAATAAGGACATTTCCAGGACTACAGCAAGTCTGCACATCTGGAATGGACTCCTATAACTCAGGCAGCGGGAGACTCTCTGGGTAGAGCAGCCAGCTTGTGGAAGGAAGAGCAAGGCACTTCACGTGTGTCTGTCTGTTTCTTTGGGGATATTGTGAGTTTGTCATGTGCATTTTTCTTTATTATCTTCTATTACAAATATAGATGATACTCAATGAAAAATTTTAACCCAAAAATATATGAAATGAAAATTGAGCTCACATGTCACATACACACACTCCTCAGAAGGAACTGCTATTATCAATTTAATATGTTTAAAAGCAGAATTTTTCTATGTACGTAACATATACGGCATACATATAAAATGCCCCTCCCCCTGGTTAGTTTGTTAAAGTGATTATGAACATATTATGTAAGTATTTTTTGACTTACTTTTGTCACTTAAAGCTGCAAAGAGATCCATCCATTTTAGCCCACCAAAAAAAAAATCAAACAACAAATCTCATTTCTTCCAATGTATTTTATTATTTTCTATTATGTATGTATGATGATTTATATAATTATTTCATATTTGTGGACATTTTAGGATATTTATAAATTTTCATTATTATTAAAGTGCTCCATTATTCATTTATAAGGAAGCATATATCTATCCATCCTTGCACTTGTATCAGTATTGTTATAGAAGGAATTTCTAGATACAGAATTTGAGTTAAAGTTATTGGATTTAACAGATAATGCCCAAATGCCCTCTGTTATGCACTAAATGGTTGTGGGCCTCCCCAAATTTATATATTGAAATCCAGTCCCCAGTGTAATGCTTTTAGAAGGCGGGACCTTTCGGAGGTGATTAGGTCTTTAGGGTGGAGCCCTTACGAATAAGTGCCCGTATAAGGAGGGACATGAGAGCTTGCTCTCCCTTTCTGCTGCGTACCACATGAGGGTGCAAAGAGGAGATGGTCGTCTTTAAAGCGAAAAGCAGGTTCTCACCAGAAATGCTATTTGCTGGCCACTTGTTTTTAGATTTGCCAGTCTCCAGAACTGTGCGAAATCAATGTCTGTTAAGTTACACAGTTTGTGGTAATTTGTTATAAAAGTGTGAACTAAGAAACTTTCCCAAAATATTATATGTATATTATCTACAATGTCACATAAATATCTATGTGCATACATTTAAGATGTCAATTATTTAAGTGTGTGAAATTATAAAAGATAAAAATGGCATATTGTTTAATTTTATTTTCCCCATTTAATTATGAGGTTGAACATTTTCTTGACATTTATTAACAAAATTTTTAAATTGATTCCTATCATGTACAAATTTTCTATTGTATTAGCTCTTTGTTTTGTACCCATTGTATTTAGTATTAAGTCTTATTCTGTTACAAGTATTGTATATATTTTCATCCTGGTTTACTTTTGTCCTTCAAATTTTATTTTTGTATCTTTTACTCTATGTGACTTCTGTTTTTTCCACAGAGAGAAATCTGTCAAAATTTAGCCTTAGGTTTTCTGAGGTTCATATCTTAAGATTTTCTCAACTCCAAGATTATGAAAATATCCTCACAGATATTTGAAATGTAAAGCATCTTAAAAACATGTTTTACTTTCCTCTATGAAACCACTGCACAGGAGAAAAGTACAATACACAGAGTAAAATTTCAAATATTTAACTAAGTTACCAAATATTCTCTCAAATACCCCCTTACAATTAAAAATTATGATGGGTATTTTCCAGATATAGTGAATGTGGGACTAATCGAAAGGGAGAGGAGAACAGGCATATTCTGCAGACTGACTAGAGCACCTTCAGAAGTCTGTGCTGTAGTTCTGCAGCCCCAGCTAATGATGCCTTCATTCAGGCAATGGAACCCAGGGGGCACACATGGGCGTGGAAACCCCAAGGCCACATTCTACACTGATGATTGGCAGAGACAAGAAACTACAAACTAATCTGCTCAGACAAACAATCTTTGCAAAATGTCAGATTTAACTGTGGTGGGATGGAGGGAAAGCAGTGGGTTCGATGAACTTTGCTGTTGCTAATCACAGTCAGTTCAAGAGAAAAACAAACTGTAAATCACATTAAAAAAGAAACTCTCATATAGACCTTGTAAAGAGAAAAGACTTCTTCTCTCTGAAAGATGGCAATACTGAATATTTGATATATTAAGGAAAGACAGTGGTAGAATTGGTAAGTAATTTGTGAAAAAGTTGGTGATAAGAAAGAATCATAAATTCAACATGGCATTAGCACTTTTAATTTAAAGATAAATAAGAAATTAAGTTACAAAATAAAAGTAGTTAAATGATAGAGTAATTGTGCTAGAATGCAGAGGAGTTAACATCCATGATCTCAAAGGCACAGAATAAACAAGGAAAAAAGGCCCTCTCCAAGAATAGAGTTAAAAAAAGTAAATATAAAGAAAATTGTTATAAGCTTTATAGTATGAATATTGTCTCCTTGGATATATATTCCTTGGAAGAATTTATATAAGATCAATGATCAGTTCTGTGAAGACTAAGTGAAACCAAATGAATATTGTATTGATTTTGCACATTTTTAACAACTTCCTCATTTTTTAAAAAATAGAGGACAGATTGGTCATTCTATATTTTTCTTAAATCAGTTTGGTAAGTTAACTTCTAAGAATTTTTCTATTTCATTGATATAATTACATCATTAAAATATTTTGGCATAAAGACTGGTGTAAAATTAAAATTGACATACAATATATTTCACAATTCTGAAATGCAAAATTGTATAATTTTGACAGATGAATGTATTCTTTTTTTAAGGTTTTATTTATTTATTTTTAGAGAGAAGGGAAGGGAGGGAGAAAGAGGGGGAGAGAAACATCAATGTGTTGTGTGTTTGCCTCTCACGTGGCCCCCGCTGGAGACCTGGCTCATAACCCAGGCATATGCCCTGACTGGGAATCAAACCCACATGAAAGTATTCTTATTTGTCAGGCTGCTTTAACATGGCACAATTACTCTGAGGTTCATTATATCATTGCATGATCAATAATTCATTCATTTTTATTGCCTGATGTATTATAATTTTTTTATCCAATCCATAATTACAGACTTTTGGGTTATTTACACTTTGGAGCTATTAAAAAAGGTAAGAGTGTTACATACGTTATGGGCAAAAGTTCTCCATCCTATATATTGTACGCAAATATTTTCCTACAGTTCTGACTTGTTTTTCTACCACCTAATAGTGTGTTATAAAGAACAGAAGCGCAAGACATTCAGTTTCAGCTCTGACATGTAAAGCTTAGAGTTGTCACTTTCACCCTTACAAAAGGTGAACAAAGTGAAAATCAGTGACTTTTCTTAGCCAATCAAAGAATTGATTGTGAACTTGTACCTTCAAGTGGTTTCTAATTACATTTTTCTATTAGTATTGATAATTAACATCTTTTTATACATTTGTTCCATATATTTACTCATTAATTTAATAATCTTTCTATTCTGTTGTCCACTTATTTCAGTTTTACTTTTTTATTCTTAATATTGCTAAATTTACTTCATATATTCAAAACACTAAATCTTTACTAGGTTTATATGTTGAAAATATATTCTTTTATTTTGTGGCTCAATATTACATCTTTGAAAAGAATATTTTTGGATTAAAAATATGTATAATTTTAATTACCACTAATAAGTTACCAATATTTTTTCTTTATGTTTGTATGTGTGTATGTTTTTATCTAGGAAATACTTTTTTTAACTTCTTTTTTTTATTGTTGTTCAAATACAGTTGTCTCTATTTTCCCTGCAGGGTTTCCCCCAGTCCCAGCCATCCCCACTTCTCGTCCTTGATCCTACCCCCTTTTGGTTTTGCTCATGTGTCCTTTATAGGAAATACTTTCTATACCAAGGTATAATAAATGTTTATTTATAAGGTTTTCTAATAATTATAGTTATGTTTTTTATATTTGTGTACTCAATCTAAATAATATTGACTTATATATAAAGTGTGAGGTAGGGGTTCAATTTTTACTTTCAACATGGATTATATAAATTGTTACATTTGACCTTTCTTCAATAACTTGTAAAACCACCCCTATCATATCATATGATATATATATAAATCTGTTTCTGTGCTATTAATTCTAATTTGTTGGCTTAAGTATATAAACCAAGGTTGTTAACTCACTGTTTTAATTACTATGGCTTTATGGGAAAAATTATTATTAATGGTTATTTTGGTTATTTACATTCCCTAAAAGTTTTAGGATTTTTGTTAGGTTACAGTGAATATATAGATCATTCTGGAACAGCTGTATTTATAACATTGATATTTGAAGAAGATACACCTTTCTATTCATTTATGTTTTAGTAAATATTTCATCATAATTTCATAATTTTCTGCCTGAAATCTCACACATCTCTTATTAGAATCATCCCATGTACCTATGTCCTTATATAATTTTAACAGTATGTTTTAAATTTAAATATACTTGATAACTATTTGTTGTTTTTATATAGAGGTAAAATAACCTTTGTAGTGATTTTCTTGGAGAAAATTTTTGATTCATTTCTTTTGGTTGGTATATTTTTAACTAATACATTTTATTTTTTTTAAATTACTTTAGATCTAAAGAAAAATTGAATATATAGTACAAAGAGTCCCCACATCAGCCCTGAGACACTCTCAGGCAGTTTCTCCTACTGTTAACATCTTTGCATGGTGTGATGGGTTTGTTACAAGAAGTGGATCAATACAACCAGTGAACAAACACATTAGTAACTGAAACCATAGTTTTCATTAATGTTCACTCTGTGCTGTATAATTTAATGGTTTTTTACAAACACAAAGAGAGCTCCCCAAAAGGAATTTATTTATAAAAAAATGTGTATTTAATCTTACATGTTTAAACTTCAGTCACCTTCAAAGTACTCTCCATTTGATGCAATGCGCTTATTTGAGACTTTTTTCCACTGCCCAAAACAATTTTTGAACTCTTCGATTTTGACACCTTTTAGTGCTTCTGCTGTTTTTTTCTTTGTTTGTTTGTTTGTTTCACCCCTTCCACGTCAGCAAAATGTTTCCCTTTGAGGGCTTTTTGCATCTGAGGAAACAAAAAAAGTCATTTGGGGTGAGATCAGGTGAATAGGAAGGGTGGAGCATGGGGGTCATGCCACTTTTGGTCAAAAACTGTGTGGTATGGGCAGGTGTGCTCAAAAATCATCCATCATGAAATGGGCAAATGTGTTGAAAGAACCTTCATAAAAAATTCACTGAAGCCAAATGCAGCCTCTCACAACAATACCAGTTGGTACGCTGATACAGATGGAATCCTAGAACACACACCTAATAGGGAAACCCAATACTACAAGGGGCCCACACTCCAGAAGATAATTCTGGGGTTTTGGGTCTCCCCTTGTACATATCATTATGAATTTAATATTAGAGCATAATACATGATAGTTTAATTACCCTAAGCATCTCCTGTGCTTCACCTTTTCATCACTCCTCTCTTTCCCCTGATCATTTGGCAACCAGTGATCTCTTTGTCTCTAAAGTTTTGCCTTTTTTTTTTGGAATACCACATCATTGGCCTCATATAGTACGTAGTCTTGTCTTTTGGCTTCTTTGGCAAAGCAATATGCATTCAAGTTTCTTTCATGGGTCAGAGTGTGTCTTGATAGCTCATTTCTTTTTATCAATGAGTAATATTCCATTGTATGGATGTAGCACACATTGTTTAACCACTAACTTAAGGGCATTTTGGTTGCTGCCAAATTTAGGTGATTATAAATAAAGCTGAGTTTAGTCTACCTTTAGCCTCTAGCAATTCATCACAATTACCATTTAAAAGACCCTAATGGTTTCTGGCTCCTGCAGCTTTTGGTACAAGTAATATAATTTTTTTTAAATTTTAATTGTTGTTCTTGTATAGTTTTCTGTTTTTTACTCCCATCCCAGCCCACCACCCCAGCCCTCCCCACCTCCCTCCCATTTCCACCCCCCCAGTTTTTGTCCACGTGTCCTTTATACTTGTTGCTCTAAACCCTTCCCCTTTTCCCCTGAAATACCCTCCCCTCACCCCTCTGGTGACTGTCAGCCTGTTCTCAATTTCAGTGCCTTTGGTTATATTATGCTTCTTTGTCTGTCTTGTTGATTAGGTTCCTGTTAAGGATGAGATCATATGGTATTTGTTCATAGCAGCACAATTTACAATAGCCAAGTGTTGGAAGCAACCTAGGTGCCCATCAGTAAATGAATGGATCAAAAAACTATGGTACATTTACACAATGGAATTCTATGCAGCAGAAAGAAAGCAGGAGCTACCCTTTGCAACAGCATGGTTGGAACTGGAGAGCATTATGCTAAGTGAAACAAGCTAGGAAGTGAAAGACAAATACCATGAATAATATGATCTTGACTGGTTTCTTGTTTTCCTCTGTGTCTCAAGATTTTGGAGTACTGATTTTCCCTGTGACCTCATTCTCAGCTAGATCTAAGAAGGCTGTTGATTTTCAATTGGCTCAGCATTTTTCTTGTTATGAAAATAGGATTGACTACTTTCAAGCTATTTATGTCAGAGCTTTAGCCAGAAATGCTTCTAATTTTTTAAAACATTAAAAAAATCACATTAAATATTTACCTGTTTGTTTTATAGTCAATCATGAGGCATATATTATTTTACTTAATCATTTTATTTATGTGGATATGTGACCTTATGTTTTTTCATTCAAACATTATAACATAACCTTTAGTATTTGAGGGACATGAAGCTAAAGAAAGGGATTTATTACCTTATAATAACAGGGAGATGTGCGAATTATTTATATAGGCAAACCTTGTCATCTTAAACCTTGCAAATAAATGCATTTCATCTCATTTTGGAAACAACAAAAATAGTCGTTTATTTGGCTGCACTAATGGAGCCAAATAATTGTTGGATTCAAGAGGAAAATATGTCTTTTACAACATTTTCTTCTGATAAAGGGTAAATTGTGTTTATAACTATAGAAATAACACCACATTAAACAGAATATTTCTATTGATTTATTTTTAGATTATTATAAACCATGGGGGGAGCTCTCAACATTTAATATGAATTGAAATCACTTAAATATGCAAAAATAAATACTCTTGCTAAGACACAGAAACATTTAGAATTTTTATAGAAGGCCTCATGTGAAATTACAAAAAGAAAAAAACAAATATTTGCTCAGATTTTTGAAGTGAAATAAATTCAGAACCCAAATATCTAGAATCCAGCCTTGACTCTAGAAGTGCGTAGATGTAGGATTCTCTAAATATAATTTCCCTAAGAAATGAAAAAAAGATTTAAAAATACTAGCACTTTAGAGATCCCAGGATTTCCAGAAGAATAAAACATGATAATAAGAAAGTATATTGTTAAAAAATTCTACACTAAATAAGTGAATGTTATACAGAGAGAGAGAGAGAGGAAGATGTGGGTGGGGTAGGGAGGAGGAAGGACAAAGGTATAAAGGAGTGAAGGAGATATTTTACCTGTTTTCTAATGAGCATCAGGATTTGAGGTGAATTATTGGTTATTCAAATAAATCCCTGTATCATAATGTAATGGCTCCCAGATGATTTATTTCACTTCAAAAGCCAAAGACACATCTTTTCCAGGATGAAGATTTTGCTTCCCTTCCATATTTGGACAATATGCTTCCAGACTATTTGATTGCTCATTCACTTATTTTGTTCTTCTGTAACCTAGCTTTCCCATAAAATAAAAGTTAGTTCACATTTTTTGGTATATTTAAGTTAAAAATATATGAAAGAGCACATCATTGGTGATTATATATCTACGATATATATATATGGTATCACATGAGAACTCGCCTGAGAAGACCTTGTTTGGTTGTGTAGTGTGGAATGTTTTTAGACATTTATCTTCAGACATGTTGGTTTACAGTGCTTATGGGCAGGTAGGTGAGCATGTCCAACATGTAGGTAGATACAGATGGAGAGTTACAGAAATGGATGTGAATGAGAGAAAAATTTGGTGGATTGAAGATATCAAGTATTAAAAAATCATACAGGGAGGGTATATAGGGCAAAGAAGTGAGAGGACCAAGGAGAGAAAACTCCTAAGCAGTATCAATATTTAAAGGAAAGACAGAAGCAGATAAGGTAGCAAACAAAAGAAACCAAAACAGGAGACCATGGAAACAAACATATATCTCCAACACGTTCTTATTCCTAGGATGAGATAAAATCCGACAGACACTTTATTTGTGGCTAGAGGAGTTGCTTAAACAGTTTTATTGAGGTATATTTGACATATAATAAAGTGCACAAATTTAAACTGTACCATTTGATAATTTTTGATGAACGTATAAACCTGTGTAATTATCACCATAGGCAAGATAGTAAATGCATCTGTCACCCCAAAGGTTTTCTTCTTCCCCTTCTACCTCTCCTGATTCTCTGAATTCTCAGATAATCACTGATCTTTCTGTCATTATAGATTGGTTTGCATGTTCCAGAGTTTTATGTAAACAGAATCATATAGTATGTACTCTTTATTGTCTAGCTTCTTTTGCTCAGCATAATTATTTTGAGATTTATTCATTTTTTACATGGATCAATAGTTCAATATTTTTAGTGAGGAATATATCTTGTGATAGTGATATGCCACAATCTGTATATTCATTTACTTGTTGGTAGACAAAGTCCACAGGAAATCACAATGTTTTAGATAACCACTATTTGAACTGCTATGGCTAGACACAGGACTAGGCACTAAGTTCGGATAGTTAATAAGACAGAGAAGTCCTCTGCTCTGTGGAATTTATAGTTTCATCCAAGAAAAATAAATCAATGCCCATACAAAGACATGCACAAATGGCCATAACGGTTTTATTGGTATAAATTTTTATTTAGCATTATGGCCTATCAATAAGAAATTCGTGTGTATATATATTAAGTGTACATTTAAATTTTTAAAAATTTGCCAAACTGTTTTCCAGTATATCTGCACCACTTTACATTTCCACCAGCAGTATTTGAGAATAAACCTCTGACACATCCTCACTAACATCTCATTTAGTTAGTAATTCTCATTTTAGTCATATTAATTGGTATGCAGAGGTTTCATAATGGTCTTCATTGATAGTGTCCTAATGACTGATAATATTAAGCATCTTTTCCTGTGCCTATTTACCATCTGTATATCCTTTTTTGCAGAGGGTCTGTTAATCCCTTTACTGATAATTCTAATATCTATGGCAGGCCCTCATCAGATTTTATTGACTGGTCTTTCTCAGTATTGTGGATTACATGTTTCTGCTTCTCTGTATGCTTGATGATTTGTCATGGATATCAGACATTGTGAATTTTACCCTGCTATGTATTAGGTATTTTTGGATTTCTATAAATACTCTTGATCTTTGTTCTGAGGTACAGTTGAGATACTTGGGAACAATTCAGTCTTTAGCATTTATGATTTGTTAGTTGGACCCTGAACAGTGTTCAGTGTAGGCTAATTACTTCCATTACTGAGCAAGACATTTCTGAGTAATCTACCCGATGCCCCTGTAAGTTGTTCCAGTCTGAGTGGTGAAAAGTACTAGTCCTGGGCCTGTCTGATGCAGGGCCCTGTCTTAACCACAGGTCGTCTCCTGCAGGTCTCAGGGCTCTGTCCCTGTGTGGGTCTCTCCTTTCTGTTACTCTACCTTGAATACACTAGCGCCCTGGACTCTCAGCTCTGTGTCCTCAACTCAGATATTTTGTGAGGTCTGTATCAGTTCACCTTTCACATCGTTGGTGCCAGGCCCTGAAACTTCTTTTCTGTGTAAACTGGGGTAAATCATAGACCCTGTCCTTAATTGCCTTACGTTCAGTGTCATGAATACTGTCATTTTATGTATCTGTCTGTTTCTTATATTGTTTCTGGTAGTTGGTAAGTTAGCTTTCTGATGTTTCATGTTGCCTGAAAATAGAAGAGGCTTTCCCTCGGTTTTTAAATCCCTGCTTCCATTCTTCTTCATTAAAAAAAAAAAGAAAAAGAAATGGAACTTTTTAATTTATATATCCTTTTATACCTATGGGAAGGATTGAATATATCCTTTATTCATATCTGTAAATGTTTCAACCACTGCCATTTTCAGGTCATCTTATTTCAATTACTGGAGGTTTGTTAACATTTTTATGACCAGAAATCAATTAGTTAATCCCTATATTGAATGTCTTAAGACTCACCTAATGCCAGCAGCACTAAAATTATTCCAGGGGAAGGAAAGTTAATCTTCAATCATCCCTTATTTTTGGACTTTATACTGGGAAAATATTTGCCTTAACTGATTTTAAATATAATTACAGAATTATTATATCTGTCCAAGTAATTCTAGATGTAAGACTCAACAAATTCAGTATTACTTACTTTGTCATCAAATAGCAAATTAGATATATAAAGATGTCCAGGTTATGTGACTAGGGAATTTGGCAGAGCTCTGACCCTGATCCTATCAAAATGCACACCACATGAAAGAGAGCAACAAGAGAGCTGTAAACTAAATATGGAAGAAAAACATAGGCCAAAATCCAGAGGGATTTTACCCCCAATTACATTATTTTTGAGGAAATGTTTAGAAATGCTCTTGGAAACTAATAACCATGTGTTCCATTGTCAGATTGGAAATATATGGACAACATCAAAAATGTTAGAAAAAAATTATTTAACTCCATTGTTCCCATAATTTTAGGATGGAAAGGCTTAACTAATGTGAGAAATGAACTGCAGTTCTCCAAATGCACAGGGACTCTAATGAACTACGACTAACCAGGGAATCTCCTTTTCCATTTCTTTCCTCCTATCCTCCTTCTCTTTCAAAATCTCCATAGAGTTTTCAACTATCCAACAGTGAGTGATGAACACAGAAACACATGGAAGATGGTACGTTAGATCTCCACAGCGCTCAGAAAGAACAAAATCTTATAAGATGGGTTTTTGATAGGATAAACTATAGAAGAAATGAAGTTGCGAATCTTGAGTCCAAGTTCCAAATGTTTGTTCTCACACTCCCCTCTATTTATATGCTACATTTTTTATACTTCTTGTCTTCTTTATATCAGTCTTTATTCATTTAATAAGATTATGTGAAATAAAGCATGTTAAAACTTATCTAGCACAGAAAGTTATATACAGTAAACATTCAGTGAGTTTAGTTACAGTCGTTATTATTCCCATCATCACAATTGTCATCATCGTCATCATCATCATCATCATCATCATCTCCCTAATGGTATTGTATGGAAAAATTAAGAGCAAGAATTTAGCCTAGTATATAAAAGAACATGATACAAGCCAAAACATAGGACATTAAATTCAAAGCCCTAACAAATAATGTATAATTAACAATTACCTGAAATGTTTGTTTTGCATATTTTCCTCAGAAACTCAAAATAGCATATAGTTCCAGATATCTCCTCCCAGAAGATACAGCTAACAGTGCCACAGAGAAATTTAGTCAGGTTTCACAACCACTTTTCATGAAAATGCTGAGTGTATTGAAGATAGAAGAATATTTTCTCTGAGGAATAAAGAACGTCTGTTATTCTTCAATCCAGTAGCCAATATTACACTTAGCAGAGAAACCCTGAGGCCACATCTTTAAGTCTGCAATAAACAGCAGTACAACGAATAAATAAGAGCTCCAGCTATTGGAAATAGACCCCATCATCATTTTCCAATATGTATTTCCTTAACTTCAAAATCCTAGAATTTCTTTCCAGAAGATTCTGGAATTAATGAGGGGCAAACATGATATGCTAACTTAGACCGTAGTAAATTTCTGGTATATTTAATTTTGAAAATACAATGGCTTAACTAAAAACATCTAGACTATCGTCCCCAAGATGAGGAAAACATTCTAAACATAAAATCAGTGAAAGAAGTCAATAAGGAAAAGATTAAAATATTTTATTACATTAAAATTTTTTTAAATCTGTGTTATAAAACAAAAAACTGAAATGACATATTATAAAATGGAAGACATTATAAAACTTACTGCATAGAACAGTTAAATTTCTTGATAATGAGGGAGTTTGTATAAATTCATAGGAATAAAAATACGGTATCCCTTTATATCAATAAGAAAAGCATGGATTTCTGGTATATAAAAATAACACCATTAATACATATATGAAAATAAATAGTAATCAAAGTAATAAAGATTGAAGTGAGAATATAATTTACTTAGGATATCAGCAGACATTTAATAAATCATAAATTAACATTCACAGAGGTGTACTATTTAGTTCAGCACACTCATTGTTATTGATTTATCAAGGAGTTATTGTATTATTTTGTATGCAACATATTTATACAAGTTATATTACTCCATTAAATATTCACAACATCCTTATGCAGTTGTACTTATTAGCATCACCTTACAAAAAATAACTAAAAATATAAATAGCCACAGAACAATTAAGAATTTGTCCAAGAGCATAGTTAGCTAGGAGTAAAATGAGGTTTTAATTCATGTGACCTGATTAAAGATTCCATCTAGTTAATTGAAGCACAATGCTGAAAATCAACACAAACTTTTCTAAAATGTGATTTAAGAACATTGTATCAAAAATCTTAAAAAATGCATATACTTTAATACTTTAATTTAATTTCTAGATTTATAACCCAGGTATTCAAAAATATGAACAAAGGTTTATTCACAGCAATGGATAATACAAAATTATTCATGAAAAAGTGAAAACAAATATATATTATAATAAATTATGATATACAATTTATTAAACACTATTCAATCATCAATGTGTATTAATACATATTTTCATACCACAAAAATGTGACAGATACATAAAAGAAAGTAAAAATGATAAAAGGACAAGGTATAGTAAACAAAAAATTCATAATAATTGCTATCTGACTAATAATGGGATTTATAATATTCTCTTTAAGTTCAAAACTGGGTACATAATCTTTATCTCACCATTTTTATTTAGATTTCTTAGCCATTTGTATTTATTAATATTTATTTGTATTTGCATCTTATAAAACAATCTAAAGACAAGAATGAAATTTAAAGTGATGTATTGAATATAATAAAATATGAAGTAAAAATTTCAATAAATTTATTGGTGTTACATTGGCTAATAAGGTTATATAGATTAAGTGTACCATTCTGTAACACATCATCTGTATATCCTACTGCATTTTCACCACCCAAAGTCTAGTCTCTTGTCACCATTTATCTCCCCTTTACCCTGTTCTACCAGCCACCACGCCGCTCCCTTTCCCTTTGGTGATCACCGTACTGATTGTGTCTGTGAATTTTGTTTTCTTTTGCTTAATCCTTTTACCTATTTCGCCCATCCCTCAAGCCCATTGTCAGTTGTCTGTCTCCACATCCTTGCTAACAATCATTTATTGATGATTGGCATTCTGATAGTTTTGAGTGATATGTTACCATAGTTTTAATTTGCGTTTCTCTGATATGAGAAACGTATAGCAATACGTTTTCTGATATATCTGTTGGGCAATGGAAACAAAAGAAAAAATAAACAAATGGGGCTACATCAAACTAAAAATGGTTTATACGGGAAAGAAAACCATCAGTGGAATGAGAAGACAACCCCCTGAATGGGAAAATATATTTGCTAATGATACATCTGATAATGGGGTTAGTATCCAAAATATGAATATTTTTAAATGCCCTGTTAAAAACAGAAGGTAATAAATAGTCCAAAAATTTTTATGGAATTGTTATTGATAGTTACATTGTGGTGCTTCTTAATTGTTCTATGACTTAGTTTACTGTCTCAATTATTTAATTAATTGTATTAAATGTGCTGTTTTTGATAATGACAACTATCTTGTCATTAAAACAATGAAAGTTTTGAAAAAGCCATGCACAGTAGAAAACGCAGGGAAAAAAATGGCCAAGCTAGAACCTCTGAGAAAGGTGCCAACTAAAGCTGCAAGTTCAGGCTGGGATCTACTTTTACACTGAGTTCATTAATTTGACTAGACAGGAAACTGACTTTTGTAATGAGAAGAACAGAAGCCAAAACCCAAGATCTACCCATATTGAGGAATCTCACTGGAGATCCCCTATGTAACAAAGAATTATGCCTTTGGGACAAATATGAACTAGGAAAAAAATTTCCAAGTCAACTATGCTCCATTGTGGAGGATTGCTCTGGTTCCCATGCATCACTTTAATCCTAGAAAGATGATTTTTTCAAGGTAAAACCGCGAGTCAGGAGCAAAAGTGGCTCTTAACCAAGCCTTGGTTATTTTGATCCTGATGCTCTTTGCTCTAACCAAAATGGTAGCAACTTGTATTTTATGGCTTTTTATTTTTTTATTCCATACCTCCTACTGTGGTATTCCCTCCCGCTGCAGATGGATATAAGCATAGTTCAGAGCTGAAGTAACATTTTCAGAGAACACATAATTGGATGCCTGTGGAAGGACGGCCGTAATGACAGGGGTGCTATTAATCACAGTGGCACCTGCATGCTTATTTCCTACCTACTTCCTTGTAGAATAAGTACAGTCTTTTATCTCTGACAGAAAGGATTTTAAAGGCATTTTACAAACCAAATCATAGCCTTCCAAATTAGGAAAGAATTATGTATAGTAAATTCCCACTCACACTCCTTCAGCACTCCAGTGATCAACATTTTTTCTAAAATTTAGAAAATGTAATGTAAAAGTCTAATGTAAATTATATTTTCTTCAGTATGACAGACATGGTCTTTTGAACCAAAAAAAAGGCAAGGTAATAAACTTGTAAAGACTAATGCATGATTAATTTACAAAGATTAGAACTTAGATCCCTGAAATGACCAAAAAGCCATGGTCCATAGCCCTCTCCATTTAGGCCAATGACTCTCAATAAGAGGAAGGGGAATATAAAGTTTCCAGAAGAAATCTGGCTACGTGTGAAGACATTTTTTGGTGTCAAAACTGGGGCTATGATATTGGCAGAGGTCAAGAATGTTGTCAAATGTCCTACAATGAACAAGGTAGCCCCTACAACAAAAAATTATTTGGTCAGCTATGTCCTTAGTGCTGATTATTTCCTACAGGCTAAAGTTAAATATGAGCCATTCAAGGACACGTTTGTTCACTTACTGCCAAGTCTGCATGTTTCTCTGTGTTGGGAAGTCCCTGCAATTATCTTCTAGACAAATTTTGGTCACTTTCCTTGGTCCTATTCTCCATTCGTCATGAGAAGAGAGGTGATTTCTGATTAGCAAGTTTGGAAGAAGGAGCTAAACATGCTTTCTTTAGCTTCACTCTCCTTCCTTTTTTCAGAAACAGATTGCTCCCAAATGCATGCATTCTAGCATTCCCTGCTTCCCCATGCCTGGTTACCAAGGCAGCCCACCAGGGATGCCTAAAAGTATCCATGACTTAATATGCAAGATTGTTAATTGAAACATATTTAGACAATTGGCTGTAATCTTGTTAAACCACAAGCCTCAGCCATTTAGCAGACTTATTTATTAACATATTTTAGACTCATGTGTCTTATTTCATAAATGCTTCAGAACTCGAGGAGAGGAGTTCAATCATTGTATTCTCTCTACTCTTTACAATCCTTATTTCCCCAAGTCTTTTAATAATTTAGCCTTCTCTACACTCACACTGCTTCCTTCATGGTTTTGTTTATCACTGCTTTGTTTCCTGCACTATTCCAATCACCCAGTTAACCTCTGCCTCTATTCCTGTTTGTCTCCAGTCTACTGTCATGCTCCATGACCTTGATCTTCTCAGAGCACAGGTCTGATGAGGAAAGTCTTTTAAGAGCCTTCAATTTTCCCTCCAATTCTATTCATTAAAATACTTAAATTTCTTAGCATTTATTTCAAGTATCTGTTCAACCTATTTTAACCTACACCTCAAATCTATGCTCTAGTCAAATTGGAACAATTATGATTCCCTTTACAAGCTCTATATATGCCAATCAATAGAGTAAATATAGTGTAAACTAGATCATTAATGTGATTATACAGCAGAGATTTAAGCTCTTCCTGCCTCTATTTTCTCATTTATAATAAAGGACTAATTATCCCTGACTTTCCTTCCTTCCTTCCTTCCTTCCTTCCTTCCTTCCTTCCTTCCTTCCTTCCTTCCTTCCTTCCTTCCTTCCTTTCTCTCTTTCTTATTGTTCAAGTACAGTTGTCTCTGTCCCACCACCATGATCCACTGCCCCACTCACCCCCACCTCCCACCCTCAATCCTACCACCCTTTGGCTGTATCCATGGGTCCTTCATACATGTTCCTTGATGACCATTCCCTGTTTTTCCCCATTATCACCTTCCTCTCTCCACTCTGGTCACTGTCAGTTTGTTCTTTATTTCAATGTCTCTGGTTATAATTTGCTTGCTTGTTTGTTTTGTTGACTAGTTTCCATTTATAGGTGAGATCATATGGTATTTATCTTTCACTGCCTGGCCTGACTTTCTTTCTCGCAGGATAATTATGAGAATTAAAAGTATACAAGAATGTTGTATTACTATAAGATGCTAATATAATAATACGAAAATGTACATGGCTCAAATGTAGAGACAGAGCCAACTATAATTGTCAACAATTGGAAAGGTCTTTTATTATAATTTCCTGTGTTCATTCTGCAAGAGGTTAACACAGACTTAAAGACTGAACTCTATCTAGCATTTTATAATCACGTCATAAATTCTGTTACATTAACTTTTTTGTCTTTGCTTCTACTTTTAACAAAAAAGTAAAAAAAATATAAATTTCAGTGTTCATTAAATGTGCATTTATAGGGTTCATATAAATTTTGAAGTTAATATTTCCTTTAGGATGAATGTACCTGGAACCCTTGAGCATTCACACATCAGTGCAGTGAATAATAATGGCTCTAATTGCATAATTTTTTTCTCTGACAGCTCAAAGTACTTTATACATTACAAAGATTGCACAGATTAATACCTATGTATATAGTTAGAAACTAAATACAATCAAGCACAAATGTTAATTTAAATAAGAAAATGGGCTGACAAAAATATTATACATTTTTCAGTGATGATAATAAGAGCTAACAATTATAAAATGACCATTATTAGCCATCAATCACTTCTGGGGGGCAGGAGGTCCTCAAATCTTCCCAAAACCCATGCAAGTTTGTTATTATCCTCTTTATCTTCATTCACAGATGAGAACTAAGAATCTGAGAGGCTGTACAATACATTGAAGGTCTCCTGGGTACTAAATAGTAACCCTGCTATTCACATCTGTAGTTCACTCAGCAGCCCTCTCACATGTCCGTAGTCCTGCTAAATCTGTAAAATTGCACATGAAATTCTCCAAAGCTAGTCATAGAATGTACCATTAGGTCGTACATTAGACAGTACAGTTGTACTAGTACAGTGGGTAATGTTATTCAGCTTTGTAACTTTGATAATGAAAGTTTCAACAATATTTCAGAAAATGGTTCCCTGCACCAGAAGGAAGAGTTGAAATCTAGAAAAGGGAAGGATTAGTCAGTACCAAATAGCACCATTGCATTAGGATGGAAACTGCAATCAAAGTGTTCTAAATTTCAGGCCAGTGACTTTGGTATTAGATACAAATAGAACTTGTATATGTGCTGAGCACAAAACAACTGGTAGTGAAATTCCATCGAGGCTGGAAGGTATAAGGTAAAATTCAGCATTTTCCAACTGTGGGCAACTTGGGAAGGGCAGAATCTTAGGTAAGGCAGGATTCTGAAGTAAAGAAAGAAAGAAGAGAGGGAGGGAGGGAGGAAAGAAATAATATCATATATAAAAGGGATTTTATCTTATGGAGACAAAGTTTCTGGTAATATAATCCAAACTATTCTGTTTCCTACCTCACGATAAGAAAAACAATATTTTTGAAAGCCTGTTTAACTTTCTTCTAAATCATTCCAAGAGAGAGAGAAAGACAGACAAACAGACAGACAGACAGAGAGAGAGTTAGTTGCTGGAGTTTCTTGGCCAGCTAAACATATTTTCATCGAAGGCAAATATCTCCTAAACTTGCAGAATTTATACAGATCTGTGCAATAGCTAATAATAAGAAGAAGCAATTGGCTGGTAGAAATGCATCTAATCAAGTCTTATATTTGTGACAAAACTACTTTTTTATTAAAGAATTTTGAGTAAATTCTGACAAAAAGCCTTGGGAACTAGTCACGAGAGTGAACCATGTAACTATGTAACTAGTCTGATATAGGATCTTGTAATAAATAGAAAAATTAAGAGAAATAAAAATAAAAAGAATGTGAGCCATAACCATGAGAAATCAGTAGTCTAACAAACATAGGAACAGGGAAATAATTACACCCTGAGGTAGGACTGACCTTCAGCGAAGAAACCACACTGTAATCATGGCTGAGTATTATTTGAGTATTACTCACTTTATGATGACTACAAATGTGTGCAGTTATTTGCTTGAAACTTGTCTGTTATCTTTTGCCATCCTCCTGAAAGCCTTATATATAACAACCTCTTTAGATTTTTAAGAAGAGAAACTAGAGCAAGAAAACTCAGACTTTAATCAAGGAACTAGAACAAACTGAAATTTTAATCAAAACCATGGTGCCTAGACGAAGAAGACTTTAGGACTACGTAGATTTTGCAACCCCACACTAAGCCCTACCCCTTTGTCTACCACAGTCCTTATAGAAAAAGATGGAAAATATCTCTCTATTATTCCATGTGCTTTCTTTTCCCAGAGGCACTTTGTCTTCCAGAAGCTTTCAATCCAATAACGGTATAATCAACAGTTTGTTATAACAGATGACAATGTTGAACAGAAACTCAGAAAACAGAGTTGATGTTCCACTTCTATGTATTATAAGTCACTCCACTTCCTGTGCAGATTTCCTACAGCACCTGTACCACTAGTAGTCATAGCACTTGAGGTAATTTAAAAGAGGTAGATGCCCTATGGCTTAAAGAATGTTAGGAAATTTTATTGGCCACATGGCATCTACCAGACAAATGGATGTCAGATATGGTGCTGATATAAATCTGACAGAGAAAGAAAAATAGTCATAACTATTTTAGAAGTACCAATACCAGAACATTCTCTAGATGTTTCAAATTTCATTCAATCCATCACAAACCAACTCATGTAATAAAAGAGAAGAATTTTCTGTGTCATCTTTTCAGGATGCTTTTCTCATTTAATACAACATGATTTTCAAAGCGTCAATACGTTCCATATTATATTTTAAAGCATTTGAGAGGTATCAGTTTCTATGTGGAAGAATGGTTTTTTGAGATAAAATGATTTTGCAGCACCTCACAATTCAGGTTGCCTTATCGAAAAGGCTACATTTATCTCTTGTATCCTAATTTCTACTAGGGTTTAACTGGCAGGCTATAGTCAAAAAGTTGTTACCTGAAAGGAAGGAGTACATAGGCTGTCTCATCAGTGGTCCAAGAAAAATCTTGAGTATACAAAAAAAGAAGAGAGAGAGAGAGAGAGAGAGAGAGAGAGAGAGAGAGAGAGAGAAAGAAAAATATCTTTTACCTACGAGACTGTGGGAAAAGAAAGGATTCTATTTTCCCAACAAGGTCGAGGGTAAGGGAGGTCTGACTATCTCTAGGCCAAAGTGCCAGAAGAGAGAGATGGGCCAGAAATACTGAGGAAGATGCTGCAGGCAGAGGTGCAGCTGTAAGGCGACCACGGCACCTGTGAGTCTGAGGCCAGCCTGGAGCAATCCCAGCCAAGCATCCCCTGCAGCGTGGCACTGCTGGAGGGAGACTTTCCCAATAGGGTAACCACCTGTCCTAGATTTTACAGAACTATTCCAGTTTTAGCACTGAAATTCCCACTTCCTGGGAAAACTCCAGGTCCAGGCAAACCGCAACATGGGGTCATCTTATTTCCTAAGCCATATTCATTTTCTCTATGGAGAAAGAACTCAAGTTTCCTGTGTTCTCATGGAGATCTGGTACACAGATTATAGCTGATTTAATAGTGCTAGTCCCCCTGTGGTGTAAACCACAGTAACACAGAGTAAGAAAATTGCATGGCAAATTTTGGCATGGACAATTTAGGCCCCGGAAACATGGGGCATGTGGCAGACATGCAGAAGCTGTGGTGTGTCCATAAGAGGCCAGATGAGGCAACATTGGGTAGGTAGCAGCACCAGGCCCTGTCTAAGAAGAAAGATAACAGATCAGAAGCTGTACCATCATAGTACTGACCTGTCAATGCCAGCAGACCAAACAGTAAGTTCACTGATGTAAAATACCCATAGTTAAGAGAATCTAGCAGATTCTATGTAGGTTTGAGGCCCTCTTTGCTTTTTGCCTTCAAAGACGTAGTAAGCCCTCTCACGCACCTAAATTTGCACTGAAAAGAGTGTGTGTGTGTGTGTGAGTATGAAAATATTTGAAAGATTGAATATACAGAGGGCCCCCAAAACCTAGAATTATCTTCTGGAAGGCAGGCTTCTTGTAGTACAGGCTTCCCCCTCTAGTGAGTGGTCTAGGAACCCATTTATGTCAGTGTACCAGCTGGTGTTGTTTTGAGAGGCTGTGTTGGGCTACAGTGAATGCTTTTTGAAGACTTTTTCAAAGTGTTTGCACATTTCATGATGGGTGATTTTTGAGCTCACCTGCCCACACTGCACTGAGCATTCAGCAGTTTTTTACTAGAAACAGCATAAGGCCTGTGCCCTACCCTCCCTGTTCACCGGACCTCAACCCAAGTGCCTTTCTGTTTGTTTGTTTCCCTGGATGAGAAAAGCCCTCAAAGGGAAACATTTTGCCAATGTGGGAGAGGAGAAACAAAAAAAGGCAGAAGCACTGAAAGGCATTAAAATCGGCAAGTTCAAAAACTGTTTTGAGCAGTGGAAAAAATAACATGGTCTCAATGGGTGTATTGCATCAAATGGAGAGTATTTCAAGGTGATTGAAGTTTAAACATGTAAAAATGAGCACACAATTTTTATAAATAAATTATGTTTGGGGGGTCCCCTTCATGTATGTAAGAGAGATTGAGTGTTTTGAAACACTAATAAAATAATTTGTTCAAACAAGGGTCGTAAATGAATGATAAAACTATTAAACAAAATGTTGATAAATTATTGGATATTTACATTACTATAAAGTATCAATTGATAAAATATCTTGTTGCAAGGGATAAGTATAACTTTATAAGCTTTGTAACATAATAATGAATGCTAACATCTCTAACAGTATGACAACCAGAAGTCATGTATGTTCTGACACAATGTAATACGAAGCACCCAGTATCATCTACAAAGTATTCTTATTAATGGTGTTTGTGTTAAATGCTGTGTCATTCTAGAGGACAAGTGACCTTGTGTCTTTAGCAAGTCACTAGTATAAAAAGAAAAGGCAAGATCCACTCACATTGAAAAAGACCTTAGAGGCATAACAAAATACAATTGAAAAAATGATAAAGCCAACTTGGTAAAATGTTACTAATTATTGAATGTATGAAGTCAGTAAATGGAGACTGTCCTGTTTTCTTCTGCTCTTTTGTATAATTTTGAAACATTTTGTAATATAGGCCCCCAAAAGCATACAGAGACTGTTCAAGTAGTTGGAATGTTTTAAAATAGTTTTTCTGTTTGTGTGTTTTTTCCTGTTTGTGTGTTTGTTCAGTCACCACCTAGTGAGTGAAGGCTCATGAGAAAAATAAAGAGGTGACTTGGGCAGGGTGGAGTGGAGTGAGTTCTTTTTTAACTTAAAAAAAGTTGATGCTTCTAAAACTGAAGTACGCGAGGGGGTGGTGGGATCGACCATCAAAACCTTGCGCTTTTCTTGAGGAGGAGGAACCTCCATCTCAGCTCCTCTGTGATTCATTCTGCATCATTCACTCCCATCTGCAGTCTCTATAGATATCTCAATAGTAAGGAAGTCCCTTGGACACTTCAAAGTGCATGAGTTTAAAATTGAATTAAACCCAATTATCTCTGCTAATTGAATTCTGTTAATCTGAAAGATGGTATATTAAATGACTAGCAGTGTTTAAAACATAGTAGGTTCTTAATGAATAATAGTGTCATTATTATAATTATTAATTAACCCTTTTAATTTAATTTATCTTCCTCCATATTCAGTTCATTCATTCTCCACAGTATCCACTACATATATGTCAAGCTATGTATCCCTCTTTTCCAATTCTACTGTCATCTTACCCTCATTAATTCTCACCTATTATTTCTGAATTTCACTTATGTTTTACCCTGGATTCATCCTCCCTAGTTTGCTTCATGCTAGAATACTTTATGCCGTGGTAAACAGAGCTTGACACAGTGTGTAAGAGCTTGGGTTATGGAGTTAATAGTCTGACACTATTACCATTTTT
The DNA here is from genome assembly GCA_004027475.1 of Anoura caudifer. NCBI lineage: Eukaryota > Metazoa > Chordata > Mammalia > Chiroptera > Phyllostomidae > Anoura > Anoura caudifer. The sequence goes on from PVKU01000223.1 coordinate 267,673, forward strand.
CCAGACTATAATCTCGCCTGCCATGTGGTTATACCAATAGTGTCTACTTCACACATGTGTGGGTAAGAATTAAATCAGGTTGTACTTGTGTATCACTTAGAACAGGGCCTAACACCTTGTAAAACTTTAAAGAGTTTCCAAAAATAGAATTAATGTTTGGAATGGACCACAAAATATTAATGTACTTGTTGTAATAAAAATTCTTGTAAATTAGAATTATATGTTCAACTCACATTTTTAAGCCTTAAAAATAGATTATACTAATTTACATACCTGCTAAAGATTTAGAAATTTGCTAACCTGAGAATTATTTATTTAATAATTGCCAGTTGAGAGGCAGTCATTTTATTGTTTAAATTTCAATTTCCTGAATTTGCAGAGACCTATATGTATTGAAAAGCTAATTTAATTATTATATAATTCCTGTTCCTTGTTGACAATAAAGATAACTAAGGCCCAGAAAGGTAACACTACTAGCCAGATGTCACCCAGTGATTTAGAGGAGAACTCAGGTGTCCCTCCTCCGATCTCACCTGGGGGTCTGTCCGTGCTATGGTGCTGTTGTCAGTTACATTTTTGTTTAATCATGCTCATATCCCCTACTTTATGCTGAGTATTTTCAGAGAAGAAAGGGACTCTATTTCCTCCTAGTGCCTCCCAATTCTGATTTAATAAGCATACGAATCACAAACCAAACAGTGTCAAAATAAATTAAGAACGATTAAAAAGATTTTTTTAACTGTTCTTATCCTTTTGTCACTGTGAAATCACAACTTTAGTTTGAAGATATGTAGGACAGTTTGCTGCTGAAAAAAAAGGCAGGGACAAAATTTTTAAGATTAAACTGAGGGGAGAAGGGAATCAAGAAATTAGGAAACTTCAAAGAGCCAATGTGTGCGTGACAATAGGTTCAACATCGTATAATGTGGAAGGTGTATGTTTTGGGATTGTGGGGATCCTTGACCCACTTTAAACTATCACCACACCCTAGTAAGACACGCTTGCGTAGTTGGAGAATTGGCTTTAGGGTGCAGGTCCAATGCCCTCCCATTTGCCCTAATCTTCCATCCCCATAATGCAGGTGAGTTATTTAGAGGTAGAATGAGCCCTTGACTTTGTCTGCTGAGGGCCACACTTCTTTCACGCAACCCATACTCATGGAACAGCCATCACGTAACAGAAACGGTGCTAAGCTCCAGGGATAGAAAAGTGTCCAAGAGAAACAGTTCCGTTGCTTCTAGGAGCAATGTTATAATTGGAGAGACAGACGTTACATAAGGAAACAAAGCTACTAACAGGGTCATGTGACAAAGAGGAACTAGGGAATAAGTGGGAGCATGTAGAGTTGCCAAGATCTTTCTGAGAAGGTAATATTTAAGCTGAAATCATGTGCAACAAGGTGCTAACCAAATAGAAGGAAAGCACATAAGTGAAGGCTCAGAAGTGACAAATAATCTGCTGGTTTTTGAAAACTCAACAAGTTCGATAAAGTTTTTAGAGGAATGAAAAGAGATCCTGCTAGTAAGCTCTGTAGAGGCCAGAGCTGGAGAATGTATGTAAGCTAAGGAGCTTGGAATTAATTTGCTGACATTGGGAAGCTATTAAAGAATTTGTAGGCAATGGAATAAATGTTCAGATTTGCTTCCCTACAACTGCCCATTAGTCAAGTGGAAGATAGGCTGGAAATGGAGTAACACTAATCCTTTAGAGAGAAGTAAGGCGGCAGCTATGCTAATTCATTTAAGACAAGGTAAGGATCAGACCTGAGATACTGGCAGGGGATCTGGAGAAGTTAAGGGAAGAGATCAAGACACCTTACTCACATCTCTTTTACAGCAAGTGTTAAACTGTTCTGAAGGCATTTGTTTTGTTGTTTCTCTTCCCCATCAGAATATAAACTTTTGAGGGGTTATATTTATGTATGGCATTTATCATATTTGTGGTACTTCTCAAAGTGTTTCAAATAGTAATTACTTTTTATATCTGTTGGATGGGTGAATAAATGCATAAACAATCTCACATGGCAACACATTTTTGCGTTGTGCTTTCAAATGCATCTCCTGGTGTGATATGTAGAACTGGCCCGTTGTTCAGACGGGGAGAGTGAAGTAAAGCTGCCCAGTGAGGAGGCAGTCTTTTTACTCTCTGTTCCTATTTAATTTTCTTTCTGCATAAACATAATTTATCAGAAATGGAAAGAATATTTGAGTGTTGATGGCCACTCACAATTTACAGCTGTTCCCCATTTCTTCCCATGCTATTAAGATAAATTTAGAGATAAGATTATCATATATGTTTAACTTCCTAAAGCATGATTTTTTTGTCACTTTCACATAATTAAAAGTGTAAAACAATGAAAGTAGATTCACTCTTCCACTTAGTTTGTTTTTTGGTCAAGACTTCAGATATTGCAACAAACATTTTCTTTTGGGCTAAGGATCACTATATTCACATAGATGCTTTCTATTCAGTCACATGAGCATCTGCATTGCAGAACTAGCTTTTTACATATCAAATGTGAATATAAAATTGAATTATTTTACAACTCTACATCAGATATCTTCTGCATATTTTGCCTGTATAAGCAAAATATTCTTTGAAACCTATACTCACAATTGTAAATGAAACATTCATTTAAGAAAAATGAAACTTTATAATGATAGTATTTGAAGAAGGTTGTAAAACATCTAACATCCACATGATTCAATATCCTTTCCCTTGGGTATAGTGACAGAACTAAAAGTCACTTCTCCCTTTCCTCCCTTTACTATTGCGATAGCAAAACATGCATTAGAATCACCTAAAAAGCTTAAGTCACAGATTCCTGACTGAGTGGCTCTGAAATGGCAATAAGAATTTTCATTTCTAACAAGATATTAAGCAATGGTGCTGCTGCTGGTGCGGGGATCACAAACTGAGAACCACTGCTTTACAATAGAGACTGAAAAACCATTGACCTTCCTCACTGTCAGTGTGGTCTTGTACCTCTGCAGAGGGAATGGGTGATGCTGGAACAACAATGATCACTAAATGTAAGAGGCTTAAAAGAACAAAGATATGTCTCTCAACCCAGGTTTTATGTATAAGGAAAGTCATTCTGAACTCTGTTCTTTGGGTCCGTGGGCCCTCACTCTGGGACCCGGGCACATACAGATGTTATCTGGGATGTTCGTGTAGACAGCGACTCAGGGGAAGAGATGCAACAGCCTTCATGCTGGGGTACAGCTCAGAAATGACATGTCATTTTCACTTAAATTTAATTGACTGGTGAAGGTGACTGCCCACACTATTTCTGAGAGGCAGTGTGAAGAAGGTGCTTGAACAGAGATGAACCTGAATACTAGTGAATAGCTGTGGCAGCCACCACAGATGCAACTCTGACCAATACAATACAATAGGAAGTCACTGGGTCAGGGCTTGCAGGAGAGAAGTAGACTTGCTGGGCATGTCCCTTCTGCATGCCACCCTCTTCAATGTACACTTTCTTTTAAACTGGAATGTTAAGGTGATTTCTGGAGGTGCAATAGCCATACTGAGGTGAGAGTGATCTGTAAACTAGAACCTTTCTCCCAAACCTGCACCATCACTTGTTTTTATAAATAAAGCCTTGTTGAAACACGGTCACACTTGTTAATTTACACTACACTACATTACACTATACTATACTACACTACAAGGCTACTTTCACACTACAAAGGAGGAATGAAGTAGTGGTAACAGAAAACTTGTGGCTCACAAAGCCTGAAATATTTATTCTGAAATATTCTCTGGCCCTGAAATATTCTCTGGCCCTTTTCAGAAAGGAGTTTGTCAACCTCTATACTAAGAATTTCAGAGTAGGAAAATAAAGTGAACTTGGATCCTTAGTGACACCCTTGATCACCTATACTACTGTGGATTACCCTTTTTAAGGATTTTTTTAAACAAGAAGAATATTAATTCTTATTTATTCAAGCCAGATTAACATGATTTAGTATTCACAGATGAAAACATGCTTAATTGATATTTCTTCCTACAAATGTGCTGGATACTTGGAATAATTAGGCATCACTCAAATTTTTAGACAGTAGAAAAACACAGGAAAAGTTATTTATATAAGCTGATGCAGCCACCTGTTTGGCCAAGTCAGTCTGCAGCCAGGAATACCGATCTCCAGGTCATAACACCACATAAATGCATTGCAATGTTATTATTATTTTTTTTTTTTAGCAAAATCTTGGGAACACATCATCATGCTGAGGACGTTCTAAACAAAGACAAAGAAAATTATCACAGTTTGAGAGATGACAAGTTTGAGAGAGATAAAATGGGTACTTGGACATAAACACTCTAGAATACTTCTACTTTAGATTCTGGCTGAATATATAAGATCTGAGTATAAATAATAATTAAGAATGTGGATTTGGGCAAGTGTAACATCTAGGGAATTTATAAAATGGAAGTAGGTCATATAATTTTTTAAAGGTTTTATTTATTTATTTTTAGAGAGGAGGAAAGGAGGGAGAAAGAGAGGGAGAGAAACATCAATGTGTGGTTGCCTCTCATGTGCCCCCTGCTGGGGACCTGGCCCGCAACCCAGGCATGTGTTCTAGACTGGGAATCAAACTGGCAACACTTCGATTAGCAGGCCAGCACTCAATCCACTGAGCCACACCAGTCAGGACAATGCATATTTTTGAGACTTTAATTTGTGCCAGTGTTTTTCACAGAAAAACATTATTTAATTCTTATAACAACTCATGTGAGTGAGACATAATTTTTAGGTCCCTTCGCACCAACAATCGGAGGCTCAAAGAGTTGGAAAGGCTTGTTTAAGGCTACACTTAGAGAGGAGCTTGGATCCGAGTCTCTATCTTCTCTTTGAATAGGCCACATCTCCCATTCTCTCTCTCTCTCCCTCCCCCTCCCTCTCCTTCTCCCCTCCTCTTCCCCCTGTCTGTGGGAAGTGAATGGATATGTCCAGAATAGTTTTTTCTTTGTCAGGTGCTTCACTTCTTTTCTACTTTCTATCTCCTTCCAATAGTTCCAAGGCTTTTTTTTCCCCAGAGTTGCTTTCCTAAGCAGTAATTCTCAAAACGTGGTCCCTGAACCAACAGCATCGGCATTACTAAGAACTTGTTAGAAATGCATATTCCTGTACCCACCCCAGATTTATAGTATCAGAAGAGCTAGGAATCCCAGCCTAGCAATCTGAGTCATGAAAGCCCTTGGGTAATTCTGATAAACTAAATACTGAAAATTATTTCCCTAAGGCATTGTTTTCCAACCCTGATAGCTACCACTCCTACTTCCCTGAGGTCCCAGCTGAACATAAGTCTCACATGTAAAGCAGTCTTAGAAAGACTCACCGTGACCTATTTTGTTACTAATCTGAAGTATGTGCATTTTGACAGCAGTTCTGAGTGCTAGAAAGAGAACAAATGTATTGAATAAATCACCCAAGGAATGAAGGAAGACTCCTGAAGAGGTGACACAAAAATTATATTTTTCAGTAAGCTTGGTTGAGGGGATGATATGATTTAGTAAGCTGTCTACACATTGTGATAAGTTAGAAAGTGAGAAGTTTTAACATATGAACAAAAGGCGATGGTGGCCTAATGGTGGAAATGTCGAGTTTGAGGTTTAGTCATGCAATCATTCAAAAAGAAAGAAGAAAGAAAGAAAGGAAAAGAAAGGAAGAGGAAAAGAAAGATGAAGGAAGGAAGGAAGGAAGGAAGGAAGGAAGGAAGGAAGGAAGGAAGGAAGGAAGGAAGGAAGGAAGGAAGGAAAAAAAGAGAGGAAGAAAAGAAAAAAAATTACATATGCTAAGTTCTAGCCTATAAACCAGTGAACAAAAGACAGCATTGTTGACTTCATGAAGCTTACATACTAGGGCAGGAAATATAGTCTAAGAAAATAATATTCAAATTGAGATGTAGCTACAGTTGGAATGAGCTACACAAATATTTTAGGAATGAGCATTCTAGGCAGATGAATAGCAAATGGGAGGACCTTGTGGTAAGAATGTTTGTGGATCAGCAAGGCAAAAATGTCTAGAATGGAATGAAGAAGGAGAAGCACATAAGAGATGAGGTAGAGAGATATTCAGGAGAAAGATCAGTGATTTTAGATTTTATTTAAGCATGATGAAAAGTTATTGGAACTTTGAGAAGAAGGGGTAGCATGCTCTATGTACCTTTTAAAAGGATTCCTCTGGGTGCTGAATGAAAGATGGTTGAAGGGTGGGAGAGTTGAGTGATGGAGAATTCTGTATGTGCAGAAATGGGTAGAACAGTTCATAGACCAGTAATCCAGATGGCTACACAGAGTGGTAGCAATAGAAGAGTAGAGAAGTGGTTGTAATCGGGTTATTTGAACATAGTGACTAGAGAATTTCATGATAGATTAGAGGTCAGTGTTAGAGAAAGAATTGACAGAGGTGAGTCTAAGATGTTTAGCCTGAGCAATTGCACCCACTGGTGGAATGCCATTTCCTGTGTCAGATAAACATAAGGAAGGGGAATGAAGCTTTTTATGGGAAAAATGACAAGAATCTGAAAATCTGTGTTCTATGAGACACATATTGACATCCAGAAAGATACAGAGTCTGGACATCAGAGGAGAAATTTGGTGACCTTGACAGTGATTGGCATATAGAGGGCAAATATCTTCCATAGGGAGAGATGAGATGGGAAATAGAAAAGGCTATCCAACAGAATGCTTGAGCAAAAAAGAACATCAATGCTCTTCCCAAATAAAACAGATCCCCCCTCCCAAAACATGATAGCATGTCAAAACCAGAAATGGGTGGATCCAGAGAATCTAAGGAAACAGAATCGTGAGAAGAAATGCTGGTCAACAGTGGCAAATACAGCAAACTGCAACTCAAAATAGCTGTTGGTTAGAGAAACATGGAGGACTACATTTTGTTCAGGTGGTGGACAAATCAAGTTAGAATTATTTGCTGATGGAAGGAGCAGGGAGAGGAATAGAGAGAAAGAGAGAGAGAAACAAAGATAGAGAAAATGAAGCTAAGAACACTTGTACGGTATTTTTCTTTTATCAATAGTACAAAAGTTTTGACAGAATACATAGGGAAACTTTTACTGGATATATGTCCATGTTTTCATTGATTTTTAAAAGTAAAATGCTATGAGAAAGACTTTATTTAATAATGTAGGGGGATATTCTTACACCCTTTTAAGCTCAACTTTCTCATTTGTGAAATAAGGTTAATATAAAACTACTCATAGGTCCATTGTGTTTATTAAATTTAATAGCCCAAAGAAAATACAGAGCCTATATCTTGAGGCATGGTAGTCACTTAATAAATATTACTGGTAATAATTTCATGTTATTATTATTACAATAATTTGATAGCAGTCTTCTTTTCTTGCTTCCTTCTCTCCCCAAGGACAATCAATTATCAGAAGGGTGTTGGCTTGTTCGTTGACCATATCAATCAATTTTTATTCTGTTATAGTAATTTGCCTCTTTTTTCCTCATTCTGAGAGTTTCAAGTTTATTAACTACATCATGAATTTGATACTTTCAATGAAGATTCATATTCTGATACTTTATTTCCATTTTCCTATCTTTTCTCATTCTTCTATCTCCATTCTTAGCTTCTTAATTCCCCCTTATGACTTTCTGATCTATTATTACAGAAGCCATGTCTACTTTGATTTTTTTTTTTAAGGAAATGCATGCGGCATACAGAGTTTATTGAAAGTTTAGTACAGACTGGCCAGGCTGCCATCTACAACATGAGCAGAAAACCTGCGGAAAAGGCAGAGTTGCTGTAAAACCACTTTAATTCAGTTCTCTCCAATTACAAGCCATCGGGTGGGCCGAGGAGTGCGCCGTGCATCGTCGTTTAGTGGTGTTGTAACACTAAGGCTGTAACTGCTGTTTCCAAAATGTACATCTGTGCCATCATAAAAACTGTGTTTGCTGCCCCTCACGTGTTACAACAGGTATAAAAAAACTCTAAATACTTATACGCTTGTCCCCACCCTGACACGCACACTCAGGAGTGCAGCCCAAGAGGAGGGGCCAGCCAGCAGGAGGCATGTGCCCGGGGACGCACGAGTGCAAGACTATATGAGGTAAAGGGGACAGTTAAGTAAGACTCCAGAGCTGCTGAACCACCTTAAGGGGTCACAGCATTAGAGGCAGACAAAAAAATACTTTGGTCCAAAATTTGCGGTAAAAAAGGAAACCCTGAAAGTCTCAGAGCCCTTGTCCTTTCAGACAGAGGACAGATTAAGTGCAAGGCACCTGGAGGTCCCATGCCTGGGTGTTCGAGGATGAACCTGGGCTCCTCTCTGGCCTCCACTGTGTCCACTCTGGAAACTGGATTCTGCTCTGCAACTTAATTACAAGAAATGAAACAAAAGTACAGTATACAAGGTCGGATAAGGAGGAAATTTAGAGTACATTCATGACATTTTTATCATCTTGCCATATAAAAGGTTACTTAAAACTATTTCTTTTGCATATAAATGAAGATTAGAATATTTGGTCAACTGGAAAAACTGCTAGGCACAGATGTCTGCAACTGTGTTAAAGCACAATGCAGAGATTTGTGACAAAATAAAGCTTCCAGGTGAAGAAGGCCCAGGGATGTACCTTTGGGGTGGCGGGTGTCTCAGCCCAGGAGGACCACCTCCGGCCAGGGGTGGAGAAAATCACACACTTCATTAAACAGAGAGTTGGGATGGAGGCAGTCCCTGCAGCCTCCTGCCATGCCAGGCACACTATCCCTGCAGGAAGCTGTCCCCTCAGTCCCCAGACCCCTATGTATTTGCTACTGCCTTGGCCCTGCCAGAGCAGCAGGTTTTAAGACAAAAGAATGCTGGGTGGGAGTTTAAAAACACTCACCCCACAGGCTGCAGAAGGCACAGGCCAGGGAGGAGCAGACATACTGTCAACAAGTCACTGAGAGCCTGAACCTCACACCCCATCTCCCCAAAGAACAAAGGGAACAAAGCAAATTACAATTAATTTTTTACTGCCCTAGTTGGGTGGTTCAGTTGGTTGGAGCATCGTCCTGTACACAAAAAGACGCAAAGATCAGGGTTCCATCCAAGATCAGGGCACATACCTAGGTTGTGTGTTCAATCCCAAGTAAGAGCGTATACCTGGGTTGCCGGGTAGGGACAGGTTTGGGGCAGGGGGCGGCCCATTGACATTTCTCTCTTATTTTGATGCTTCTCTCTCTCAGTCTCTCTTTTTCCCTTCCTCTCTCCCCAAAATCAATATAAATAAATAAATAAATAAATAAATAAATAACAGGTAAGCTGATTTCTTTTTAAAAAAATAAAATCTGTTTTTTAAAAAGTTTTTCAGTTTATTTTTTTAAGTAATTAATTTATTTTTATTGTATTTTTCCATTACCATTTAGTCCCCTTATACTCCCTGCCTCCCACAATTACCACTCTGTTGCCCATGTCCGTGAGTCTTTTTCTTTTTTACTCAGTCCCTCCGCCCCCTAACCTAACCCCACTTAGCTGTCATCCCGCTCTCTATATATGAGTCTGTCTCTATTTTCTTTGTTAGTTCTGTTTGTTCATTAGATTCCACATGTGAGTGAAATCATATGGTGTTTGTCTTTGACTGGCTTATTTCACTTAGCATAATATTCTCCAGGTCCATCCCTGCTGTCACAAAGGGTAAAATTCTCTTTTTTATGGCTAAATAGTAGTTCATTGTGTATATGTACCATAGTTGTTTTATCCACTCATCTAGTGATGGACACTTGGGCTGCTTCCATATCTTGGTGATTGTAAAAACACTGCAATGGACATAGGGGTGCTTATGTTCTTTCAAATTAGTGTTTTGGGTTTCTTTGGATATATTCCCAGAAGGAATTGCTGAGTCAAAAAGAGCAGACCCAACTTTAATTTTTTGAAGTACCTTGTACTGCTTTCCACAGTAGCTGTACCGATCTATATTCCCACCAACAGCACAAAAGGGTCCCCCTTTCTCCACATCCTTGTTTGTTGATTTATTGATTATAGCCATTCTGACAGGTGGGAGATGATATCTCATTGTGGTTTTAATTAGAATTTTCTGATGATTACTGACATTAAGCCTCTTTTCCTGTATCTATTTGCCATCTGTGCATCCTTGTTGGAGAAGTGCCTTTTCAGGTCTTTTGCCCATTTTTTAATTGGGTTATTTGTGAGGGTTTTTTGGTGTTTAGTTTTGTAAGTTCTTTAAAAATGTTGGATATTAACCCCCTATCAGTAAATATGTTCTCATGTTATATGTTGTCTTTTTATTTTGTTGATAATTCCTTTTCTGTGCAAAAACTTTTTAGTTTGATGTAGTCCCCTTTGTTTATTTTTTCTTTTGTTTCCCTTGCCTGGAGAGATATAAAACAATTTATAGATTCAACATATTCCTATCAAGATTCCAATGACATATTTCTCAGAACTAGAACAAATATTTCAAAAATTTATATGGAACCATGAAAGGCCCCACATAGCAACAGCAATCCTGAAAAAGAAGAACAAAGTTGGAGGAGTCTAGTTACCTAATATCAAACTATATACTATAAGACCATAGTAATCAAAACAGTATGTTACTGGCATAAAAACAGACACATAGGTCAATGGAACAGAATAGAGAGTCCAGAAATAAACCTATGCCTTCAAAGCAATTAATATTTGACAGAGGAAGCAAGCACATGCAATGGGCTAAAGATCATTTATTCAACAAAAGGAGTTGGGAAAATTAGACAGATATGTGTAAAAAAAAATGAAACTACACCACATTTTTACACCACACGCAAGAATAAATTCAAAATGAATCAAAGACAAACATTAGAACCAAACCATCAAAATCCTAGAAGAAAATATAGTCAGCAAAATCTTGGACATAGCTCATAGAAATATTTTATCAGGTAAAGTTACTTCAGCTTATTTTAAAGTGACTATTTTCTGGAATGACAGGAGTTGTCTCCAGAGTTCCCAGCAGGCTGGTCCTTCCTTGGTGATGGGGCCTCGGTGATGGACTTGGAGAAAGACACCTGCAACGGCATCCCAATCAGGGCCGAACCCGAAGCTTACCCAAGGTTCCTTAGTGCTGGCATAGCCCAGCAGTAGCCATGCTATACTTCGCAGGTATTAAAGAAAAACCCACAGACCTTACATGGCATCACTAGTGCAAAAAGCCCATGATGGGAAGCCTAGATTTAATATCTGACCGAATTGCAGTTTCAGCCTCTCGCAGCAATGTGATCTTAATCAACCAGTTTGAAGTTTTCTGGTCAAGCACCAGTGAGGGAATTGGTCAGGTAGGCCCTCTCCATCACCCACAGAAAGGAGAGACAGTCTCTATCATTAAAAAAACCTTCCTTTTCTCTTCCTCCAAAGGAAAACTCCCTGGCCTCAAAACAACTCTTTTCTTTGTCAATAGCTCCACCCTTCTTCCTATAAAAATCTTCCATTTTTTAATAACCCCTCTGAGTGCCCTTCTTGTTGCTAGATGAGATGCTGCAGATTCATGATCACTTAATAAAGCCAATTAGGTATTCAAATTTACCCAGCAGAATTATATTTTTAACACAGGTTTATTTTATTATAACACAAGTTCTGACACACTAAATTCAAGGTTAATAATGCATTTTTCAGACTGGTGACTTTGACTCTGTTCCATACACACCTATAAACACACACACACACACACACACACACTCACACTCACACTCACACACACACACACACACTTCCAGTGATTAATGAATCCCATTATCCACATAATTTTTTTACAGATTCCTTTTTTAAAAAAATTTATTTTAATTGTTGTTCTTGTACAGTTTTCTGTCTTTTACTCCCATCCCAGCCCACCACCCCAACCCTCCCCACCTCCCTCCCATTTCCACCCCCCCCCCAGTTTTTGTCCATATGTCCTTTATACTTTTTGCTCTAAACCCTTCCCCTTTTCCCCTGATCTTCCCTCCCCTCTCCCCTCTGGTCACTGTCAGCCTATTCTCAATTTCAGCGTCTTTGGTTATATTATGCTTGCGTGTTTGTTTTGTTGATTAGGTTCCTGTTAAAGGTGAGATCATATGGTATTTGTCTTTCACTGTTGTTTGTACTTTTTTAAAGTCTGCCTTCAAATGTATCCATATTTTAGAAAGCAGTATTATTTTCCTTGAATTAACCATAAACTAATTCACTAAAACACCTGGCTGTCTAATAAATCTTAATATTAATGAAGATTAGTAAGCCTTATTTAAAAAAAGTTTAATTCTCACATTATGCTGCTAATAGCTTTGTGGTTTCCATCAATAAATGAGAACCTAGCATTCACATATGTCCTTAAAAGAAGAGATGCATCAGGCTATTTGAAAGCGGTCAATAAGTCCTCTCTTAGCTCTTTCTAATAACTGAGAAAATTGAAATCTCACCACTTGTGCTGGCTGTGCGAGTAGTCTGCCTTTCCTTTATCTGCTTTCACCTCTGCCCACAGACTCGTGTCCTTGAGACACAAAGTAATTTAGAGTGCTCTGTGCTATTCCTGCTAATTCAGCCTTGTTTTGCTATCGCACACTCCAAAGCTCAGTGTGAAACATTTACCCTAGTTAACCATGGCCGTCCAGACGCCAGGAGGGGCTCAGGTAGAGCAGCAGGAATCTGGCCTCAGTGACGAAGAATCCTGGCTTTTCTGATTTGCCTGTGACTTCCACTGCACATGCTCCTTCGGTGCCTTAATATTTTCTTCACATATGTTTACTGCCTCAAAGTATATATTTTCATGCTGCTCCAATATAAAGTTATTTTTCTTTTTGGCCAAATCTCACAAATTTATTACACATATTGGTGAAGTTTCTGGGATGATTTACACATCTCCAATATCTGTAGATAAATTCTGTGCTATTTATTCAAAATAATTGATGAGGCTAGCATGTTCCATGAGCCATGTGACTTTAGGGATTTCATGGGACATACCTTATTTGAGCTGGCACTCATACTGACTCAGAAAATTGATGCCTCTAAAGTACCCAGAGCTTTCAAGTCAGCTGTTTCAGTATCACCCTAAATCCCCTGTTATTTGATTTCTTCCTCAATATTCTCTCTCTCCCATGTAAGGATACGAAACAGAAGTATGCGTTTTACTAAACAATGACAAATAGTTGAGTCGTTACACTGTTAATAATAATAATAATTACCAAAAATGCAAATTCTAATGATAGTTACTGTCAGTGTTTGCTATGTGGCAAGCACTGTGCTAAGGCATTTTTATCTTGTAGCAACGTCATGAAGCAAATATTGTTTAATACCTCTGTTTATTGGAACAAAAAGCTGACTGGTCAAATGGTTAACGAGTATGTTAAAGGCCACATAACTTTTAGTCCAAGTTCTTATTGTAAATGGGGTTCACAATAAGTTCTTCAATAAGAATAAAGTGGAAAAAGGTGCGGGAGAGAGAGAGAGATTGCATTGCATTCACGTACTAGCTATTTTTTAAAGAAATCTTTTTTAATTTTAAATCCGATATTTCACTATAGAAAGGATGAAAATGAAAACTGTAAAACACCTCACAATTCAGATTAAACCAGCATAGGAGCCAAGGTTAGCTGCCTCCAGAATCTGTTTTCCTAAGACTTTATATCGCCTCTCTAAAACTCTAGTTCTGTGATTTATTATCTTTGTTTCCCGAAGCAAGCTACTTAGATTCTATGAATGTTGGTTTCTTTATCTGTCAAATGGAGATATTTAAAAGATTGTGAAGATTAAAAAAGATCATGTCTGGAAAGTCTTTAGCAAAGTGTCCAGCACTTTCTAAGCCTCCCATAAATAGTAATTACCAGTCTCTATCAGAGGGCATCAAAACAGCATTTTGCCCACTCTGACAGCCCATTCTTGTGTGTGCTTTGATTTCTTTTTCACAATTCTACTTTGAAGATGAAGATGAAAATCTAGGTTGATATCTAGCGTGGTATAACAAAGAACCTTGGGATGAGGGCAATGAGACCTGAGTCTTATCCCGGTTGTTGGTTAACACGGTCTGACACTGGAAATATTACTAAGCCTCTCTTAGCTCAAATTCACCCTTACAGAAAAATAACTTAGGTAGGATGATTTCTGACACCAACTACCTAGAGTTGGGCCAGACTGCATAGGTTAAGGTCATAGTTCTCCATAGGACTGCCCTCACTTCAAACGCCGGCCACAAGTTGGGATTGTCCCCATTTCCAACCAGATGGCTACAATTTTAGAGTCTGCCACTACCTCTCAGGTTTAGTAATATGCTCGAAAGACTCACAGGATTCAGGAAAGCACTAAACTTAGGAGTACAGTTTTGCTATAGCAAAAAGGATTCAAATCAGAACCAGTCAAAGGAAGAGATACAAGGTCTGGGATGGACTTGAATACAAAGCTTCCTTTGTCCCCAGGTCACAATACCTTCCCAGAACATTGACATGTGACAATACTCAGACTAATAATAACCAGGGATGGCTACCTGAGCTTTGGCATCAAAGTTTTCATTGGAGTTTTGCTACATAAATATGATTGATTCAATCACTGACCACCCAGTTGAGTGCAATCTCCAGCTCCCCCTTCCTTCCCTAGAAGATGGGCTGACATCACATAGCTCAAAGTTCCAACTTTCCAATAGCATGATTTGTCTTTCTGGCATGGCCAATTCTCATGCCAAGTCATCTGCTTTGCGTAAACTAACTAGGGGTGCACTGTGAGTCACCTTGTTCATATAAACAATCAGGTGTGGCCTGAAGGGTTCACCATGAATCTGAAAGACACTCTGGGAAAGTTCAAGGATTTAGAGGTTACTTCCCAGGAAGTGGAGATAAAGGCCAGCCCCGTGCTTTTTATATGCTCTCTAGGAGTACCTTGATTCAACTTCCTAAATAGTCTAAAACTTTTGTAATGGAATAGTCAGAGAAAAAAGAACAGAAGAGGGAGCATGTGTGAAGGAAAAGCTCTCTCTCCCAAGACTGGGTTTCACAAAGTAGACACAGAGGGAAAAGAAGACTCTGGTTTCAGAAAAATATTCTTGCTGGAAAAAACAAGTGGCTGGAAAAAGTGGCAGTGAAGCCATGTGTCTGATAGCTTATTGGTCCATTTATCTAGAGATTCAGCTACATTCTGTTATTAACTCATGAGTCAGTCAAATTCATATCCTGTATCCTGGGGAAATTTTAATTGTGTACCCAAGGCCTCAGAATTATAGTAGATTGTGAGTTTATTTCTCCCCACCCACCTTTCTTTTTTAAATCATATGATCGGTCACCTTTCATCTGCAAAAGTTATTAGATGTTAATGGAATTTGCTACATATTAGACAAAAAATAGTGTCAATACAACACACAGAACTTAAAACACCTTGCTTTTTTGTGAGCTATTTCTGAAAGAATAAGCAATTTGTTAAAGGAAAGTCTATACATTAAGCATATTGTAGTAACTTATCCTTATCCCATACATCATATGATAAATAATCCCCAACTCACTGCACTTCACTAACAAAAGATGTCCTCTTCTCTGCTTTTCTTCCCAAGGTAGGTAGAATACCACTCTCCCTTAAGTCTGTGTGTATATGTGTGGAGGGGCACAACCTTTTGATTAGAAATGATTAATGTGTAGTGAAAATGAAAAATTCCTTTCACTGAGATGATTAATTAAAGTGGAACATTTTCACATATATATTATTATATGTGGTTGCCTACACAGAGGTGAAGAGATTAAAGAAATGTTCTCTGTACTTTTTTAAATAACAGAATATCTTTGGATATTATATTCTCAGAAGCTTGTTAAATAATACCAGTTTTCAGTTTAATGGACTCTGTGAAGAGAACATATTCCTAAGATATACTATGGAATCAAGTATGTTAAGTTTTACTGTAGAATTTTACTCAAAATAGAAAACATGCTATCAGTTAATTCAGGACAAAATATTCATGTACAAGCTTAACTTTTATTAGCATTTCAGTGAGACATTTGACCTCAAGGATTTCACTCAGGTGTCTTCTTTGAGCTAGCACAAGTGCATGTGTCTCAGAGGGATGTGATGCAGAATCTTCTAAACATGTTGGGTGGACTGAGAAAATTATCCACCTACATGTTGTCAGAAAACGTCTCACAAAAGAGTATCCTTTGAGAGGATCTTGAAGGTTGAATGGTGGCTGCCTCATCCAAGTAAGGCATGGAAAATATTTCAGAGAGAGATGACTTGCGAGCAAGGTGAACATAAGACATCAAGGAATGAATTACCCAGTGAATATCAAGCTGTATTCTAGACTTTTACCCAAAATAGGAAACATGCTATCAGTTAATTGAGGACAAAATATGCAGATACAAGTTTATATTTTTTGGCACTTCAAGCTATAAATTTATTTCCATCTTCAAGGTCATTAACCATGTTCTTTGATAACAAATCCAACCAGAGGGTTATACTATACAATTTTATATTCCCTTTGTTGATGTACCCAGGTAAGTTATTGCTTTATGAGCTATAGCCTATTAACAGGCATTCATATTGAGCGACTTCTTTTGCATAAAACATGCCTGAGGAAATGCAATTACCTCAATGTTATTAAAGCCGAAAGAATATATTTCACTTGAGAAAAGGAAAATCCTATACCAGCTACATTCTTTTGGCTTCTAGTGTCAAATGCCTTCTAATCAGTTAAAAGCTCTTCTCTAGCAAATTGATTCTCCCCTTTGTTTTTTCCCTTCTTAAATTGTTTCAAAATATCTACAACCCTAATTTGCTATTTCTTACATTGTATTATAAGGTTCATAAGGAAACCTGATACTTCTGTCTCCAGTTCCCTTTATTTAATGTGGTGATGAGTTATTCTCATTGTTTGGCCTAGCAATTATGGAGGAGATGCACCCTTTAGGGACAGATATAGATTACTTGCTGTTTAAGTCAAAATTAGAAACATCAAAGAGATGTATGGTAATGTATAGATCTGTCAAATTAAGTTCTCTTCACAGTGATGAGTTGCCTCATTGCAGCAAAAATCTGATTAGCTTTGGTTTTAGTAATTTGTATATTTTACATTTTAATATCAAGCTTGAGATTTTCTGATAAAAATAAGGATGTGACAAAGGGAAAAAGGTGATTAAGCAGAGTCAGAAGAGCTTGATACTGTGGTTTAGAATCCATGTGTGTGGAATTCGCTTCCCCCTCTTCAGTTTAGCTCAGAATTTCCCAATTCCCAAAAGAGCTCAGGCCTCATGAAAAGGGCCCTTCTCTACTCGAGCACTTTATAATTTCCAGGAGATGGTATTTCTTTAGTGCAATTAGTGAGAGACCATTCTAGATAAGCCTAGGTTTTGGACATTCACCTGATTCATTATACTTCCCTAATAAATTATTTGATAATTGTATACAGTTGGGAACCTAAATTTATTTTTAACTCACTAGATATTATTGTTTTATATATCTTGGATAAGATATATAAATTAATCAAATTATTTGTTCTATTTGGTCCAGCCTAGAGCTCAATCTTCTGGCCAGAAGAATCAACAAATAGATATTTAGCAAATAAGTAAGTAGTCTCCTTTCATTTTGTCTGGATTCTTCCTGAAATAGAGGATTTAAGATACTTAGTTCATTTTTTTAAAACCTCTAGCAGTCCAAAAATTCTCTTCATTCTAATATAGTAGAAAAGTTCCACAGCATCCTGCTGACCCCTCCGTGCCTGACAGAATTCTGCATGTCAAGTGTTGAACGATACTGTCTGCCACTCTAGATGACAGATATTAATGAAGTTGCATACTCATCAATAAATCAAGATTCTCTGTGGTTTTTTCACACATAAGCCCCTCCCTGTTCTGACTCCCATTTCCTTCACTTTCCACACACAGTGTGCTCTTGTGTGAACTTTAGTCCCTTGAATAAACCTCCGTCCTCTGCCTTCCAGCAAGTCCTAAATGGGCATCTCACAAATGAAAGTCAGCTATAATCATCATGAGATGTGCCCCATGTTTTTATTATTTTGCTTTATATAATCCATTTTCGTATCAATCTCCACTCTCCAAAAAGCCACCATGAGAAAGTCTCCTAGGGGAGCACCCTAGTATTGTTAGTGCCGTGGTTATGTCTGGCCCCGTGTAAAAGTTGAAAGAGTGTCCTCATTCAAATGAGGAGTCATATAGTAAAATTTTGACTAGAAAATAATACTCCTTATGCTCAGAAATTTATAAAGTATTCTATGAAGATATATCCTTCATCTTCAAAAGTACCATCATCTTTTTCATTCTAGGGCATTAAATCCATTTTGAGTGGGGAGGCAGAACCTACATCAGTTCTCTGGATACCCTCTCCTCTCCCTTTTTCACTCTATGACCAGGTCAAATGAGAGTAGAAAATGTGGAAACCTGCTCTCTTCTCCATTGTCAATCCTCAAAACCAAAAGCCTTGCTAAGTGTTAACTCAGTTTGGGTTCAACTACGAAACTCTGCAACCGGAAATTGTTGTTCTCATTGACTGTTTATCAAAAAGAATGTCTTTGAGTCCCCATGGAGATAACACTGGAGAACTCCTAAGTTCACTAAGCATCCATATTCCACATCTAGGAACTGACTGTGTTTCTAGGAAAGATGTCCAGAATTGTATTTTATAGCTAGTTGAGCTAAATTGTAATGATTGCCAGATAAAAACAGCAGAATAACAGCTCATCTAGTCAATGAGCATAATTCTGGAGAATTTACCCCTCTTTGAAACAGCTTTGAACTTAAGATTAAAAAAATGATAAGGCCATTAACAACTAGAAATTACTTTCACAAAGTCTTGCCTAGTACTCCTTGAGCTCTTACTCAGAGCCTTGTCAAATTACTAGCAACAACTAAGCAATACAAAATGTACCATACATGGAATCAAAACGTTTGGGTTCAAGTTCTATAGTTAACACTTACTATGTGGATTTTAGAAGTATAATCTACTTATCTGACCTTCCACTGAGCTATTTTTAAAGTGTAGGTGATATCCACCACTCAGAGTTTCTCTATTAAACAAAATAATGTATATTAATTTTTTATAAATTATGAACTGCCACATACAAGCATTTTACCTTCTTAATACAATATATAATTCTTGATATACTTGGCCACCTGTTTTCCTGTTGACAAAAGATAAAGACAGGAAATGAGACTGAAATGAGAGAAAGATAAATATTCTTAGTGAGGAGCAAAATTAAGAAATGCCTGCTGTCTGCCCAACATTAGAAGAGAAGACATTCAATTCACAAAGAATAGACTATATTGCTTTATAAAACCTAATGAATAATATAATGATAACCTCCCCACAATCACCACCACCACCACCAACAACAACAACAACAAAACCGGATCAATACCCTGTGCTACAGAAAACAAGGGATGTTATCCCTTTTCAAAAGGTTTTTCTAAAGAGAAACATTTAGAGAGCAAATTTGAACTACCTGCAAAATTCAGTTATGTGAAATACCAGATTCTCAATGCTTCTGAATGAGGTCTCATTGAATCTAGTTCCTGGTGATGAGTCACCTTTTAAAACTCCTCCTGAGAACATAGTTTGAATCTCATTAAATCAGATTCATTTATGGGACTTGTGCTCATTGACATTGTCTTGCTTGTTGTTATTATTTCTTATGCCACAAAAAGCGAAATCATTGGACACATATAAAGATCTAAGTAAGTAAAACAGCAGATGGAAGCAGAGCAAGCGAGCCCACTCTGCCTGTTTCTCACTTCACTTAATGTGGGCATCTTCACTTTTATCTGACGTTATTTCATTGAATCATGACCAGAAGAAACACCACAGCTTAGAGAAGACTTATCTGAAAAAGAAGTTAAAAGTTGATTCACCACAGCAGAGAGAAATTAACACGTAAGGGCAGAGTTTGTTTTATTCTAACATCAATTCTAACATCTGAGATAATCTCCCTCAGTGCTTGCTACTCAGGAGGTTTTGTGTGTGTGTTTATTAAAAAAATGGCTAAAATTATTTTTAAAAGAGGTTTAGTGTTTCAACATGAATAGGTCAAAAGCCTTGTGATAGAGGATTTCACTAAATGATGGTACCTAGTGTGAAAATCTTAGAGATTTAGGAGAATTGAATATTAAGATTAAGGGGATATTGAGGTTAGAGGAGTTCAGAAAAACAAAAAGGCTTAAGGCCAGGTCATATGGAAACGTGTATCCGTCTAAGGCCCTGGGATTGTTACATTATTGACATAAAATAGAAATGATGCAGAAGCTGAACAAAGCCAGAGCAGCACCCCATCAGTGCTGTTGAAATATTAACCAGTTGGCTGCAAATGGATGGAGTAGGAAGAACTGAGAGAAATGGAAACTGGGTGGAGATTTTGTAATCGCTCAAGGTAAAAATAATAGTACCTCTTTTAAAATAATAGCTGAGGAAATGGAGAAAAAGTGATAAATTCCCTTTCTATGCTTTTCTACTACTGCTGCCAAATCAACAGGATTTGACAACTGATTAGATTTCAAAGACTAAGGGAGGCAGTAGTCAAATATTACATCAATAATTCAAGGATAGTCAAAGATTACATCAGTAACTCAAAAAGGGTAACCGGAAACGGTAATTCTATTGCAGTTTACAGCTGTCCCCATTAAACACTGTGATATGGAAAGCATGATTTCTAAGGAACTGCAAAGTAAGTGGCATCTCTGTGGTACAATAACACTATTTCCAAGGCATTTATACGTATGTGTTGCCATGGAGGTTTGTTTGAGCCTGTCAATCTCCAATGACTATTAACTTAGGGTGTAAAATGACATGTGAAGTCCCTGTATTAACTGTAGGAAAGTTCTGTGATTTCCCAGTCAACCAAAATAGTGTAGTTTTGGCTGTGAAAATTCATTTTGAGAAATATTTATGCCCACTGTTGACATTTATACATTGCTTATAAAAGTTAATTGGGAATGTAAAATATTTCAGAGCATCACTTAAAATAGCATCTGCTAGCTCATTTGAAATTTCATATTTCTAAGTTATTTTTTTCTGAAATCAAGTATTTATTTAAGACTGCAACCATAAGACTCCGTTTCCTCTTTGGCACAGTGATGTTTGTGTGATGCCTTGACCTGCTTTTATCTTCTTTTCCTTGGCAATGGAGCAGATTGAAACATCAAACTTGAGATCAAGGGAAAAATAAGGGTTTGGGGAAGATGGGTGAATTGTCAAGTCTCATAAACGCAAAGTTATCCCAAGGAGTCTTTTCAACAGTCCTGCCCTGTCAGGAGAAAAAGCCTCTGGCTTGCGGAAGCTTTTGGCAGGATTAGGTCACTTATGGAAAAATAATTAGAACTGTCCAAAAAATTAAATAGCCTATATTTTAAGGAAGTAAATGGCAGGAGACTGTGAGAAAAAAGAAAAACCTTTAAGTGGATGTGCTTGATTTATTATTTAGAAGTTGTTGTTAATGGGCAGCACTTAGAAAAATAGGGGTGGAAACAAAGAATCTTGATTTGAAACCTGCACCCGTGCCAACTGGTGTGTTATCCTGAGGGAGTCACTTCCTCTGTAAGAACTTTGGTTTCTGCAAAATGTAACCTTAAAAATTATCCAATATGAAAATAAAATTAAATTGTTGAGTAACTAATAGATACAGAGATATGAAGTAGTAAAAGGATATTATTCCAAACAAGACAGGCACTAGATTATCTTCTCTAAAGAACAGAAACATAACAGTAGGAAGGAGATTAAACACACAGCATACACATTTGTGCTTGTACACAAACACTGATTATGAAAAGCTAAAAATAATTTTAGTTCATCAACGGCATTGTGAGGACAGTGAAGAAACTAATCGCACATGGGAAAAACATTTGCAATATGAATATCAGAAAAGTACTTATTCCAATTATATATACATACCTTCTCCAAATTATTAAGCATAAAGCAGCACTTCAATTTATAAAATAGGCAAAAGATCTGAATAACTATATCACAAAAGAAGGTATCCAAATAGTCAATAAGTATATCAAAAACTATTTAACATTGTTATTCATTAGGGAAATGCACATTTAAATCATCTGCTCAATAGAATAACTTTTTACATTTTTGACCAAAGATACTAGTGTTGGTGAGAATGTAGAGCAAGAAGACTCTCATATACAATTGAGGATTTCTACTACGATTACAAAGTACAAAGTTGCAAGAGACAATTACCCCTAGCTGACAATAAGAATAAGCTAGGTAAGTAACAAAATTTTAGCTTTTCATAAAGCTCACCAAAAACCCACCAAACTCACCATACAGGTGTACTCATGGCTATGGTGTATTTTAACAAAAGTATACCAAGCCAGACCAGCTAAGGAAAGATCCATGAGTGGCGTCAGGAGGAAACCAGAAATCAGCAGCCTGTCCCAGTGCAGAAACACAGAATGTGCTTACCTCCTGCAGCAATGAGTTGGGGCAACACATGTGAAATGCCTGCCAGAAGGGTTCATTAACAACTCAGTTTCCATATTTTGTTGGAGACTTTTCACATAGCATACGCCAAAATTTCTGGCTCCCAGAAGGAAAGCAGGTGCTTAGTATAAACCATATTATTTCCATAATTAATTTAAGTACAGTGAGCCATTGGTATCAGTGAATGGTGGGAACCCTCCTGAAATTCGAGTTCTCGAATGTCAGCTGACAACGGACTTTGAAAGCAGTTATTTTTTAAAGAGAGCAAGACTGCCATGTTATCTCCTTTGTCAATACCCAGAAACTGGAAAACACTAGGGATATTGCAGAAAGGGGGGCCTTTGGAAAACAACCCAATAAGTTGTTTGTAAACTCCTGGGCTTACTCCAGTCCTATATACATGTGAATCTAACCCTGATCAGTACACCAGAAACTTAGAGAACTGAGCCAGTCTACCCAGACTGACTGCTGGGCAGTGAACACATAAGACAGATCTGAACAGCACTGCAAAGGCTTTGGCAGTTGAAATGACATCAGAACCACAGACAAGAGAAGGCAGGTTACAACATGTGACATGGACCTAACCAGGTCAATTGCCTGCTAAGCAAAATATAAACATTTTCCCTAGGATCTAAACAATACCCAGAGTCACATAACTTAATAATCAGAGAGTGTAGTCTGTAAGAAGAAAAAATGTACTCAGCATATAAATAACCACAAAAATCTTGAGTGAAAAATGTAATGAAGAGGCAGCAACATAGAGAAGATACAAACGTTGGACTTTTCAATGAAGACTTTAAAAAACAACTGTTAAAAAAATGTTTGAATGAAAAATTGCAAATGCTCTGGAAATAAAAATTAAAATAGAATGTATCAGAAAATAAATAGAAGATATAAAGGGACCAAACTAAAATTTTACATTGAAAAAATACAATAACCAAAATATAAAAGTTTCCCAGAAGACTTAGTAACAGAATGGAGAAAAGAGAAGCAAAAGACAGCAGGATAGTTAAATATACAGGGGTGGGAGAAGCTGGGTTTACAGATGAGTGACAGTCTTTTGATTTAATAAAGCTAATGTAATAATTATAGCTGCATGCAATTTTTCACATTAACAATTGAAACTTATTCTTGTCAACCCCTGTACGTGTCAACTTGGCTGGGCCACAGTACCCAGATATTTGGTTAAATGCTATTCTGCATGTTTCTATGCAGGTGTTTTAAAATGACATTTATATTTAAATTGGTGGCAACTGCACTTGAACAACCATAAAAAAATGTGAAAAAAACTTTTAAAAAATAACAAAAAATTGGCGGACTTTTAGTAAATCAAACTTTCCTCCATAACATGGGGTGAGTCTCATCCAATCTGTTGAAGGTCTGAATTGAACAAAAGACTGATCTCCCCCAAAGAATTCAGCCAGCAGATTGACTTCAACTGAAGCATGGACTATTTTTGGAGTCCAATTTAACTTCCTTTGGATTCAAGCTGCAGCACATTTTTTTGTCTCTGGTTGACCAGCCACCCCCCATTAGATTTTAGACATATCAAGCCTCCAAAATCCCATGGCCCAGTTGTTTGAAATAATTCTCTGTTTCTATACATACATACCTAGCTGGTTCTGTTCCTCTTGAGAATCCTGACTAGTAAATTAGTTAACTTGAACATACATCAATGGAAATTATCCAAGAATAGCAATAGAAAAAATAGAGAAAAATGCACAATGAATTAGAGGGCACTATCAACACAATGAAAGGCAACCCACAGAATGGGAGAATATATTTGCTAGCATATATCTGACAAGGTATTATGTCCAAACCACATAAAGAACTCCTACAATTCAATAACAAAAAAAATCAAACAAATTTAAAAATGGGCAGAAGAGCTGAACAGACTCTTCTCGCAAGAAGACATACAAATGGCCAGCAGATATATGAAAAGATACTCAGCTTCACTAGTTATTAGCAAAATGCAAACCAAAACTACAATGAGATACCACCTCACACCTGTTAGAATAGCTATTATCAACAAGACAAGTAATAACAAGTGTTGGAGAGGTTATGGAGAAAAAGGAACTTTCATTCACTGCTGGTGAGAATGTGAACGGGTATAGCCACTATGGAAAACAGTACAAAAATTATTCAAAAGTTAAGAATAGAGTTACTATATGACCCAGTGACCCTTGTTTTGGGTATCTACCTGAAAAATTTGAAAACATTTATTCACAAAGATATATGCACCCCTACGTTCATTGCAGCATGATCCATGCTGGCCAAGATATGGAAACAGCCAAAGTGTCCTTTGACAGGTGGATAAAGAAGACGTGGTCCATATATACAATGAAATACTACTCAGTCATAAAAAAAGATGAAATACTGCCATTTGTGACGGCATGGATTGATCTTGAGAATATTATGCTAAGTGAAGTAAGTCAGTTAGAAAAAGCTAAGAACCATATAATTTCACACATATGTGAGATATAAAACTGAAACTCATAGACACAAAAAACAGTATATTGGTTACCATATATGGTGACAGAAGATGACTTGACTTTGGGTGGTGGGCACCCAAGGTAGCATACAGATTGTATATTGTAGAAACATACACTTAAAACTTTTATAATCTTATAAACCAATGTCACCCAAATAAATTTAACAAAATTTTAAAACGTCAGTTAAAAATAAATAAATAATGGGCAAAAGATTTGAATAGACACTTCTCCAAAGAAGATGTAGAAATGTCAAAAGCACATGGAAAAATACTCATCACTAATCACTAGGGAAATGCAAATCAAAGCCACAATGAGATACCACTTCATATCCATTAAGATCACTATTATCAAACAAACAAAAACCCAGAAAGTAACAAGTGTGAAGATGTGAAGAAATTGGAATCTTTTTGTACATTACCCTTTCTTTGGAGAACTGTATGGTACTTCTTAAAAAAATTAAAAATAGTCTTACCATATGATTTGGCAATTTCACTTCCAGATATATACCAACAGAATGGAAAGCAAGGAGGGGCTCTACCATATACTGGTATACTCATTTGTATCAGAATTATTTACAATAAGCAACAGATGGAAGCACCACAAGTGCCCATCAACACAGGAATGGATAAACATTAAATTATGTATTATTATTATTTTAGCAATTGCTTTTACTCTCAAAAATATCTACTTGGATAATTGATAGTCATTCTTCTAGTAGGCAACTAGAATTTTTTAAGTCCCTATATGATCTACTTCATATGAT
This sequence comes from Anoura caudifer, assembly GCA_004027475.1. Classification (NCBI taxonomy): domain Eukaryota; kingdom Metazoa; phylum Chordata; class Mammalia; order Chiroptera; family Phyllostomidae; genus Anoura; species Anoura caudifer. Next base: position 293,301 of record PVKU01000223.1, read on the forward strand.
GTCAATTATCACATCCTTTCCTTTTACAAATTTCTTTGTGTTATGTGACAAAATAAAATTTTGTATATTTCTATCTGTATCTCTCTATTGCTCTGTCTTTCCCTCTCTGTCTGTTCTCTCTCTCTCTCTCTCTCTCTCTCTCTCTCACACACACACACACACACACACACACACACACACACACACACATGAACAAATTGGTTTTCCAAAGTACAACCGAGAAAAGAGTCTTATTAAGGAGCTAACTTAAGCAATCTATTTAAGGAGACCAAGAATAGCATTATTCCAAACCTTAACAACCCTATAAAATAAATAATTTTCTTATCAGAAGGAAGGGCAGAAATATAAAAGCAAATGATTTCTAGGGAGATGTAAAAAGCATAAATTTCCTCTAGCCCAAGAAACTTTGGTGTTATGATATTTTTTCTAAATTTCAGAAAAATGAATTAATTCACTACTAAATTTCCATAGTTAAATTTTCCTATACTCACATATTTCCAGTTATTTCTACCACTAAATTTTGTCTAAAATAGTGTTCATGTCTTTAAGACTAGAAATTTGGAGGATTTATAACTTAGTGTGGGTGTTGGCTTTGTACACCAAATTATTGTTTGAATTCCCATGAAGATTTTAGAAATTAAAGAGGAAAACACCAAAAGACAGAATTTATTTGGCTTAGAGGTGTTGGGTTGAGAAGCACTTTCTTCAACAATGTACCACCTGAACAAGATGAAGGCAGATGGTCTCCCAAGAGACAGCAAATACTTTGGCCCACCCTCATTCTGAAATATTTTTCAGCTCATGGAAAGGAAAATTTGTCCTGAAGATTCCAAGAAAGGGCTTTTCTCTGAAAATGATGTTCTATATTTCAGAGCTAAAAATATGTATCCTCTAAAAGTATCTCAGGGACTTGGGGACTATATGAAAACCAGGGAGCCACAAATGATGGGGAAAAAACTCAGGCAAAGTGCACACATTTAGGAGAATATGAGTTTCAAATTTTAGAAGAGGTAAGCAAGGTACTCAGCAGTAAAAGGAGGGTCTATCATTTATTCTAAGATTTTCATAGGGTTAAAGAGAAAAAATAAGAGCATTAGTGAATCAGCATGCTTCGATGCTAACCCATGGGATGCAAAGAATCACCTGTGCTATTTGACTTCTACGTTTATGAAAGTAATGAATTGGGGGAATAGGTTATTACCATATTAATATACAGGAAATGCATAGGTTTTATTGGCCTTAAGTTTAGTACTATTATCACTTAATAACAGTCTTATGAGAGTTAGCTGTGAAGATGGAATATAAAAACCTAGGAAAATCAGAAATATGATTAGAGAGTAAAAAATAATGTATGAGAGTTGGTACTCAAATACATAAAGCAATGTCATTTAAAAAACAAATGAAAACAAAAAGTTGCCAAAAGTCATAAAATTAGCAGTTTATTAAAAGCATATTATTCAGTGCTGATAATTGTATGTAAAAATTGACACATTTATGCATTGTGAGTGACAACATTTAGTCATATAATCTTTTTGGAAAGCAATTTGCCAGTATGTTCCAAAACTTTAAATACATTATCTTTTGGCCCAGGAATTACTGTCTGGGAAGTTAGATTAAATAAAATAATTCTAAATATGGGAGATTAAGGTAAAAGTATGCTAGTTATTGCAATATTTATAGTAACAAACTATTTGGGTTAAAAAATAATCACTAGAATACAAATAATCCATTTAAATGACTCGGAAGACCTAGATTTATCTAGGTTTGATAAATAGAAATTTGTTTCAATTCTGTGCATTTTTTTTAATTAGACCGAAGTTACAGAGGTAAACAATGTTGAAGTCATAATGGAAGGAGTTCTGTGAATCCTGGTTCAACATTCAACAACACAGTGAAGCTCAACAAGCCCTCAAATACACATAGCATCGAGAGTAGAAATAATCTAATAAAAGTCTTAAGAATTTCAGTTGCTCTGTCAACCCTCTCTGTGGCCACAATAATTCTCAAGAAATTGTAATGTTTTTCTGTAGCCCACTTGTGTACAGGTGCATTTTTTTTCTGCCAGCGGAGAACTAAGGCCTCACCAAGATTTAGCTGTGATGTATTCAACTCTGGCTGGTACCTGAGCACCAGGAGCTATAGCTTTGTCTTTTAATAAGACAGCAGGGACCTTCTTTCATCTCACTCTACTTGTCCAAAAGCCTAGAAACTAGAGATAAAGAATAAAAGGAACTGACAAAATGTAATCTCTCCTTCTATTTTCCCTTACCCCGCCCCCAACCCCAGCTACAGCTTTCTCATTTGTTTCAACCTCTTTGCTGTCCGTGAAGGTAGAGATGCTTCAATACGGCACAGAGTAGTAGCAGTGGAGCACCAGGCACGTTTAAGCTTTATGATTTCCACTGATTTCTCATTTCCCACAGGCGCTCCTTCGGGGATCAAAATACTTACTGCAAAGCCGGTAGGTTCCACGAGGGTATCAGATGACTGAGTAAAGCAAAGCCCATTCAAAGGCTCATGTGTCACTTTGGGAAAATCAAAGTTTCTCGTGAAAGTCTAAATCTAGAGCTCAGCATGTTTGACAAGTCAATTCAAACTCTACATTGTAAGTCCGAGCCCTTTGGAATACGGTTGATTTTAACCTTTTTGGCTAAATAAAGGTTCTACAACATGAAAAGGACAAATTGACATTTCAAAAACCAGTCGTTGACAATCATGTTGAAACTCAATGAAGATTGTTTTCTTTTTGATGGTTACTGTGTGACAAACTGAATCACAAAGGCAAAGTTCTTAAGGCAGACTTAGTGTATATGCGACCACGCATAACTTTCTGAACTCCAATTCACCAATGACAGCCTGGGGCCATTTTATCTTTCAAGGAAGCTTATCAGAAAAAAAAAAATAAGTGAAAACAAGAGTCAATGGTAACTAAATTGTATTTATAACAACAGTTCCAATTCTTAAATTATGTTATTTTGTAAAATGAAATATCTTATTGGGCCATATGTAATACTGGTAAAAAAAATGGAAACCTCTATTTCAAGACAAATTACTTACAGTCAAGTTCTTCATCAAGTATTTGTGTGATCTGTACTAAGTCAAAACAGATATCTGTTTTCTGTTTTCCTCATTTGAAAAATTATATTTTAAACTAATTTGATTGTAACTTAAAATTCTGAAAAGGTCTTGTAAGAACCAAATAAGATAGTAGATGTGAAAAGCTTTTCAATAGTGTACGTGGAAAAAGAGGATGGAGCACAAATGGAGCTTCAGGACGCTGGTATAAGCCGGGCTGCTCACAGTGAGTAAAAGTAAGGTTTTGTGTGGGAAATAGTGGATGTCATGTCAAGAATAATGAAGCGGCAGACAAAATACGTGGGAAAAAAATTTTACTCTCAGCTCTTGGAGGGCCTCAGTTATTGTTGTACTTTCAGTCAACCCCAGACTTTTAAATTGTTATGCCCCTGAGTTAGTTTCCAGGGTGGGAGGTGCTTCTTCTTCTTTGCTGGGGCCCCAGGAAGTCAGACTGCTCTCAGGACGGCTGTGAACTTCCCTGTCCTCCTGTTCCACTCTCCGCTGCGGTCTTTGCATCCCTTACCCCATCCTGTAACACAGAGGAGCCTAAAGGTCTTAGTTTGATCCCAAGTGGACACAAATGTTACGCTTTTTATTTCTTTTTTTAAATAAAGAAGTTTGCAAGAACACTACTTACTGAACTAAAATTTGTGTTTGATCACACTGAACTATATACTATATTATATATATTTATAATTTATATACTATAGTATAAATTATGAATCAATTATCACTATTAGAACAAAGCTGTCTAACTGCTAATTAAGAGCTAGTATAAACATTGTTTTTGCACACAGAACTAGGGTATTTCTCAAGAAGGTTAAAATGTTGTATCTAGACTTTAAGTTAATGTTAGTATTTAAGAAATATTAGTATATTTTTAAAAGACAATGAAAAGATTAATGGCAAAATATCTTAAGACTGCCATATGCCATCTAGATCAGCATTTGGCAAGTACATATAATTCACACGGCAGGGTTAACACCAATAAGCAAAACCACTGTGAAACATTTAAAATTTTAAATACAAGCTGTTAACTTTTCAGACAAAAACAAGTATTTGATAGAATAGAGCAACAGAAAAAATCTTAACATATTTCCTTAATATGAGATTATAGTACCAATATGGTGGTTCTTTTATTACAGGGTAATTGGTAACTTTGTAAGAAAAAATACTGCCTCTTCTTGGGTATAAAAAAATAAGATTAGATAAGAAAATAACTTCTTCAATGATGATAACAGATTCTGTTTTTTATATATCAGAAAAAAGATGTGATGTTTCTACAATGTTCTTAAAATTCTTTCTGAGTTCTAGATTAATATTAAGAAGACAATCCTGCAAATGTCTTAACAAAATACTGGAAATATATTAACAAAAGATCCTACAAATATTTTAGCAAATATCTAACAAAATGAGTTCTCATTTTTTACTAAAAGCCAAATACAAAAAAGAATAAAAATCTTATAAATATGAATATGTCCTCATATTTGTGAAATGTTAAAAGCCATCAGAATGAGGTATCACATTAAAAATATATAATTATTGTTTGTAACATATTTTATTCATAATATTAATAAAATAATTTTAACACATATTGTGATATATTCTTATATATTAAGTTTATTATAATATTATTTTAATCTTCTACATATTATTATTTTTAAACTACATTTAATTTCTTTAGGTAGACTAGTAAAAGTCTAGAATGAAAATGTAAAAATATTGAGAAACACCCTGCTAGACAGTTTTTAGTAAGAGGTTCTTCCAATATATATAAGTTGTGGACATTGCTGGAAAATATTCTATATTGGTAAGATTCAGCTAGCTGAAGATGCAATGACAAACCACAATCTTACTGACTTAACACAGAAAAGTTTATTTTCACTGATTAAAAATCCTCTGAAGGTCAAGTTTTTTCAATGGCAGTTCCCTTCCTAAAGGACCCAGGAACCCAACCTACTTACTTCTGATCATCACCCATTAGTCAGATGTGGTCACATGACCCCACCAAAATGAGGGAACTAGGAATTACAGCTTTTTGTTTGCCTGAGAGAGAGAGAAAACAGTACACTAAGGAACACTAAAATATCTAACACATCTCCCAACTTATTCTTTCTTCTTGTTATGACTTTTTAAAAAATTATTTTCTTTATTGCTACCCAAAACAATGCTCATTGAGCACAAGACAGTCTCAAATATAGGCTTCTGCATTACCTTGAATGTCAACATAAGATTAGAAGGTCTCATAACTAAATTCCCCTATACCAATAAATGCTGACGATGCTGACACATGATTTGATATACATTTTTGATTAATAATATTAACACCAACAGTTTGTTTTTTTCTATTTATTCAGTATATACCAAATGCCAGGCTTTGTGTTAAAGATTGTTATTTATAATGCAAACTCATGACATAGATATCATTATCTCCATTTTGGCAGTCAATAAATTGATACAGAGATGAGTAAATCCACCAATGATACACAGTCAATATGTGGCTGAACTGTGATTTAATCTTGGGTCTATCCGACACCAAAGGCAGTGATCTTCCCACTACACTAAATGGTTCATTCTTTTCCACTCCCCTCATGCCCTTTTTCATCTATTAAATGAATATGAAGTGCGATTTTTTTCTGGGAATTTAACAAAAAAATTGAATTCAGCCAAGGCATCAAAAACCAAGGAATAGGAGAAAAAAATCAGGCTATAGGGATAGTAAGAATCCTCAGGACTTGAAACCAAAATAAAAACTCATAAGAGGAAAAGTTTATAAATCAGACATCATTAAAATTAAGACAGAAATAAAAAAAACTCTTGCCCCATGAAAGACTTGTGAAAAAGGCCCTAGCTGGTGTGAGTTGAGTGCAAGCCTGCAAACCACAGCGTCACCGGTTTGATTCCCAGTCAGGGCACATGCTTAGGCTGCAAGCCAAGTTGTGCCCCCACGTGAGAGGCAACCACACATTGATGTTTCACTCCCCTTCTTTCTCCCTCCCTTCCCCCTCTCTAAAAAATAAATGAAAATAAATAAAATCTTTTTTAAAAAGGAAAACTTGTGAAAAGGATAAAAAGACAATCTATGGAAAGGAAAATAATATTCAGCAACCACATAACTGACAAGGACTAGAATATCAAATATATGAAGTTTTCTCATAATCGAACATTTTATAATAATAATAATAGTAGTAGTAGTAGTAGTAAATCCCATAAGAAACTTGGCAAAAGACATGACCAGGCATGTAATCAGAGTGACTACATAAGCACATGGAAAGATATCCAATAAGCACATAAAATATGTAACACACACCTGTCAGGACGGCTAAAATAATAAATAGTGCCAACATAAATGCTGGCAAGGGTGTGGAAAAACTGGATTACTCACCCATTGCTGGTGAAAATATAAAATGGTACAGCCACTTTAGAAAATAGTTAGACAGCTTCTTTACAACAAACAAACCTAAAAACACAACTTACAAGTTTCAAACAACCCCATAGTTGCAGCATTGGACATTTATCCCAAAGAAATGAAAACACAGACTCTGTACACACAGGTCCATAGCAGCTTCCTTTGAAACAGATGAAACATGGAAACAACACTGGTGCCCTTCAGTGGATAAGTGGTTAAATAAACTGAAGTGCATTCGGTGACATGGTCCAAGGACAGATCTACTGATTCACTGGCCATGGCTACTGGTCTGAACCAATGGGTAGGCATGAGGAAGAAATAAAAATATAGGATTATTGGCAAAGAATTTGGAAAAGAGATATAAGCCAAATATCAGAATATTTGTATCTCACATGAATACTCACCAAAATGAACCCCACTGCAGAAGAGGTACAAAAATGTCATAATAATGTTAGGATTAGTCACTCCCTTTCCCCATGTAGTCTGGTGTTGGCTCAAAGGGCTCGTGAACACAATGGGTAGGTGTGAAGTCAGGGAAAGAATTTAAATACAAGCTGAACAGCATGGCCTTTATCTCATGGTGATGTGAACAATATGGACTGTCCAATCCACCAGAATCAGAGGAAAATGTCAAAGCCACTGTGGGGGACAATATTTAGAGGGGCGAGGAAACTGCCTAGTGTGAAGTTGAACATGTTGGACTACTTCCATCATGAAAGGGTCAGAGATTTGTCCTTACTAGGATAGATACTGGTATTAGGTTTGCTTCTTCTTTCCCTATTCTCTATATTCTGACAACAATGATGTATATTTAATGAATGCACTATTATGAGAAGACCTATAAAATTGCTTTGGATCACACATCAGAAGCAATATAATAAGCCTATGTTCATGGTAATTGCTACTTATCATGTGGTCAATTAGATAGAAGCATCTAGTATGATAGAATGTAGAATTGTCTGTTGATGACACAAATAGAATAACAGCTGGAACACATCACCAAGCCAAGCTAAGATTCTTTCTTTCAGAATGCGGTCCACTCACTGCACTAGTGACTACTATATATATTCAGGCTGTGTCTCCCAGGGCCAGAATATGTAGATATAGAAACTAGGGGTTGAAATGAAAGTGGTATTCATTAATTGTTTTCCTCCTTGACATGGGCTTTGCTAGCTTGAATAATACAATACACAAGAAAAAGACGTTTTCACTAAGGTCAAAAATAATGATTTCAATTAATTACAAGATGACATGCACATAAATTATTTCAGCTTCACTTATCAGTGACCGTTCAGGTTTAAAAAAAGCAGTTGATCCTAATTATCAAGGGGGTAAATGTTGATACTATACAATGCAGGCAGGAAAGGATTTGTCTGAAACACAAAGGATCCTCTGGAGCAGGGATGTCCAACTTTTTGGCATCTCTGGGCTGTAGTGGAAGAAGAGTTTTCTTTGGCCACACATTAAATACACAAACCCTAATGAAAAGTGATGAGCAAAAAAAAAAAGAGAAGATTTTAAGTAAATGTACAATTTTGTGTTGGGCCACATCCAAAGCCATCTTGGGCCACATGTGGCCTGCAGGCTGCAGGTTGGACACCCCTGCGCCCCTGCAGAGAAACTCCTTATTTCTTCTATGATACTAACAACACTAAACAAACAGGTACCATAGGATCAGACACTCAAAAGAAAGGTTTAGGAAGTCTCCCTAAGTAAAATACCCTTCCAGGTAAACATGAAGTGCTGACTCAGAGCAGAGGTACAAGAATGATACTATCAAAAGGAAGCCATCCGTGAATACAAAGCACAACATTGTGACCAGTAACAGAAAAGATGACTAGAAACTACTCAAACTATTTTTCTGGTACATATGTATTCATAAATTATGTCAATTTTCTCCCCATCTAAAAATTACAGTAACTTGTAGTTATTCTTTTAATAGATAATCCATACATTAATTATGGATTAAATCAATGAATTAATGTAATAAAGAACTTTACTTGTATGCCCAGATACCAAGGTTCTTTGTCAGTCAGATCTCTTATTTGGTGACATTCCTCCAACCAGAGACTCAAGAATCCAAGCTGCTTTTATCTTAATACTTGACCATCAGTGACTTCACAGTTCCACTGTCCTGGTCCGTCGAGCAGCTGGGTGCAGAGCATCATTGGGAGATTGTGCTCCACGTGATCTGCTGAGAAATGGGCAGGCAGAAGCTCTTATTTTTTTCCTCACGTGGTTTTCCTAGAGTTCGACGTATGATCAGCTCTAAGCACCAAGTGTAGAAATGATGCATTCCCTCAGCATTCCCCTTGGATTTGTGTTTTCTGGACACATTCCTCCTAGATATTAGCATTTCAGCCTGGTCCTTGGCCCACACAAGTTTTCTTGTGCTACCCCATAGGCTTCAAAATAAATGTCTTCATGATAAAACTAGTGGAGTGAGTTCTGTTTTTTGCAGTTAAGACCTCTGCATGAACATGTCTCAAAGGGTGAGCGATTGTGTATAGTGGTGATTTAAGGAAGGAGATATTTTCAAGCAGTGGAATTTTCTTAGATTGTTTAAAAGCAAATTCAAATTTGGTTTAACTGAAATCCCAGTTATTACAATAATTTAAAAACAACACCAAAAAACAATGAGCCACAGAACACCACTCTCTTCTCAAGCAAAAACTATTGGAGAAAGGCAGGGTCCTCCTTCCTGATGCAGGCCAGGTGTGTTTTCTTCAGACATTCTTATTAATAACCTTTGACAATGACTCGCTCTACTTATCTGTCTTTCAACTTGTTTTTTCCCTGCACACAGATTGCTATAAAATCTAATTTCTTCCTATCTCAACTAGGTTCTATTACAAATTCTTTGAAATATCACATGTGCTGTGAGCCCAAGCTTTCTATTTTGTTTGAATTCATATAATGACACAGCTGGGAGGAGCTTTAGAAACCCCTCATTCAATTTCCTCCAATTACAGAAACACTTGAGACCTAGAGAGTAAATGTTAATTATCTATGGTTGATAATGTTTGGTAAAACTTAGCCCTAAACCCCAATGTCTTGGCATCTAACTCAATGGCTTTTTCAACATCCTTCTTAAATTCAAGGTTCCTATCAGGATAGTCATCAGCTTATAATCCTCCAATTATGAATGCTGCATTATAATCCATGCTCTCTCAAAGACACAGAACCTAGGATTAATAATTAATGCAACATTAGTCTGCATTAATGGGTGTTATATCAGATAGTTGTTAAATTATAACTTATTAAAAACTTTACCTTATTTGGGTTCAGGTTTTGACAATGCTGAATTCCAAATCCCCCTCACCCCATTAGCTCCCCTCTTCAAATTCCACTTTCCCTGCAATCTCATTATCCTAGTTAAATGTATTGTGTAAATATGAAGAGGCAAGCTTTCCCACTAAATTAATAGAACTCCATAATATGTTTTTAAAACATTTTAAATATATTCCTGGGAGTGACTTTGGTTGCACTTTGCTGACAGACATCAGGGTCTATCATGCATAGCTAATCGGAGAAATATATTAGTTTTCCCACTTAAGTAGCATGCCCAGATACATAAATATTCCCTTCCTCAGAAAATTGCTCTTTTCACAGAAGCTATTTATTATTATGTTTTTTCTTAGAACATGAATTCTTACCCTGGTCTAATGCATTGGTAATTGGGTGATACAACAGACCATATTTAAATATAAATCAAGTAATAGAGGTAATATAGCTAACTACATTTAAATGTGGTTAGCAAACATTGGAAAAACAAATAAGCAAGTTGAAATGTTAATCAATAATTAACAAAACCAGTCCTTTTCATTGGCATGTAACCCATCCCATTGTATCCTCTTTGTCCTCCAAATGTTTTGCTTTTATACACAAAACACTTTCTTCAAATGAAGATATGCAGACCCCAATACTAAAAGAGATCAAAGTAGAGTTCTTCTGGTTGAAGTGACTGCTTGACCAGAATCCTCTCCTCACTTCCATCCTGGGCCTTGATGGTACTCAGACAAACACAGAGAACAACAAAGAACACAATTCGAAGGCACACGAAACTTAACATTGCAAAGCATCTTAGAGATAATCTTGTCTAGACTTAAAAGAAAAAGAATTTATTCTGAGTCAGCAGTTACAGGCATATAAACCCATCAACACCAAGAAGGGTAGCGCCCCCTTCTGGTTCTCCCTGACATTGAAGACGTTTCTGACCACGCTCCTAATTGCATTTTACTGATGACACCGCATGAAACATTAGGATATGTGCCCTAACATAGTTGCTATTTAAGTTCAAACATTACTAATTTTGAGTTTTAATGCATCATTCCTCTATTATTTACTGAGATGTAGAGTGAGACTTTATTTATGGAATCATAAGATGCTCACAGACAGATTTCATGGACTTTAGATTTCAAAAACATTGCTGCAAAAATTACTTGTTCCTCATTGGGTAGTAGATACTAAATGACACAAAGAAACTATCACTGAAATTTCTATAAACAAACCTTTTCATAGTCTTTGGTCATACATATGATCATTTATTGTATTGTGTTTAAGAAGTGTTTGCCGATTGATAATTTTGACTTAGATTTGTGCCCACCTTAATCAGGCAAGTCTTGTTTCTCAGGTAACCATCAATTTGAATGGCTTGGTAAACTGATTTGTTTGGGTTCCTATTGCCATAACTACATAGGAACCCTGTATATCTTTTTTACTTCCTCACAGTTTGTTTGCCTTTTCACCCACGTGGTGCCTCTTCACCGTCTACTTCAGAATTAGTTCTGTCTAGACTCTGTTAACAATCCACACATCAGTTAAAAGCAATGGAAGGAGTTTGGGATCCGTGCAAAGGAGTCTCTTGCTCAAGCCAGCTTGATCGCTGATTCATATGTCCCCACTCTAGTAAAAGAGCCCCTTCTTGGTTCATGTGCACTGACTCAGATAGCTGGACTCTTAGTTTGTTTCCCTGTGTCTGGTCCCAATGACAAACTGTCCCTTTCCCAAACACCACCCTAGGTGTTCGGATCCCATATCCAAATGTAAAGACATGCCAAGTACTGGGCCTAGTCCCTGTATAATAGTGCTAGATAACCTTGTGAAGAAAAAAACCTCAGCATCAAATGTTTATAAGAAAATAATAAAAAATAATATTTGGCAAAGATCTTAATAAAAGATCCAGTATTTCATTCAACATAGTAGTTCAACAAGTATTTGTTGAATACCTGTCACTTGTCAGGGATTGTTTTTGACAAAAGAGATTAGGTCTCTATCTTTATGAAACTTACATTCAAATGGGATAAACAAACAATAAATATGGTGGAGACTCACCCCAAATGGAATTATCTTCTGGAGGGCAGGCCCCTTATAGTACAGGCTTCCCCTACATTGTGAGTGTTCTAGGAACCCATCTGTATCAGTGTACCAGCTGGCATTGTTGTGAGAGGCTGCGTTTGGTTTCAGTGGATTTTATTCGAAGACTCTTGCAATGTGTTTGCCCATTTTATGATGGGTGATTTAGAAGTATACCTGGCCACACTGTGCTGAGTTTTCAACAGATTTTGACCAAAAATGCTATAACCCCTGTGAACCCCCTAACTGCCATTCACCTGATCTCAACCTAAGCAACTTCTTTTTTGTTTCCCCAGATGAAAAAATTCTCAAAGGGAAACATTTTGCCGATGTAGAAAAAGTGAAACAAACAAACAAAAAATGGCAGAAGCACTGAAAGGCATCAAAATCAACAAGGTCAAAAACTGTTCTGAGCTGTGGAAAAAATGTCTCAATAGGCGTATTACATCAAATGGAGAGTACATTGAAGGTGACTGAAGTTTCAACATGCAAGAACAAGTAAACATTTTTTATAAATTCCATTTTTTGTATTCCCCCTCATAGATATAAAAATAGACATAGGAAATAATTTCAGATAATCTAAGGACAAACAAAGCAGGAGAAAGAAGTGGGGGGAGAGAGCTGCTCTTGTGATGCAGATCTATTTCTGAGGAAATAGCTTCTGAACAGAAGATTGATTTATCCAAAAGTATCTCTTTTTTTTTTTTAAACTAAGATCTGGAAGCATAGCATTTAATAGTGGGGATAAACACAGCCAAACTAGGCCCCAACAACTGCTGGAGATGTGTCCGATCATCTGCTCCCCTGAGGTGTGAAAAATATCTACCCAAAAAGAGAATTTAAGATCCTGTGGTTTCATCAAAATAGGAATCATCTGGATTTAAAGCCCCTTCCTTGCTAGGCTGGCAATACTCTTCGAAGCAGTGTCCTTACTGTCTCCCAAGAGTTAAGCATTAGATCAGATATACCCGAGACCAGAGAACGTGGGTTACTGCTCACAAGTAGACCAAGACAAATAGAAGACACTTCCCAGGTTCAGACACACCTAAAGGCAACTGCTATCTATAATCACCCCTACTACTCACAGCCTCAACACCCTTATCTGCTGGTTCCCTGGGGTTTTAGATACTACCTGCAAGGTCTCTGAGGATTTTAATGAATCCAGAGTTAGGATGCTCTCCATATCATTTAGGAGGAACTTTAGCTTTATATCTGATATTATGTATCCAGAATATTTTAAATATCCCATCTGTCCTTATTCTATTCTATTTCCCACATTATGGCTATAGTGATTATTCTAAAAGGAAAATTTGACCCTATATCAACAAGATATTGGATGAGAATGTTCCTTGTCTTATATCTGACTAAGAATTAATAAGTAAATTATATTCTAAAATAGTTCTGGATACATACATGCGGTACTGGCAAAACACAGCAAAGGCATTAAAATAAGTGTGAGACTTAACAATGTATTTGAGAAGCTGGAGCCATTGGAAGAGAAATAGTATATCCTTCAATATGTATTAATCTTATCCTTACCACAAGGGAAAATAAGGCAGAGGGAATATCTGCCTCATCTAACAAAGTGAGGGAGATGCAGACAGAAAGAAGACACTTGAGAGATTGAATTGCTTGCCAAAATGAGGAACTGGAATTTTCCTCTGCTTCTGAAGGTTTACTAAACTACAGCAACTTACAAGCTCATCATCAGACTAAAGAAAGATGAAGACATTTGTGGAAAGCTTGAAATATGTCCCCTCAGGGATGGGAAGGAGTATGCATAATTTGGAAATTGGTGCTTGGAGAGGCAACGAGGAAGTAAACACTTGAGAGATTGAATTGTTTGCCAAATGGGACCTGGAATTTTACTTTGTTCCTGAAGGTTTACTGAACTACAGAGACTTCGGTTGGTAATTCTGAAGGTTGGGGGCTCCTCAGAGCTGCTCTGGAGACCAGGACAAAGAAAGAGGGCAGCAGCATGGCCCATCTGCAGTCCCACTGTTGGGTGTGGCAAGAATGACCAGCTTTCTATTGGTCAAACTGATGTCATGAAAAGTAGTTCTTTTAAAGGGAAGCCACTTCACTGCAGAGAGTAGTGGAGTCAATGGACCTCAGGATGTGAATGTGGTGAAACATGCAAGTAGCACCTCGTGGAGGAAGCAGCTGCAAAAATCCCATCAGGAGTACGTTTCCCAGATGTGTGAAAACTCATCTGGCGGTTTTGGTAGGGCCTTCAAATAATCCAAAACTACAAGCCACAGGAGAATCTGTACAAATACTGCAGACAGCAAAAACTGAGAGTTCAAACCCTAGAGTACAAATCTTACAAGGTTTCCCTCCTTTCCTCTAGTCCCCACCCCCTGCCTCCACCTCAGAAGAGTCAACCGCATAAGAGGGTGAGAGTATGGAAGGAGCCAGAGGAAAAAAAGTGACTGTGAGTTCTGGCCTACTGTCCATCCCAAGCCATGAGCTAGACCTCAACTAGAAAGAAGACAGAGGCATGCAAATCGACTGGAACTATGTTTTAATATCTCAAAATAAGTTGTAGTTATAAGATGGGACTTTTACAACTGAAAGGAAACATCCACTTTCAGCCAAGATGGTGAACCAGACCATTATTTCTACTCCCAACTAAAACAATAAAATAATAGGAAAAAATGAAACAGCAGTTTTTAGATAGCACTAGACACTCATTCTTGATTGAGGAGAATACAAATGAGATAAGTTGTACAAATGGCCCCAGCTTACAGAGAGAGAGTACATCTCACAGTGTAGGGAGAAGAGCCACGGCAAAGGCCAGCGGTCCCTCTAAATGAAAAGAAATCTCTGGGGTTCCAGAATGTTAGGTATCTGGATTTCTTGAGGCAGAGGCTGGAGAGGGGAGCCCTGAACACAGAAAGGGTTCTGGGTATCTGTGGGGAAACCTCTCAAGGTCTTCAGCTAAGTACTGACACCACGTGTGTAAGAAAACTGGTCAATACTAAGGACAAGGCAGCTTGAAAGAAGCAAATATTCCTTAACAAGTGAATGGACAAATAATGCATACCGCTCAGTAATAAAAAAGAATAAATGATGCAGACACCGCCCTCAGTGTCCGCGTCATTGTGGATGAAATGAGACATTCACACAGACTACCGAGTTTGGTGGATGAAAAAGGACAGCATGGCTTTTCTCTCAAGGGGAGCAAAAGCCCCGGCCTCCACCATGACAGGCCTTTATTGGGTTTCTAGTCACATTACATGATGGTCCTCATTTACTATGCACAGGTTTACTATAGGTGATTACCTTTTACAGACAACAAAGGGGCCAATGCCGCTAATCACATCACAGAAGAACGATATTAGCAAATGAAAAGAGAAAAGTGGTTGAACCAGTTACACTGGTCCTTGGAAGGTTTAGCATGGATTTTAGGAAGTTACAATAAGCACTTGCTGTCTCAATTCAGGGTGAGAGAGTTTTAGCAAAAGCAAGACTCAAAGCGGCTTAGACACATTGCAAACCTGATTTCCCACAAGAGAACCTATCTGTGGGCATGGATCCTACGCATCTCCAAGTGGGAGCTGGGCCCACACTACACAGAAGGGTCTCCCACAAATAAACTATTGATACATGCTATGAAATAGAGGTGTCTAAGAACATTCATGCATGACACGTAGATACAGACAACAGTGCAGGGATGGCCAGAGGGAGGTGATGGCCAGCAGAGACTGGCTGGGGGTGGGCAAAGGGGGGAGATGCAGACGTCGTAATAATGTCAACAATAAAAGTAAAGTTAAAAATAAAGAATATCTGAGGAAAAAATAAAACTCATTACACAGAACGGGATAAAACAGACACAAAGAACACATATTGTATAATTTCACTTATATATAATTCTAGAATATACAAATTAGTTTACAGTGACAGAAAGCAGGCAGGGGTTGGTGGGTTTGAAGGCAGGACAGAGAGGGGGTAGATGGGAAACTTTAAGGAGTGATGGACATGTTCATTGCCTTGATTGTGATGATGGTTTTATAGATATATAAATATGGCAAAATGTATTAAATTGCACCTTCAAATCTGTATATATGTTTAAATTGAGATAACACCCAGTAAAGTCATTTTAAAAAAATCAGGGAGTAGAAGGAAGTACTGAAAAGCTGTGAGAAGCCCACAATGTGTTCAAATAAAAAAGAACAAAAATTAGATATTATGCAGTTAGAGTTAGTCACAGGAGACAATAAAGGCATGTAATTTATATCCTCTCTGAGTTTCACTCGTTCCACAAATTGGTTATAGCTACATGTGGCTTCGCATCATGCTTCAAGTTCTGGCTTCATAACACAACTTCCAGAGCCCCTCCTTGTGTGAGCCCACCAGCTCCTCTCGGTCTGTCTCCTCTCAGACACACCGCGCTGCGCCCTGCTGTGTTTCACACTCCCGACCTCCGCGGACCACTACACACCCACGACAAGTGTTCCCCAAGCATATTATGCCTTGCTCTCTCATGCCACTTACCAAATTTACTTTAACTATTTGTTTTATTGGGTTTCCTCTTCTAGATTGTAAGCTCTCTGATTTGTTTGTTGCTATAGCCCCAAGAATATAGCCCATCGACTAGTTTATGAGTGGTACTCAACAAGTGTGTTGAATAAAGATTGTGAATATGGGTTTATAAAAAGAGACCACATGGCTGGGTTCAATTTATTTTAACCACTTGACCATTCCTATTCTATATTTTGCCTCTCCCAACTTACAGTAGTAAAACTGTGAGCTTCACAACAGTTGGGGATCTTACCTACTGTATTCATCAATGTATCCTCCTCCACATAGGATATGTTTAATAACTTTCACTAGGTGAATGACACTCTCTTAAGCCTTTCTATTCTTCCTTCCACAGGAAAAGCAGCCACTAATTTGTTTTCAACTTCAACCTCTAAGTTACAAATCTATAACAGTAACATTGCTTATTCTATTTTTACCAAATTTCTCAAGTCTTCTAATTGAATAAGACAATTCAATTAAACATTGTCCTAACAACCACACCTGAGCATGTTGACAAATGGAGTTCATAAATTTCCTCTAATCCATCGATTATTCCAAATTTCTATGTTACATAAAAGTCCCTGTCATTCCTAGGATCCCAGCGATGAGTTATCTCTGGTTTCTTTGTTTCCTCACCTATTACATCAAATTGAACATAAAGGTCTGCCAAATTTTCTGCAAATGTGTTATGCAAAAAGTATTTTTTTGTGTGTGCTTATGACCTGCAAGGCACCGTAGGAGGCACTGATATCAAAATGACCTCCACTCTCAAAAGGCTTAAAATCTCGTAGGAACAATGTTATAAACAGACAAATGACTAATATGCTACAGAAGAGTGAGCTCACCCTACAAGCCGGTATGCACAGTGTGCTCATGCAGAATAAACAATGTGCTGTAGAAGCTCAAAGGAAGTTATACAAAATACGGTACAGAGAAAGATTTGAGCAGATACAGGTGGGGTGAAGATGTTTGAAAATGTAATAAGATGATGCTTAATGAGTGTATGGCTGTAATGTGGGCAGGGTAGACTGAAAAACAGGGAGGCAAGAGAGCAATACATTTCAAGCAACACTCTACAATATTAATCCGTAAGATCCATCAATGTTTGCAAAATACATTGGAGAGAAAAGAAATTAAAGCCAGATATTAAAGTCCACTATGAAAAGATGATATAATATATACCTAATGTAAGTTGGTCATAACAAGAATAAAAGTAAATAGATTTAAGAGGTGAAAAAAATTACCCTGTTGTACTTGTAAACTCTCTGAATTTGGAAAGGAAATCAATGATTTGGTGATATACGAAGTGATTTTGTGTATTATCTCATTTTGGTTCTCACAAAACATTGTAAGACCAACCCCCCCCCCAAAAAAAAAACAACCTGGCCCCAAACTAGGCTTAGGGTCATAATAGATATTCTGGAATCTAAGTAGGATCCCTGACCCACGTATGCTGAAGTTCAGTTTAATCCTATTTCTTTAAAAGCATTGGAATTTGGTAACTCATTGGAATTCATTTCCATGATTCAGAAAGAAAGGAAAGGGTCTTGGCTCCAACTGGCTAATCTCAAATAGATGCATTGCCTGCAACAATCCATTTATTCAACCCATGTCAGAACCTGTTATTAAGATGTTTTTCAGCTGCAAACCCACACTTGTATCCTGAGAGGCTGGGCCTGAGACTGCAGATTGCTGCTTCAGTGTCTTTTCCTTGACAGATGTCATCGTCAATAGAGGGCGCAAGAGGGAGGCTGCAAGTCTGGAAGAGGAAGAGAGGGCTTGCTCCTAACCTGTTTTCCTGAAAGATCTGTCAGCTCGTGGTCCCTGTGAGTACCACCTTAACAAAGGTTTGTCCCCGTGGTAGCGGCGGCATTCCCTTCTCAGAGGTCTCGATCAGGGCCCAGGAGGCTCCTGCTCTGAGCTCAGAGATACCAGCAGTGGCCAAGAGAGCCCTCTCCTCAGCAGGCTGAGCTTCAGGCCCCAGGGACCCTCCTGCCTTTGTTCTCTCAGCTTTAGGTATGGCAACAGCTTCCATTTGCCCCCCTTTTTTAGACCTTGGAATTTTTCTTTTATTCTTTTAATAGTTGGCAATTTTACACCTAATTAAAGTTATTTATATTAAATCTTCTCTTTCAAATAATTGGTGTGGTTTCTCTCTCCTTTCTGCATCCTAATATGGACACATCAGGTTTCCTAAGACTGTCCCACTAATCAAATATTTAAAGAGGACTTGAACTGCCTCTTGCTAACTTCTCTATTGAATGTTCCCCAAAATTTACCCATTCTTCACAGTTTTTTACTCTTCCTTTACATGCAATGACCCTCACCCTCCAAGAAAACATTCCCTGTGGTTTCTGTGCATATTGTTTCAGAATGCTTTCTTTATGCTTTCTCACTTAAACTATCATTGTCTATCAATATTAATTTTCCCTTCTCTTTCTCTATTTCTTTCTTTTCTCCTTTCTTTTTTGTCTTTCATCTATCTGTCTGGATAGCTTGCTTTAAAATTTCTGCTAGCTTTAATCATTTTGCAAACTGTGTAATATATAATATAAATATATATTGTTGTATAAGTCAGGATCTGCTTATATAGTATAATAATACAATGTAGAGATTGGTATTCTAGAAAGAACAATTTTATCAGAGCATTATCTAAGAGTGATAAATTGAAAGCAACCTAAATATATATATAATATTTAAAAAGTATTGAAGTGAAATTATGCTTATTTATTACATGCATTTTAATGATTAATTGCATTAAAATTCATGTAATTAAATGTTACTTAACAAAGAGTTCTAGCTGTAGAAAAATAGTTATGAAAATATTATGTGAGTAAGAATGGAATATGTAACTATGACATGATCTCAACTATGTAAAAAATCATAGAAGAAAAAACTGAAAAAGAAAAAAAGGCTACATGGTCAACAGTGAATGACGAATTATGCATAATTTCCTTCTGACTTTCATGTACTTTGGTAAACTCTCTCCAAAACATAGGCCATTTTACTTTTTCCACTTTCTTCTCTGAGCTCACATGGTCCTCAGAAGAGGACGGTTTTGCCTGTACAAGCAAAATGTACTCAAAGTATTCTAATTGGTCTTCTGCCTGCAGTAGCTGTTGTTACATAGAGTTATTTCTCAAACTATCATTAGCTGACTTTCCATTTGTATAATTTCCAAGGTAAAATCCCCATCAATGTAGGGAGATGAAGAACAAAATAGTTGGAGCGAGGAGGTTTGGATTTTACTTCCAGTGTGACAGTTTCTAACAATGTATCTTTAGGCAGAGTATTTTACTTCTCTGAGCCTTATTTTCTCATCTATAAAAATATTTTGTTCAAAACCTCACATGATCATTTTGAGGATTAATAAGAGAGATTAAAATTTGTGTTAAAATGCCATACAAACTGAAAAAGTCTTTTTCAAAAAATGTTATTTATTTATTTTTAGAGAAAGGAATGGAGAGAGAGGGGAAGAGAAACATGAATGTGTGGTTGTCTCTCATTCGCCCCCTACTGGGGACCTGGCCCACAAGCCAAGCATTTGCCCTGACTGGGAATTGGACTGGCCACCTTTGGTTCACATGCCAACACACCAGCCAGGTCAGAAAAATTCTTATAAAATAATGTATTTTATCTTTAAATTATTTTCCTTCTAGGACTACTTTACCCAAAACTCAAAATCATAACACTCCCTAAGCCTCTACATTTTGTTTTAAATGCTCCCTTTTCATAAACGTCATAATACTACATTTGAGTACAAATAAATTACAAATAAATGGAATTTTCCTGCAAGGAGCAATTGCCTTTTTGGGATTCTCTGTCTCTCTATCTCTTTCCTTTTCCTCACCATAGAATTTGAGTGTATCACCTAAACCTACAAAGTAACATCCATAAACACAGACAAAACATTTATTTAAGATGAAGAGCTGTGTCCTACAAATATGGTTCTCAATGAAGCAGTTTCCCTGAAGGTCTATATAGCTATAATATATCTTAATTGATCACTGTCAGAGTAAGTCATTTTAATGGCCTCATTATTCCCTGTTTAGGATTCTGAATTTTAAGAAGAACATATTTCACAAAGTGGCTTTCACAAACATAATCAATGTTAGGGGAATACTTGGCTGCTTTTGTTGCCAATTCTATTTTTACACAGGCATTACATTATTTAAAGAAAATGCTTTTGATATTAAGAAGACATGATAATTAGGCATAATCAATATTCAGTTGTTTTTATATCATTTACTTGACATTCAAATTGTTACCATGATTTTGATGGTATATGGAGACCTCTTATAAGTAGATTATCTCCTGAGCTCTCTGTAGAGAGCTACATTCATTAAGGCTGAGATGGTTATAAAGCAAAGAATTGATTTCCATTTTCCTATTTTAGGCACAGACCCACGAAAACTTAAAGCTGTGAGAGCTCTTAGGGATTTTGCATCTATTTCAAATTTCTTCCCCTCAATACTGAAATGCCTTTAAGTGCATCTCACATGGGGTTATGTCTTGAACACTCCCTGGGGTGGAGCTCATAAATGCTTCAAGGTACTGGATTCTCTTTGATGGGTGAATCCAATTGCTTCATTTAAATATTGAGCATCCCTTAACATAAAGCTGTGAGGAAGCACAGAGCATATGAGTCAAGGCACTTGTTGCCTGTAAATGGTCAAAAGATAACTTGATACTCATGTCTATTACAGCAGTAATCACATTATACTACAGAGGTGATAGTGTGCCTTTACTCTGGATGGAGTATAAATTTCATGAGAGTAGAGTCCCTATTTTATTAATTTTCATAACCAGCACTGAATAAATGTTAGTTAATAAATGAATAATAAATGAGTGGGAGTCATAAAACAATATAATATCTTTAGATACCTCCTTTATATTCAACTGAAATCATTATACTTGTACATAATCACCCCATATTAGTGTTCCCTATATTCCATGGACAACCTATACATAAATAGCTTATGATACACCCTTTTCTTCTACAAACTAAATACCCTCTGTCCCTTTTCTTGTTCTCTACACATGATAATTATCTTTTTCTTGACACCCTTTAGTTTGTCAACACTCTAACTTGAATAACATAAAAATGTAGAAGAGTATTAAATGTTTTCTTGCAAACTTAAAAATGTGTTTTGAGATGGGAAAGTAGCCTGAGAATGAAAAATATAAAAACTATCAATTAGAAGAAAAATATCAATTAGAAGAAGAAAAATTGGAGGATCTAGTTCTTTGCCTGACCTCAACATAGATTATGGATTCTCCAGTTTTGACTTGCTGGTTTGCACAGTCTTCTCTCTTAAATCGTTATTCTGTGCATCTCCCCCCGTTTAGATGGAAGAAGAGTACTTAAAATAACTTAGTTCCAGTCATTGTAATGGTATGAGATTTTTGAACTTATACTCCATTAATTTTCAGAAACATGTTTACCCTTCACTGATATTAGGTTTCTAGGGGTCAGAAGAGTTTTGTGGAATTTCAATGTGCAACTTCATTCAAACAGTAGCATGTGTTTACAAATATATTCCAAACAAATTCCGGTAGAACTGTAAATATGCAATCATTGAACTTACATATCAAATGAGGAACAGATAAGATTATTTCATTCTCTGAGGAGCCATAGCTCCACCTTTTTCTATACTGAGCCATTCTTTCAGCCTATTAAATAGCCCTTCTCCATAAAGTTTCTTCTCATCTTTGCTCAAAGGTATTGTTCTATTGCATATGGCTTTCATAAGCTAAAATCTCCATAAGACAAATTCTCAAACTTATACATTGACAAAGACTAAAAAAAGATAATTTTTCAAACATATAGATTGACAAATACTAAAAAAAGAAAAACAACTTATTTAAAGATTTTTTCACTTAGACATGGGCTAGATAAAATTAATTGACTATCTTTATTATATTTCTGTAGAGAAGAAGATTGTTCAAGTAACCAAGCAGTATCTATATTTTTGAGAAAGATTGATCATATCAATCAAGGTTGTAAAGTTGTTGTTGTGAATTTTGTTTTGCAAGTCTTGTTGTGAGTCCATAATTTATTTTTCTATCACTGTTGTAAGGGAAGACTAGGAAGACAGGATGACTAGAATATTTCCTTCACATCACAGCCTTGTGAGCTGATAAGGGGTCATTACATTTACAATATTCATTTATGGATGGATAAAAACACTGTCTTAAAAATATGTTCTATACGCTTATTCTATCTTTCTTCTCTGTCACAGTAGGCAATCAATTTAAAAAATAAGATCAACTTTATTCAAAGAAACACAAGGATGTGATTTCTACACAGGTGAAAATACGGTTTAATAGATCTTTGCCTGCCACTTTTAAAAATGAGTGTGACTTGCAAGGAAATGGGAAGTGGAAATAGGAAATGTGACAAATAAACTTTAACATAACCTTCTACATAAGGAAAATAGATCAAAGTTTTTCAAATTATGTATTTTAAAAGAAAAAAATGACCAGAACAAACAATCCTGTTCTTTATACATCAAAATAAAAATAAAAAAACATTAGAAATAAATTCAAACATCATAGGCACACATTTCTTTAGAGAATGAATCAATAGCTGTGACAAAAGATCTGAGCTGTTTTATCTGATTCTGCATCATAGGTGATTTCAATCCACTGTTAAAAATAGTTAGCTTGCATAAATACATTTAAAATCTGATTGATAAAATGTTCTAACAAAAGTTCTAGAAAAAAAGTATTTCCAATTGAGATTCAGCTTTAATTGAGAAAGAAAATCTATTATCTTCCATAGTAAGTCCCAGTCAAAATTATGAAGTTCATTGACTAACACCTCTGCTTTCTGCATGATGTAGTCTTTTAATCCTATCCACCAATAGTTAAACAGTTAAAGAATCAAAGTGCTGGAGGTTAAACTATGTGGATCCTACCTCCTCTATTTTCTAGATATTCAAGTTAAGGCAAGTCTGTGGATCTCACTGACCTTATCTGTACCTTCCTTGTAAAGAAAAAATGTGGGAAAGAGTAAAGTTATGTATATATGAGGGGAGACACAAAAAAACCCCTGGAATTATCTTCTGGATGACAGCCCCTTGTACCACAGGCTTCCCCCACTAGGTGAATGCTCTAGTAACCCATCCATATTAGTGCACCTGCTGGCATTTGGCTTCTGTGAATTTTTTTTTGAAGGCTCTTTCAACGCATTTGCCCATTTTATGATGGGTGATTCACAAATGTACCTGCCCACACCATACCGAGTGTTCAGCTGTTTTGGACCAAAACAGCATGGCCGCTGTACCCCATCTTCCCTATTCACTCAGTCTCACCCAAGTAACTTTTTTGTTTTCCCAGATGAAAAAAGTCCTCAAAGGGAAACAGTTTGCCTATGTGGAAGATGTGAAACAAAAAACAGCAGAAGCACTAAAAGACATCAAAATGAAGGAGTTCAAAATATGTTTTGAACAGTGAAAAAAAAAAGTCTCGATAGGTGTATTACATAAAATGGTGTGTACTTTGAAGGTGACTGAAGTTTAAACATGTAAGAATAAATACACAATTTTTATAAATAAATTCTGAGGTCTTGGGGGATCCCCCTCATAAATAACTTAACCTGTTAAAAAATAAATATCAGTATTTTGTCATTATAATTTTGATATTTTTTCTGGACTCTGTTAGAAGAAAAGCAGTTGATAAGTTTCTGGTAATTAATTGGCTTCCAAGCCTCCTTTAGGCCACTCCACATCTGAGTCAAGTTTGTCAGACCAGCACCAGATTAATTTTCTTTCAAGATATTTTTAAATTTAAATTATTATCCTATCCCCCAAAACTTTAATAATAACCCAATACCTACCTGTGGCAGACCCTTCTGCATGGCGTGGGCCCAGCTCCCACTCAGAGATGCACAGGACCCACGCCCACAGATAGGTTCTTTCCTGGGGAATCAGATTTGCAATATACTTAGGCTGTTTGGAAGTTTGCTCTTTGCTGAAACCCCCTTCACCCTGCAAGTACCTTGCAGGCCCAGTGTAACTGCCTGCTTATTCATTTGCTAATGTCCTTCTTCTGTGATGTAATGAGGGGCATTGGCTCCTTTGTTGTAACTGGGATAGTGAAGGAGAACCATCTTGGAATGTGAGGAGATGAGAATAAAGGCCTGTCATGGCGGAGGCTGCAGCTTTGGCTTCTCTTGAGAGAAAAGCTATTTGGTCGTCCTTATTTCTCCACCATACTCGGTAGTCTGTGTGTATGTTTTAATTCATCCATAATGACGCGGACACTGCTGCCTCGTGTCTGCATCACCTACCAATTAGAATTAACTGACACTGAAGTTCCTATCTGAAATATGTTTGATTACTCCACCTCTAGTCTTATTTGATGCTAGTCAGTGACAATATTTAGCAAAGAGAAACTTTATCTCTGTAAGAGGTGCATGTATCCTGTGAGAGTAAAACTGCATTTCTCTGTTTCACAGTTCAGCACTTGGTACAGGATCTGGCAAAAATAGGCATCATATATTTCTCAAATGAACAAATGAGTGAATGAGTGAATGCTCTGATGGTGAAACTAATGCCAAACCCTCCCCACAGAAGTTCATTAACAATTGCAGTTACAGGTTTAGGTAGTCAGCATCTGTTGTTTGTGACTACTAGCATCTTTCTCTCTTTCTTTTGATGAAAGAACCTTGATTTTCATTTAGGACCAACTTCTACCAAATTGCATGTGATCTTGAAGGCAAGGCCAACAGATGCATCCACTCTGTAATGGGGGGAGGGTTGTTTGACAAAGCTGGATCAATCAACTGTCCCAGAGGAGTACACTGTTTTACTTTCCTTTTTAAGTGTCGATTATTCAGTTTTTCCTGTGATTTGTTAAATGCTTCCCACCACATTAGTAGTACATTATTTTTATTCTAAATTAACTACACTAGGTTTCTGTATCTTATAGCCAAACAATTCAGCTGATACTCTACTAATTATAACTAATAGATTACTGACTCAGGGAAGCAGTCATCTGGCTATAACACAAATTCACTATTACAATGTCAATAGCAGTCTGGTAAAGTGATACTTTATATCAGGAATATTGATAAAAAATGATAAGGTCACAGTTACTGTTAAAAATTCCTCTAGCTCAACCCAATTTAAATAAAATCTTCCTTCACTTCCGGAAACACACAGAAGATGAAAACACTGAACATGGAGCCGCACCGCTCTGTGACAGCACAACAGACGGCTGTCAGAGGGCCTACTGCAATCGCTCCTTCCCAGCCAAGAGGCCCTGGTTCTCAGCTGTTGATTCACAAACCATGAATCTGTCTGGAAATTGATGAGTCGGCTTTTGGCAAGGGAGTGTCCTCCCTCTACAATTACCTTGACGCATCCTTTCATTCTGATCCCCCAAACGTGACTCTGCAGGCAGAAGTGTCTTCTGTAGAAGTCAAAATAATTTATATCCAAATGGTGTCATGGACAAGGTTATTTGGGGAGGGAAAAAGTAACCTGATCTGGCAAATTCCTCCATAAAACTGTCTCAAGCTGTTGATGCAAATTTTTCATTTCAAAGGTAGAGATAAATTGTTTGCTATAAAGTGTATTAAGTATCTCAAAGATATTCAAAGTCATATTCTGTAGTTCCCTAATTCTAATTTTTCTCATTTTCTGAAGAATCCCTTCAATCAAGCATTACAGATATTAAAGTTGAGGGTTCTTCTAGTATTTACAGACTTTCTGTCTAAGATGAGGCAGCAGGAAAAAAGCAAAACGCCTAGAGACACCCCAAAATTCTATCCCCAAATCTGAAATTTCTTACCAAGAATTAGTGGCCCTTTCTGTCACATTAGTGTATTTTCTTGTCTTTTTGCCTTAAGTGACATTTATTAATTATGGACAGTATAGAAAGACTTTTTTTATTATTGGTGCTAGAAAAGTCATATAGATAGTATAGAAACGCCCCTGATTACCACTATTACGCCACCAAAGTTTGTTCTATGATTAGGACATCACTTAAATTTCCTTTTCTATGAAAATTTTTCTAATAATATCCTGGTCATTTAGTGGCAGAATATAGGAAAAGCCAGGTATTTACATCATCCAAATAGAAATTAAGTAAAAACAAATTAAAGTTATAATAGAGGATTATCGTCCTGATACTAAAAGAAGAAAAATAAACTAGACAATTTTTAAACCTGAATTGTTGCCAATATAAAAGTATATTATATGTATGTTATGAACCATTCACTCAGATGTGTAAGAAAACCAAGATTCCTTCAGAGTCCAGAAGGTTAAATCTCTGCAAGCACCTGTTCATGAATGGGTTAAATACGAGACCCAGTGAGGACAATACAGGCTGGGCGATGGAGGGTATCAAGCCCTCAAGAATCTTTACAATGTGTAAATTTTAGTGCTGTATAAACCTAGGAGTATGACTTGTAATCATTCACTGTGAGTTGCAGTGAAAAAAAATATATATATATTGCAATAGCATCCAATCAGAATTTATATAATTTTTATTTGGCTGATATCAAAGGAAATACAAATGGTTCTTGGATCCAGGTCCCATAGCTTCTTCAGATGGAAGAAGAAGATGACCAAGGGAAGAATTGGATAAATAAGGCATTGCTTAACAGCAAGTTACATACATCATTACAAATTCTTCTGGGAAGTTCATGGGTCATTTTTAACAAGGATGGGGAGAGACTGCTATCATCAAGTGCATTTTTATTATGATTAATAGCCAAACAAGGCTTCCTTGGGAAAAAATAGCCTCTCATAATAACTTAAGAGTGTTTCACAAATGGTTGCTATTCCTACCCACAGTTTCATGACAATAAGATATGAAGAAGGAGTTTGGAACTCTCAGGTAAAAGTGGATTAAAACTCTTGTTTGACAGACACACTAAGCTCTTAAAGGTGTGTATGGCAGGACTCCTTCCCCTCCCTCTCCACTGTTTGAAGGTGGGTGGAAATCTAAACTAAGAATCAATGCCCTTCCCATGCTGAAGTCCACAAGGGTATCCATGGACATATCTGAGTGATTCTGAAATCAATTTTATTCTTTGAATACCTGTGCTTTTCTGCTAAATGCAGAACATTCTTTGATATTAGTGTCCTTGAGGGTTAGTAATTAAATATATGTCACTTTCTTTTCTTAGTTATGTTTCTTCTTAGAATTTCTTTCTTTTGAATGCTATTTTCCTTCTTTGGGAGTATCTAAAGCGCTTGGTTCCGAAGGGTGACCTGAAATAACACTGCTATCTATCTGAGCAAGCACAGATTTTCCTAAGGAATTCCCTATGAAGATTGTTCACGCCAGCTCATCTTCCTAAACATAAGGTTAGATGAAATCCTGAGCAGATTCCTGAATTCAAATGGAAATTTAATTAAGTAACCTTAAGGCAATTTCCCATTCAGAGATTCTACGCCTTTATGAAATTACTTCTAATCATCTTTTACAGGGTCAATTACTTCACCTTTTCCTATATTTGCCAGCTAGCAATTCTGTGTATGACCTTGACCACAATAGGCCTGGCTGATTAATGAAGAGTTTAGTATTGCCAGGACTGGAAAAATAATCGACACTGCCTAGCCTGTTGGAACTGAAGGAGCAATGCCATTTCTGGCCCCTAATGAGGGCAGGCACATTAGAACATAAAGGCTAATCTGTGGGCTCACAGAGCCCCACTAATCCTTGCAAACCATAAGCTGCTTTGCAATTTTATCGTGAACTTGCAAAGCTTGTTTGCAGCCCTCTAAAAGTCACAAAATCACCGAAATATTTGGTTGGAGGACCTGGTAAGGTCATTCACTGACGGTCTTCAATAACCTGTCTCTAAATCTGTTTTTCTTAAAGCATTTCTGATAGAGGCGAAGGTTCTCTTAGCCCCAGGTTTCTCGGAGGAAGGACAGTTCATAGACTCTTTCATAGTCCTTCCTGTTCGAAAATGCCTCAGAGCATAGAATTTTTCTAACTAATACTTTTGTTTTAAAAAAGAACACTTTAAAAATTAAATAAAGCAACAGTCCACTATGGTTAGGGGAAAAAATAAATTCCATGAAGAAAAGTAGTCCAGAGGAATGTATTAAACTATATCCACCATTTTCCCTCAACTCTTGTTTTAAAAATTTGATAATATTTTGGAGTGACAGAATTTTATCCATAGAGTACACAAAGCTCTTTATTATTTTGTGTCTAACTATATTTCCAGCCTTGCTTCCTATTACTCTATTCTTCTTTCAGTTATTAAATTTCAAGCCCACCAATACAAGTTGGCTGTTATCTGAAGTTCTGACCATTTATTTCTCAACTGGAAAACTGCCATTGTTCCTTAAGACACATTTTCTCCCTTGTGACACATCCCTGACCTCCCATCAACCTTCTTTCTCTAAATTATCTCCAAATAGTCTTTTTATATACATTTGGAATAGAACACACCATAAATATATGAATAATTTACACATATATCTCCTATATTAGACTTACTGTCTTTCAAATTAGAATCAGATCTTATTTTCTTCATATCATGAGTGGCTGGCAAGTCATTTGTCCTGAATAACATCGATTAAATTCACTGTGAGCTGCATACATTTTATTATAGAGATAAAAAGTATTTAGTATGATATGTTATAAATACTCTTCCAAGAGTTTTCAATATCATCCAAGTTTCTCTAGAGCATTTAGAGTCAGTGCAGATGCCAAGTTAAGAAAGATTTAAGGAGAGAATAGAGCGCTAGTAAAGAAATTTTCAGCTTTCTCCTTTGCTTGCTCTAATAGACAAAAAAAGATGGTAAGTAGGTATAAAAGAGAAGTTAACGTTAGGTAATTAATGGTATTCCATTATTGAAATGATAATAATTATGTTTGATGTGATGTTTAATACCTAGAGAAAACTTTACTATCTACATTGTATTAATTATTAATATAAAAGATTTTAGGAGAAATTACTTACATTTTTTAACCTTAAGTAATATTTTTATCAGTGCAGTATTCAAAGTATTTAAGTACTGGAAGATGTGCAATGAATGGCTCATGCCAGTGTCAACTTAAAAATGTCACTCATAGCCCTGGCTGGTGTGACTCAGCTGATTGAGTGCCTGCCTGCGAACCAAAGGTCGCTGGTTCAATTCCCAGTCAGGGCACATGCCTGGGTTGCAGGCCAGGTCCCCAGTAGGGGACATGTGAGAGGCAACCATATATTAATGTTTCTCTCCCTCTCTTTCTCCCTCCCTTCATCTGTCTCTAAAAATTAATAAATAAAATCTTTTTAAAAAAATGTCACTCATATCATGAGCTTCTTATTGGATGGCTAGGACACCAGAGGAGAGGATACTTTGATATATTAAAAAAACTAAGACTGACTTCTTTAAATGTCTAAAAGCTCAAGTTATCACAGAACTTCTACAATGAATAAATATTTGATAATATTATTTGATAATGCATTTTAGAGTTTTTTAACCAAAGTGAGTTGATCTTTTTCTAACATTTATCTAAGTCAACAAGTAACCTAAGCAAAGATGAATGGATTTATAGATGAAGCTTAGAGAGAGTTCATATGTCTTATTCACAGATCACACTGATAGTGCAATAGATCTGTACTTTGCAATTACGTCTGTGTCTTACATACTTAACACCATATATCAAAGCTACCAACGCAGCCAGGGTATAAAATTAGGGTTTCATTTCAACAATAGAGGAAAAAATTGGATTCATCATTTTAGCTCTGACATGTAAAGAGTTTGGAAGTTGTTTCTCTTACTCATTAAAACAAGAACACGCTGGACAATCTGAAAATCATTTTTTTTTTTATGTGTGTGAGAACTGAGGTCAAAGGCATCACTTCAAAATCTGGAGAAACAGGCACATCCAGAGAGTCAGAGTCAAAATCTATTAACCTGGAGCAAGATCCACTGGAGTCACAAACTGATAGGAACATTTCAATGGTAATTTTGATAAATTGCTCGAAGATGAGTGTGGACTAACTGGAGTGTAAGGAACTCCTGAGGGTCCCAGTCTTAGTGGGGTACCTATATTTTCATGCATTTTATCTATAGGAACCCCACAAGGTTTTCAATCCAAGAAGCAAGAAAAATGCCCTTACTATTCTAGCAGGGGAATATAATATTTTTGAAATATAAATAAAGTATTCTTCAAACCAAAGGCCTACTCTCCAATTGTAATTATTAATCTATGTGAACAATAACTTTAAATGTAAATGTCTGCATATACCAAGTAATAGACAAAGACTATTAGATTGAATAAAATAAACAAGACCCAACTATATGTTGTCCAGAAGAAATCTACCTTAAATATGAGAATGCTTGGTAGAAAAAAAAATAAAGGGATAAAAACTGTACTATGCTAATGCTAATCAAAAGAAAGCTGGGATGGCTGCATTTGTTGAAGACAAAGCTCACTTCAGAGCAAGGAAAATTACCAGAGATGTAAAGGAGCATTGTGTAATGATACAAGCATTGATTATAAAGACACAACCATCTTAACACATATCCACCTAACAACAACAGGGCATCAAACTATTGTGACAATAACTGATAAAAAATGCAAGAAGAAATAGACAAATCAACTGTTAAAGTTGGAGATTTCAACACACCTCTACCGGTGGGATAGCTCTACCAAACAGAAAATAAGCAAATATATAGTTGAACTGAAAAGCACTGTCAATCACCTTGATCTAATTGAAAATTAAAGAGAAAGAAGTCTCAGAAATCCTGACGGAGGTGTGAGGTTGGAGCACCTCTTAGTGCTCATCTTGTTGGTGTGAGGCTGTATTAAGTGTGTGTGAGTGTATATGTATGCATGTGTGAGTGTGTATGTATGCATGTGTATCCATTCCTACTACTGAAACAAATAATATTGAAAGAAGATGTGGCTCATCGCAACACCCAGATACATTGGTTCTTGTGGTATGACAGAAAGCACCCTTCCAATGGAATGTAACTGTTGAACGATACAGGGATGTCCAACCTTTTGGCATCTCTGAGTCAGTGGAAGAAGAAGAGTTGTTTTGCGCTACAGATTAAATACACAAACGTTAACAAAAACTGATGAGTAGGAAAAAGAAGTTTTCAGTAAATTTACAATTTTGTGTTGAGCTGAATTCATAGCCATCCTGAGCCAAATGCTGCTTGTAGGCTGTGGGTTTGACACCCCTGCTGGAGGAAACAGGTTTTTCTTTCTAATTCCACTATTGTGCTATCTTCACTGGGAACATTTTCCACTATGGCATTATGCTAGTTAGTGTTAGAATGTACTGGGACATGGAGGACCTAAGCCACTACCTGTGCTGGAAGAAAGAAGGTATTAGTCACCTGCTAAATACCTGACCACCAGATTCCCCCCCCCCCCCGCCCCGTCATCAGAAGCACCTGAGGCATAGCTGCCAGCATCCACTGGAAACTGAATCCTCACTGCCCCTCCCGTCTCCCTCAAGCTTTTCCCAGAAACGAGGCCCATAAATCTCCCAGGACTTTCTGTCACCGAATCAGCCTTCCCCAACCAGAGAACACTGTCTTGCACACACCTGTACCCAGGACACCTGGGACAGAGCAGCAGGGTGAGCCACCTTCCGACACATGTAAAAACCCTCCTACCCTTCCCCTTGCTGCTGTTCTCTGCTTGGACTCAGCCGACCTGATCCCAGTGTCTCACCTCAAATAAAAGCCCTTAATTGGAAAAAAAAAATAAAAGAAGAAGATATGGCTTGAGTTAATATTTATTTAATCTAAATATTTAAAATACTCTGATGTCTTATCTATAATTATTGTCTAAAAGGTCCACCCTCACCTGTGTGGCTCAGCTGGTTGGGCGTCATCCACAACACGAAAGGTCACTCACTGGTTTGATTCCTGGTCAGGACGACCCATTGATGTTTCTCTCTCACGTCAATGTTTCTTTCCCTCTGTCTTACTCCCTTCTACTTTTTCTAAAAATAAATAAATAAAATATGTTTTAAAAAATAAAAGGTCCTCTTTTTAATCTATATAGCACTAGAGAATTGATCCTAAACTTTGGCCAATTTTCTGTCGCCATGTTGCCCACTGAGAACACTCCTTGCTGTTTACATGTTTGGAATTAAAACACTCCCTATTTAATTCAAAGGGCCCCACTGTGTACACCCGCTGCACAGGCTATGCACACTGGACACTCTGTGCAGAGGCTCTCTGGTTTTAGATCGGCCTCTCCGTTTCTCCACCCTGGGCTTCACTACAGCCCAGCAGATATATCCAGTTCCAAGCTCCCCACTGCCTTTTGTTTTTCTAAGCCTTTCATACTTTATTCTTTCATTCAAATAACATACAATTTTACCATAAATGAAAAATCTTAGAGACTCACTTTGTACAGAAACTCTGTGGCCTGATAACTAGTGATCCCACCGGTCCACATTGGACTGTCAACTACACAGACCACGGGACGTAAGGACTAATTCGTCATTCCTATAAAGTTATAGTATCTTAATAGGATGCATTCCCTCTAAAGGTATGTGAGCAAGTTGCTTAATTTTGTGCCAATTCCAACAGCAAAAGCAAATTTAATCAGTGAAATCTTGTTAGCAGAGGCATTGAACAAACATAACCCATCCATTGTCCTGAGAAGGAGAAAAGTCTTTATTTTTAATTCCTCAGCCAACCATCACATAAAATGTGACAGTTATGTTTATGGATTTGGAAATAAGACAAACTTGGAATCTCAAGTTTCATATCCTCTCTAAACCTTAATTTTTCACCTGTAAAATAATTATAAAATGACTTATAGGATTCTTTGAGAACTTAATGAAATAGCTTGTGTGAAATACTTACCTCAGTGCCTCATGCACAATAAGGTCTCAACAGATGTTCTCTATCTCATCATTTTCCACTCAGGACACAAGGCCGAAGATTACAGCCCATGTGTTATATAAACTCTGGATGAAAATTAGACTGTCATGTGCTACCTACAGGCATGTCTAGCTTAGAAAGAGCTCTTCACGTTGCTATATCGCGCTGTCAGTCTCTGTCTTCCTCCCTTCAGCTTCCTCTCCTGACCCTGTGGCTTCTCTGTGATGCAAATTCCACATCAGTGACAGCTAAGATCCTCCTGCTACCCCGGCAGGCACAAAAACACAAACCTGCCCAACATTGGATCTTGTGTCTCTTTAGGTCTCAAGCTTGAGATAACTTGGTAAGTCACTTGGCCATTCACTTGGTTCTAATCAGGGGGCATTTAAAATTCTTCAGATGTGAATAAGCATTCAAAACAAAACAAAACATTTGATCTTACTCGGTATCAAAGCTTAAGTTTTTTTTATTTTTTTATTTTTTATTTTTGGAAACCAGACTAAAACTAGCAGACCGTACTCTGCTAATCAGGAAGGGAAAAAAATCAGTGCTTCCCTTGTTGCAAGGAGAATATTTTCAGATGCCCACACAACTTTGGGGGACTCTGGAAAAAGAACACAGTTACAACTATTAACATACCTACAGTTAACCATGACTCCTAATGGAGCTTCTTCCCACAGTCTGGTAGCCTGTTAAACATGAAGTTGTGTGATGCAAAATGTGCCATGCATAAAAATTATCTGATAGTATTTGTTTAAATGTATAGGACAACAATTTATTCATTGACAATGTGTGTCAGGCACAGAGCAGGTTCAGTTGCTAGCAAGTACTTCCTAATTGATCAGACTGCATATCTACTGGCACCTTTGAATATCATTTTGTTTGGTCCCTAGGTTATGTAAAACTGGGCGAGGTGCTTTAAAGGATGTAAGAAAAAGTGTGTTCTGGCAACACAGGCAAACCTAGATTCAAACCTCAGTTCCACACTAACTAGCTGTGTTAGCTTTGATTTTTCCATTGGAGGTTGCTTTAAAGTCCATTTGATGTCTTTTGGGGTTTTTTTTTTTTTATTTTTTACTATAAATAGCTCTCATGCTACTGGTGGAAGCTTATACTGCAGCTTGGACTTGTTACATGGTCCTCTCATACTTTGGAACCCACTCAAAACTGACAGCCTTCCATCATCACCAGGTGACTGGGCCGGAGTTGGATTCTCATGTATGAAATACGCTATCTCCAGAACCCAGAGGCCCGCAGAAGACTGTGCTTCCTTTGCAGTGGTGGAAGTTGAGAACGACATGAATTTGTCCTTTACTTATTCATGGGATGTCCCATATGCCCTCACCACCAAGGGCTGACAAACTGCAGGCCACCGGCCAAACCGAGCCTGCTGCCCGTTTTCTTGTGAGCAAGGTTTCATTTTGACACATTCGTGACAATTTCTTTATGAATTATCCATGGCTATTTTCATGCTACAATGGCAAAGTTGAGTAGTTGTGATAAAGACTGTCCCGCAATGCTTAAAATATTTATTATCTGAACTTTTACAGAAAAAGTTTGCCAACAGCTGTTTTAAAGCTCTGAACACTCAATACCTTCTCGGATCAGCAGAAGTTCTGAATCTTTTATAGAGTTTTTGCACCATCATTTGGAGTCCATGCATTTTACCAAACGTAACTATACTTGTCAAATTCTGTTCATCTATTCTGATTAGATAAGATTATGAGCTGGCAAGGACACCCTCTGACTTTCAACTTCACCTTGAATTAATAATTAATCACACTTCGACTTTCATTGTCTTTCTCCAATGCATCAGTAAGACCTAGAAGTGGCCATTCCATTCCATAGCCTTTCACTGACTGCTTCCTGGTACCTCTCATTCACCTGACGTATTGCACCAGGAGAGCATTCTCATTCATACAGAATATATGTTCTCAGTGCTCCATTAGTGACACTGAACAAGCATGCCAAGTCTACCTGTTCTCCACCCCACCAGGTAGGAGATGGCACTCCCACATTCTATCTCAGTGTCTGCTTTCTTTCACTGCAACTAGTACTAACTCTCTTGGTTTGGATTCCTTAGAAAAGGAGACAATTTAACATGTAGGAGCTCTTTTTAGGGGTGTGCACTGAAGATCAACTCATTACCTACCCTCACTCCTTTAGTGATCTCACCCAGTCTCATTGCTGTCAGTACCATCTTCTGGGTGAAAAACCCCCAGCTTATGTCCCAGCTTGGACCTTATCCTGATCTGTACATTTCAATGCTCTACATCTTCACTTGGTTAATGGATGCCTCAAACTTCCCCATCACCCTCACCTGCATCTCCAGTTCTCAGTAAAGGCATCCTCAGTCTGTCGTTTGTTTTTGGCCAAAAACACTTGAGGTCATCCTTGATGTTCCCACTTTCTCTTGAATCCTGTATACTCTCACCAAAGGCTGTATGCTCAGCTCTTCTTCCTAGACATAGCCATAATCTACCTGTTTACCATCCTAGACCAACTCCATCACCTCCTAATGGACAGAGAGAAAGAGAAAGAGAGAGAGAATGAAAGTCAGGAGGGAAGGAGAAGTAATGAAAGCCAAAAGATAATCTGATTTTTAAATTAACCATACAGATAGGCATCTAAATTATGTATTTCCTTCTCTGATGTCCTTCTAAAATTGAATTTTAAACTGTTGTGTCATACTCTGTGCATTTTTAAATGATTTATGAGTGTTATATTGTACTCCAGTGAATACCCAAAACAAAAGACCTGTGCAAGTGTTGCCAAAGTTTGTAAGGGGCTCAGTTGTATATAACACATGTATCAATAAATGTCTACTGCAAATGAAGAGTAGTGAAAGTTTCTGGGCACTTCAGTGTGCTACATGCACACAACACAGCACAAACGATTTTTAGATGGGGACACAGGAGTTCCAAGCTACTGTATTCTTTCCTAGGTTCCACCATATGTACTAAATCTTAAAATCCAGCATGAATTTCCTTTCTATTCAACCTCAGTTAAAATAATAACCTCTTTTCTCTTCCTCACATTCTGACCCTGGGAGGCTACCAGTCAAAACACGGCAGCTCCTTGTTGAATGACTCTACTGCTAAAACACAAAATGCATAGGAATGATGGTGACACCGAATCTGTCTCAGACACACCTAGAAGGGGAACATATAACACCTTCCCATGGACATAATTTTGTTGTTTTTTCTTTTAGTTGTTTTGTTATTTATCCATAGACTCATTTTTATTCTCCAGAATATAGATGACATTTTCTTTTTCTGCTAGAATGTAGATGTCAGTGTTGTTTTCAGAATTAAACCTCATCAAATAAATGAAAATACATAAGTACAGAGGACTTCTGATTCTAGGAATGTGGAAATAAATCCAGAAGTGTTCCACAAATGATCTAGATATGCACTGTAAAATATAGCAAACATCCTTTTGTGTGTGTAGCTGAGTTTGCAAGGAAGAGAAATCCTAGATAATAAGAGAAACAGGGACATCTAACTATTAAAACAGTGAATGATGAGCTGAAGAGTACTGCTAAGGGAGGCCTGGGGTTTGACAGCGCAGGCCCTTGCCTTCCCATGGCAGTGCTGGGGAGCAGAGGCGGCCTTGGGCCCCATGACAAATGAAGAGTTAGAATGGAGATCCTAGCATAATGTCTGGGTTCATACCCTCCGGATTATTTTGTAGACTACTAAACTAGGAAAAAGTTGCCTGTCTCTAACTGGGCTTGGACTTGGACTGAGAAAATACCTCTTAAGATTTTGTAAGCAAAGGCCTATGACTCATGCTTGCCTTCCTTCCTTCCTTCCTTCCTTCCTTCCTCCTTTCCTCCTTCTCTCTCTCTCTGTTTCTCTCTCTCTGTTTCTGTCTCTCTCTCTCACACACACACAGACACACACAGAGGAATGATAGATTCAAGCTGATGAGTACCTCAACAACAGGGAAGGACAAGGAGGTTAAAAATTCAGTTGGAGCTATACTTTAAAAAAATTTCTTAAAACTGGCATTACTTAAAGAAGAAAGTAAAGTGTGTCTTGGACAGAAACATAGTACAGGCAAAGGCCCTGAGGAAGGAAGAAGCAGGAGTATTTTGAGAATCAAATGAGGTCCAGTGAAGAGGGAGACAGGGAAGCAAGAGAAAGATGGGAATTGGAGACAAAACATGGAGCCATGCATTCAAACAGCTACTGATGAGCAGAGTTGCACAGAGTGAACAAAATTTTTAAAAAGGATAGATTTGTCTATTGCTAATTATTGAAGGCTTATAATGAATTACTCTATTTAGCTAAGTGAAAGGGGTCTTACTATTATTTTAGACATATTTATGGCTAAGGACTACATTCATATCAGTGTCATTATTTAACTGAAACAAAAGGTTTTGAACTAGGACTAATATTGTGTATAGTTCCTGGACAATTTTCTAGATTTAATCTTGCCTTGAACAAGATTGTGTACTATGGTAGGCAGACTACCTCCCCTAAATATGTTTATTTCTTCATCTCCAAAACCTGTGAATGTGTTGCCTTTCACAGCAAAAGAGAATTTGCAGGTCGGGTATTTTGAGATTATCCTGATTATCCATATGTGTCCAATGTAATCACAAAGTTCTTTGCAAGAGAGAGGCATAAGGGTCAAGGTCAAAGAAGATGTGACCACTGCAGTAGAGGTTAGGAGGATACTGTCCCAAAGCAAAGAATGTAGACTCCAGAATCCAAAAAAGACAAGGGTCTGATTCTCCCTGAGAGGATCCAGAAAGAAGAGAATCCCACTGACCTGATTTAAACACCTGACCTCAGGAAATGTAAGATAACAAATGTGTGTTGTTTCAGCCACTACACTTGTGGAAATTTGATACAACAGCCATTGGAAACTAATACAAACTGAAAGAAGGCATAAAGGTAAAGCAATTGCAGCAATGATTTATTGGATAATACTGGTAATGCCATGCAACTCCATAGTGTACACAATTCAGCTACACAGAGCTGCACTGTGCAGTACAGTAATCACTAGTACCAGGTGGCTATGGGGCACTTGGTATGTGACTAGCCCTGACTGAGAATAGACAAAAGCACAAAATACATAGTGGATTTAGAAAACTTGGTATGAAAACAGAATGTAAAATGTCTTATTAATAATTTTAGATCGACTATATGTTGAAATGGTAATATTTGGGATAGAGTTAAATAAAATACATTGTTAAAATGGGTTTCACCAGTATTTTTACCTTTTTAATGTGGCTAATAGAACATTAAAATTATTCTAAATAGTCACATGTGTGTGACGATCACTGTCTTTCTGTTGGACAGTGCTGATATGGACATTTCCACAATTGCTCTACAATTTAGGCACCTTCATATACTGGGAAATCCTATAAACTCAGAGTCAAACTCAAAGTTAGGTATTATTAATACTTAACAAATATTATTAAACAAATGAGAAAAGGTATAATATATAAATATGAGTATGTGCTGGCTCAAGATCTACATATGGATGTTTTTCACATATATTAAAATCACCAAGGTAACCGGCATGTGTTTTCTGTAATATTCCTCTCAGCATCAATTTTGAAGTCTACAATATTATTTGAAATTTTGTTATAAAGCATGTCTATTCAATCTCATCTTTTATTTTGCTTCTCTGAACATGGCATTATTTTTCGCCTTTCCCAAGCTATATAAACCCCCATTGGATTAGAATAATGTATCTGAAAGAATGAAGAATGGTTTTGTTCATCTTGGCAAATACTTTGCATTGATTTTAATAATGCTTGCTGTCACATATGTGGCAAGAGAATAAATTGGACACTAACACAAATCGATAAACTAAATCTGTTAACTGAACAGTAGAAATATTAATAGCTATGAATTTTAAGAAGCCCCTTAGAATTCCAAGTTTTTAAATCTCTACCAATTGAAATTTTTCTCCTGATACAGTTCATAATTACTTAAAGCTTATTATAATCAGGCTAAGTTATTTGTGCTGCTTCATAAATTTTGTTGTTCACTTAATTAGATAAAGTATAAATGTACCCCCCCTAAAAATAACCCACCATGTTTTGGTGATAATGTTGTATAACCATGTAATTTTTGAGTGTGAATCATAAAGAGAAAACTAAATGGATTCAAAGGTGAAAAAAGAAATTATGATTGCAAACAAATCATAGTTATAACCTTGAATAAATGAGCTGTGAGTTTGAAAGTCATTTCCCTGGCAGCCCATTTGTCGATTAAATTTATCTCCTCTGTTAAAGTGTGGCTCCACAATTATCATTATTCATGTAATGTACAAGAATTCATTCTGAGTGCCACGCCTGTCTCCTCTGCATTTATTCCAAATGCATTTAAAGGGCAATTATTCTTAAAAGATAACTTAAAAATTATCTTTCAAGTTCTATTTTCATTTGTAAAATCAGATTAGAATCCAAATACCTTTTGTTCATAAAATAAATCCTGCAAAGATGATTGGGCCATATTTAAAGTATCTAAATCTTAGCTGAAATTACTACAAAACTGGGTCCTGTAATTTACTTTCTTTTTTATCCCCAAGTATTCTGGTTTACCTATCTAACCACCAGTAATCTGCTAATGGAAAGCATTGGTGATCCATAAACCAAAAGACAATTTTTGGAGTGCTCAGTTTTGCATATGTTTGTTTCTGTTAGGTAAGCAAGTGATAAGCTGTAACTGTCTTACATCAGTTCTAGTGAATAGTAACAAATTAAAGTGTACGATAAAATGAAAAGTGCAAATACTGAAAAAGAGAAAGCACCAATGGATGAGTTTAAGAACATCTTGGTTTTAAAGGATGGTAGAAAAAGAGGGATGCTTAAAGGAAAGTAAGAAAATGCAGCCATATGGGATCTAATGAATACACTGAACTAACAAACAAAATAGAAACAGACTCAAGGAGAGCAGGCTGTCAGCTCTGGGGAGGTTTGGGGTTAAAGATAGAGAAAGGAGGAAGAAACGAGAGAAAAAACTCATGGACAAGGACAACAGTGTGGTAGTTGCAGAGGTGTGCAGGGTGGGTGGAGGTGGAAGAGAGGGTATAGATAAATGGTTATAGAAATCAGTTAGTTAATTAATTAATTAATTTTTAAAAATAAAGCAGCCAAAAGGATAGAAGGGAGAAGCCAAGAGAAAATCAGTTGTGTCATAGAAACACAAAAAGCAGAACTTTTTATAAAGTTGAGTCTGGTCAAGTCATGAAGGTGTCAAGTAAGACCAGTAAAAAAGGTCTACTAGATATAGAAATTTGAAGGTGTCTAGTGGACTTACTGAGAGTGATTTTTGTTGGAAATATAAAGGAATGAAATCATATTGTAATGAATAAATATAGAATACTGAAAGTTTTAAAAGAATATTTATTTATTTATTTATATAATGCATGCTTATCTATATAAGGTTTATTATGCTAATTTCCAAAATTATAGCAGCCAAAAGAGCTGAGAATTATTGTTCCTCTTTTACTCTCTGTTTTTATTCCATTTTCCCTGCAGACACTAACTCTGAAAAAAAAAATGTCCTTGAGCAAGCTATACTCAACATATTTAGTCAGTGTCAGATTCTCCTGCTCTCTCTTCTATTCACCAACCTCCTCCAAGATGAAAGAGCAATGCCAAATGTCACATGGAGGGCTGAAGATGGCTCTGTATTGGGATACATGTCACTTGGTTGAAGGCTTTATTTCAAAAGGACAGCATAGGTTGTAAGTAGCTTTATGAAAATTCAACAACAGTTAAGAGAATTCATGACATATTGTATTGGAATCAGAAATATCCATTTAAACTTATTTTTAAAACATATGTTTAGATTTATCCACTGAAAGAACCTAGAAACAAAGATATCAATAGCAATAAGCACACTTAGAGGCAGATTTAGTATCTAAGTAGC
Organism: Anoura caudifer; assembly: GCA_004027475.1. NCBI lineage: Eukaryota > Metazoa > Chordata > Mammalia > Chiroptera > Phyllostomidae > Anoura > Anoura caudifer. The sequence goes on from PVKU01000223.1 coordinate 334,379, forward strand.
ATTTTCCACATAAAGAAACCAGGGAGTCTTGAAGAAATATCATCTTCTCAGGTGACATTCAGGTGATGCTGGGACATCTTATTTTGCCAGACAGAAAAGAATGTCAAAATTAATAGAGATCTGTCAAAGGAATACAGAAGCCAGTTTAGAGGGGTTCCTTTTAGTAGTGAGTGAAAAGGTTGAATATAAAAAATTACTAACTCTAAGTAGAATATTGAGTAAATAAAAATCTAAGAAAGACTAGATACACTTCAAAGGAGACTGGAAAAAGGAACTAATTTGTCATCATTGGAGTAGACTATTTCACTAAAATTTTAATTAAAGTAAAAGCAATTGCCTTATCTTTTTATGAAGAAATGAGTTATTTTTCCTATGGTGACAACAAAAATCTCTTTGTAGAATAATGCTAGCAAATATATATCACATATAATGCTACAAATTGAAATTACAATTATGCAATCTACAGTAAAATAATTGTTTCAGGCACAGATCATCAATTGCTACAACCATTTTTTTCAAAAGTGGTTTGAGAAAGGATATTTATACAATGCAAAAAAACCACCCCTCCTTCTGTGCACAAACACAGACCCAAAGGCTTTAAAAGTGTGTTTATGTGTGCGTATTCTTACAATGTAAATAGCTGTCTATCATTCCCCTTGGAGGAATGATCAAATTTACACTACTGGTAGTGAAAAGAATTGAAGTTATGTGCGTTCTAAATATGACATAAATAAAATACAACCTCACCAGTGAAGTTGTCTTGTAATGTGGCTTTAACCCAAACAGAATTAAGACTGTAGTTTAACTTTCACTTTATGGACAATACATGTGGTATAAAAACAAGTTATGACATAATGAAAAAACACTTAGAAAAATATAAAACATGGGATACACTGTAAGCAGACTGGCCTGGTCATTTAGAAGAATCCATGTCATAGCAAAAATGTGAAATGACTCTTTTGAAGTAAAGGACATAATAACACATAATAATAACATTGAACTGCACCATAGGAAAAGTGCAGTGTTTGAACCTTAACTATATTCTAATTTGGAGAAGGCAATGGTAGTAAAAATCATATTTTGGATAAGTGGAGAAATATTAATATTACATATTTATAATATATTAATATAAATAAAATATTAATTGAATATTTATTGATATAAAATATCAAAATATTGGAGAAATATCAATTTTCTTAATTGTGAATTGGTATTGTGACATATAGTAAAGTGCCAATTTATTTAGGAAATTGATGTTGAATTTCTAGAGATGAATTATCTTAACTTGTGCAACAACGTTTCTGTATATTGGAAAGTTATATAATAAAAATTGAGGGAGATGAATCAAAAATAATTGCTGACAGTTCTTAAATGTATATCTTTAGTCCTGATTGCTCACTTAGCTTCATATGCATCTCACCATATGAAACTTTCAAAATCTCTATTTAGATATTTAACAGGGATCTCCAACTCTCCATGACCAAACATGACCCCATGATCTTTCCTTCCAAAACATATCTACTTATCTGTGGTCTTTCAAAGCTGAATGAAAATTGTACCTTTCAGTTGCTTGTGCCAAAATCTTTTTTTAAAGATTTTTTTAAAGATTTTATTTATTTATTTTTAGACAGAGAGGAATGTAGGAAGAAAGAAAGTGAGAGAAACATCAATGTGTGGTTGCCTCTAGCATGCCCCACACCAGGGAACCTGGCCCACAACCCAGGCATGTTCCCTGACTGGGAATTGAACCAGCAACCCTTTGGCTTGCAGGCCAGTGCTCAATCCACTGAGCCACACCCGCCAGGGCATTTATGCCAAAATCTTTAAAAATATCATTAACACCCCTCTTCTCTCAAACTTCATATGCAATATGTCAGAAAATCCTGTTGGCTCTAAAATCAAATATATTCAGATTCTGAATACTCATCACCTCCACTGCTACAATATTTGCCCAAGACACTATGTTAATCTCCTGCTCATTTCCTGAGATTGCCTCCTAACTATTTGTTTCCATCCTTGCCAATTTATAGTCTGTTCTTTTTTTTCCAACAGAAGATTTTGAACCACTGCTTTAATTTCTTTATTAGTTGATAATACAACTAATTAAGAACACTGATCTGTGCTTAACCCAGTGTTCCTGGGCTAGCAGGGAAGTTTCACCATCTTAAACGTAACAGTTTCTTGGTAGTAACAATTTTTGTTATTTCATAACAAGGAGGGGAAAAAAGGCCAGCAAAAGAATCTTTAAGGAGATGACCTGAAAATTACATACATCATTTTCTCTCATATGCTATTGGCCCAAATTTGATTATAATTAGCAGTAAGAGAGACCGAGAAACATAGTCTGCTGTTGGATGACAGAATCTAGCTAAAAATCAGAGTATATATTTCTTTAATAATGTATAGAAAAATTTATCCTGGGGGCATTCTGAATTACCCCAGTTAACTATTCTGGCTACCTAGGTATCATGAATTTACTGCCCGGAATCCAGGATATCATAATGTGCAGTCTCTTCATTATATCTGGAATTGGCTCTTTAAAAACCAAGCAATCTGTTAACTACATGACAAGATAGCTATTTTCTTCCCTCCTAATATATATTGATGGAATAGAAAGTATAATCATAATGAAATGAGCGTTCAGAAAGAGGAAATATGTGGGAAACACCGAGTAGTGAGAGTTCCATAGCAGCTATAAAAGCCTAATGGACAGAAATCACAACATCTCTGTGGGGCAGGTGGTTCCTTTGTGCCCACCTCTGGCTTCCCCTGGTTTCTGCCTTCTGAGAATACCTCCTTTACCCATTGTCTGCTATGGCCCCTGTTTCTGGGATATCCTTGTCCTTAATCTTGTGTAACCGACTCTGAAGTAGGATGAGTCTCGGAGTGCTTCCTCGTACGGAGCTGGGCAGCTTCCACTGCCCACTTTATGCCATTGAACTTCTGGGGGCTCACAGGTTGCTCCGGGGATCAGACAGAAGCTCTAATGTGCAGAGGCTTGGGGCTTCATTGGCAATGCAACTCCCTGGGGGGTCAGGACAGTGAAAGGGAGGGCATCCAAACACCTCAGTAGGTCATGTTGTTCAAGCTGTAGTCTTTCTCCTTTATTCACTGGCTTTTCTGCAAGTCCACCCTTCAGGCCAAAAAATCCTATTTTTAATTGTTTTTCCAAAGCTGCATGTGTCCTTTAAATATTTGAGTTATTTTCTCTTTTATTCTGTTTAGAAGAAATGAAATTATCTGAGCAACTTAACCTCCACAGACTATTATAAATGTGCCAATAATATGCCATTTACATGCCCTGGCTGGTATAGCTCAGTGGATTGGGACGGGCCTGTGAACCAAAGATCGCCATTCGATTCTCAGTCAGGGCACATGCCTGGATGGCAGGCCGAGAGGCAACCACACATTGATGTTTCTCTCCCCCTCTCCTTCCCTTCCCCTCTAAAGATAAATAAATAAAAAATCTAAAAAAATATATGCCATTTACAGTAGATTTTTAATAGACTGCTTGTCAGAACTCAGGTTTTCTTTACTTCGTGCAGAATCAGTTCTTGTTATGCATTCCAAAAACAAAGCACCTTTCATTTATTAGGAAAATGCACACTTAACAAAACCAATGAATTTTAACAGGGGAAGAAGATTGGGACTCATCGTCCTCCTGAAAGACAGACATAACTAAACTGGTAGTCTATGCACCTGCTAGACCTTCGGCTCGTGATCATTATCCTGCATGTGACACCTTCTTCTACCTTAGGCCAAACATTTTAAGTGCTCCCATGAAGATAACTGAAATAACAGAAAAAAAAATGGATGTCTTTGATCTGATCTTTACATTTGCATCACTCTGGGTGATCATCTCATCTATTGCTACTTGAGGCACAGATATAGTTAGATATTTTTTTACTTTAAAAGACCCCAAATTTTTGGACTTTCCACCACTTTAACTTTCTAGCCACTCTAAATCTTTAGTATTTTTCTGAGGTCTGTCTCCACATGAAATCTGGCCATTCTTCTTCATGTCCAGTTCTTACTTGTAGTCACTTGTTAAAAGCATAAACAGCAACCAACACATGGAATCATTCTCAATTTTGCCAACTAATGTCCTCAGAGCTACAGTTTCAGGAGCACATGGCCTGCCTTCCACGTTATAATAACAACAGTTTTCCCGAGCATGTTGCCACAGCATAATGACATTTTCCAGGTTCCAACTCACGGTATTTGTGAATTTTTTTATTCACTACCTTGCCCGTGTCATATACTCTTCTTAATAGTATCCCACTTCCAAGTACCATTGTCCTTTCAGGAAATGCTTAACAATTAGAAATCTAGAAAGATATCCCCAAATGTGGTTTTTATAAGAAAAATATTTTTATCTTCAATGTAATGGTTAGAAAGTGAGTAATCAAAGAGTGGTGGAAAAGCTTCCAAGTGTGCTGTAAGTCATTACCATTATTTAACTACCACAAAGGAGAAAACAGACACCAGGCGAAGTATCTAAGGGAGAGATATCCCTTATGCTAGATAAGCATGTTGTACACATTTTTACTCTGGTAGCAGAGGTACAAAGTTCATTACATGGGCACACCTAATGGCAACAAAACAAAAATCAGTGGTAGGGTTCCTACATACTCACCTAAAACTTATTGATCTTTTAAAAAAGATTTTATTTATTTATTTTGAAGAGAAAGGGGATGGAGGGAAAAAGAGAGGGAGAGAAACCAAGCAGTTTCCTCTCACATGCCCCTGTCTAGGGACAGAACTTGCAACCCAGGCATGTGCCCTGACCAGTTAGTTACTCAACGGGTGACCTTCCAGTGTGGGGGATGACACCCAACCCACTGAGCCACACCAGTCAGGGCAACAGTTATTGCATGCAACTTACTCTACTGGATATTAACGATGTAATAGACAGAAATGATGAGGATATAATCCGTAGTATTACAGGTTAACTTAAGCAGAGCTACCTCTCAGTTCTGTTCAAAATTGCATGAAACATTAGCTTTTCTGTAAAGTCATTGTCACTCTTGAAAAAGAGAGGTGGATAAAATACACAATCCTGAGAATAAAGGGAGAAGTCACACTTGGGCAAGAAAAAAAATGAAGAAAAACAAAGGTTGCTAGAAAAGAGGCATGAGAAAAATAGAAAGAAGAGACATCTGTTTGAGGATAAAATGATAAGTGAAAAAACAAGTCATGAGTCACGTAATGTTTCAGTTAACAATTGGCCACATATACCACAGTTCCCATAAGATTAGAATGAGGTGGAAAAATTCTTATCACCTAGTGATATTGTACCCATCCTTAGACTGTATCATTGTCTCTTTTGCTTTATTTAATCTCATGCTATTTTGTTTATCATGGCCCCTATACTTACAAAATCCATTGCTAGTGTTGCCAGTAAAAGGCCACATAGAGAGATGGAGCTGGAACCAAAATTAAAAGTAAATAAGGACGAATAATGTGGAAAATCAGCGATGCTATTGCTTGCCAGCCAGGTCTATATCATTTCACCATAGCTATGATCTTGAAGAACTGGAACAAAGTGGTGAAAGCTGTTAAAGGATTTGCTTCATTGAAGGCGATGAGACTAGTATTCAAGAGGGGTCTATATCAGACATGGAGAAATTTCTGATGGATTGAAGACCAGGCACAGACGTGCATCCCTCTCAGCACCATGACAATCTCAGACAAAGCAAAAGGTTTGTTAGCAATGTTGAAAGAAAAGTCTGGACCCAATTATGCTGTCGAATGTATTCTCTGCGTAGTTTAAATGCTTCAAGAATCCTTCATTACACATGTGAAAGCAAGTGGTGAGTCTGTGATTGCTGATGTGAAGGCAGCTGAAGCATTTTTTGAAAAGTAGATAAGCTCATTATGGAAGAAAATTGCTTGTCAGAGAAAATATTCAGTATGGGTAAAAACCTCCCTATTTTGGAAACAGATGCCTGATAAGAATTTCAGCCATGAAGAGGCCAAGTCAATGCCACATTTCAAGACTTGCAGGACAGGATAATGGTCTTGCTTGGGGGCAATGTTGCAGGCTACAAGGTAAAACTCTTTGAGATCTGGCACAGTGAGAGCCTCGGAACTTACAAACAAATCAATAAGCACACACTGCCAGCATACTGTAAGCAATAAAAAGTCATGAATGATGCATATTCCCGTCCAAGATGTCTTCTTAAATTGCTATGCCAGTGAAGTGGAGAAATGGTCTTTGGAGAATAACACACCTTTCGAGATTTTGGTAGTCATCTCAATATCAAAGTGGTATTCCCCCCCTAAGCACCACTTTTTTGATCCAACCAATGGATCAAGGAGTTGTAGCAGCTTTTAAGGTCTACTACCTGAGGAAAGTCCCTTTGGCTGGGCTATTGATGCAAATGAGGAAGATACCAAAAAGATATTGATGACATTCTGGAAGGATTACAACATCTATGACTACATCAAGGTTGTTTGGAATTGAGGTGATGTCACCAAAAAGTGTATGAATGACACCAGGAAGAAGGCACTGAAGAGGTTTATCCATGGTTCAAAGGATTTGACAAGGATGAGGAGGATGCAAAAATCAACAAGGCTGTGGTTGGGATGACAATCAAGTTTAACCTGGGTGTGGGTGAGAATCACATTGAGAAACTTCTAGGGGTGGTTCTTCAGGAATTTAGTAATGGGGAGGTGTTAGAAATGGAAAAGGATAGCTGAAGAAAAGGCAAGAGAAAAGAAAACTACAAAGAAGAAAAAAAAAGAAACCCCAAGAAGATTTTTACAGTGAAGGTTTTAGCAGAAGCTTTTGCAGAACTCAACAAGCTCTTTAACAAGTTTGAAAACATGAATCCCAATAATGAAAGGTTTTCATTAATGAAGAGGAATATTCATGATACATGATCTGCTTACAAGCAAATCTATGATGGAAAAATAATAAACAAACCAAACAAAGCACCATGGACATATTTCTGACAAGAGTGGTATTTCCTGAAGAAGAGCCTCAGACAGGACCTTCAGGAGGTATTCCAAAAGGCATTGTTATGGTTGGTGGAGGCAGCTCCATGTGTGTTATTGCCCTGCAAAACCTTCCAGTGGGACACGATGGGGAGGTGGAAGACAGTAATAAAGATGATCCTGAACCTGTGTAGGCCCTAAACCAATATTGTCACAGTTGTTAACAAACAAGTTCAAAATGAAAGACTAAAATAAGCAAATGAAAATTGGGGAGCCATTCTAGATTTCTCCTTTCAAGTTAGTTCCAATATGCAGGTAGCTGTTAGCACTTTAAATTCTAAGGTTTATATGTCCTTATAATTTATGCTTTCCTCTTCCTCTATATTGCTACTGCTTTGGTAAAGACCCTTATCATTTTTGTTAAAAATATGAAAATAGCCTCCTAACATAACTAGAGAGGTAATTCTAAAAAAAAAAAAAAAAAACAATAAGAAGCTATAATCTCTCTATGTGCTTTCTACGAAGGCAAAATTCCTAGCCCAAATGTCGAGCCCCTTCATACAGCGTGTTCTGCCTACATCCCCACCTGGCCTGTGCCATGTTCTCTCATGCCAACCACCTTCATCCCAAATGTGCCTATCTTACTGCAATATCGTTCTTTTACTAGACACCTCTCTTCTTTTGCTTTTCCCTTGTTTAATTCTTAATCATCCTTAAATTGAGCTATTGCCTGTTTTAAGGAACATTCTCTATTTCCTCTTGCTAGTTTTAAAACATCTTCCATAATTCTCTGGTTTCCTGAAATATTAAATAATGTGTTTCATAGTACACTAAGGACCAATACTGGAAAATTTGGAGAATAGAATAATAATGAGAAGAGAAAACCTTCCAATTTCAGGTAAAGGCAATTTCATTTATTGGGAGGTTGGGTGGGAAGGTGGAAATGAATATTGAATTAACCCACAGAGGGAACTCAGAAATTTTGGAACAAAACATAAACACATACATTGTAGGAAAAAGTACTTTACATAATACAGATATTATGGGTTTCAAATTAGTTTTTTGACCTCTTCCTCTTTATGAACCTATAGTGAATTCTCATTATTCACAGTAGCTATGTTCTATAAAATTGCAGCAAACACTGAATTAGCACTGAATTGCTTTTAGAAAAAATATAAAGTTAGGTTTCCTATGAGTCCTGGTCACATTTTTGCCAGTGAATCAATACATAACCAATTTTATATGTGTTTCTGTTCCAAGACACCTTGTTTAATATATACTGTTGCTTTGAACTAACTATAATCCATGCCTGAATGAAGCTTGTCTTCACTGAAGCTTGTCTAACACAGTCAGGTTCTTCTCAAGGCATAGGCAGCCTCTGCACTTAGGAACCCTAGGCAGTGCATCAGCACTGGGAGGGCTGTTTGAAACAGGGAAATCACCAACAAAGCACAAAATGCAAGACATGGCACTAAATAGACCAAGAGAAGGACACTCGTTCACTGTATGATAGACAAAAGTAAATAAATAAATAAATGCAGTGTCCCCTTGATCTGCCTCAGCAGGGAACATGTATATTGGGTGACTGAAATCTTTTGTTGCTCTGCACATATCTAGGAATGACCACAGTAGAATCAATGATTTGGGCTTACAAATATGTTTTAGTGAGTAGACAAATTGGCAGATTCAGAGTAGGTGAATAATGAGGATTAATGGTACTCAACTCTAGTTTGGAGTTATCCAGGAGAGACATGGAAAATTGTCCTATCTTCTCTTAGTAAATGGTGTTTTTACAAGTTATAAAAGACATTATTTTACTTATTTGTTTGTTTTTTCAAGCTGGAAAAGTTAAATGTCTTGTGTGGAGATGATTCAAATTAGGGCAGGAAGGATCAAGAGAGGAATAAACACTGATGCTGATGAACCATATTAATTTTTGGTTCTATCACCACACAGAGGACTTTATCACTTGCTGTACTGATACTTACTAAAGTGTGCCTGCTGCACAAATACAGATGATGCATTATAGAGTTGTACACCTGAAACCTAAATAATTTCATTAACCAATACCAACCAATAAATTCAATTTAAAAATCCATATACCTAAAATAAATAAATTACTAAAAATAAAATAAAGAAAAATACTGCTGCTGCTTGAATGTTCTCATATAAAATGTCTTTCTTGTTTTAACTCATCAATTTTTTTTCATTTGCTAATATCCTTTGAAAAATATCTTTTGCTTCTATAGCTAACCTTTTTTAAAAAATTAAAGTCAACCTTAAAAAACACTCTTTATTTCCCCTATAAAATGATAACATGCAGTTAAAAAGCTCATACAAAGATTTTATTTGCCAAAAAAAAAAAATTCCTCTCTCTTTATAAGTTGCACACAGTGACAACAAGGGTGGAGCTTACTCCCACAGTGACCATTGCTCTTTTTGTCCTTCTGTGCAGGATTTGTGACAAAAACTGATGCCCATCGCCTCCCTCAGACCCAACACGTCTCCAGTGTATCGGAAAAGGACCTTGCTCCATGTCCTCACTGGATCTGTCTGTGCATTGTTTGGCCTAGCAGAACCAAAGCCCACATGCTATTAACCAGATGTTCTTCAGAGAATTAGAAACCCTGAAATAATGGATAGCCAGGCCCCGTTAGAAGAAAGCGCTCATGCAGACAGAGTTGCTGTCTGCTTTAAACCCTAGTAGCATGGAGTAGTTTACAACCTGTCATTTCCTCAAGGAGTGGGAGGAACTGTTCACCTGTAATCAATGGAATGCAATATAATTTTAAGTGCTTTTCTACTCTCCAACCTTTTGGTTTCAGTATCCTGTACTCTCTAAAGGCAAAGCGTAATTCATGACTAGAAATCTGGCATAAAATTGATGGTTCATAAATGTTGGTGGTTGCAAAGACAATAGAGAAGAAAGAAGAGGAAGCAATAGAAAGGAGGGAGGAAGAAATACTTGAGCAGAAGGGTCAGTAATGTCAAGTACTGTTGAAAAAATAAGGGCAACAAGGGCTGAAGAAGCGGAGTTTGGATTTGACAATTAGGTTATTTATAAGGAAGGAGCAGTAGTAGAGATGAGAGCCAAGAGCCAGAGCACAAAGTTTAGAAAGTGAATGAAGGGTCAGTAAAGCTCGTGCATTAAACACATTTATCTGATTCACTCTCTCCTTGAAACCCCAGCAAAACCAATATTCCACTGCAATATCCAGTAATTTTTGAGGAATAATCTACAAAGATGGGGAGAATAGAATTATAGACATGAATCAGAAAATCACAGATGTTAGAAAACAGATAGAACAGACAAACAACATAGGCACTGAGAAAGCCAAACCCCAAGAATACACTGAGAAGAGTCAGGGATCTTCTTGAGGAGTTGACAGCACTGGCTAACTCTGGGAGTGGTAGTAGTGAGTGTGATGTGTGTGCTTAGGGAGGCTGGTGGAATTCCCTCTCCAGTCACATGCGTTCCATCTAGGAATCCAACTGTTTCTAAAACAGTTTGTAAGGACCTATACTTTAGCACATCTCTGAGTAGAAGATGGCAGGTTTATCCACTGGGGAAAATAAAGCTGAGGTCTACCAGTCCGAGTTGAAAGAGCAGAGCAGTGTGACTACAAGTGTCATGTGATTAGGTGTGTATTACAGGGATTGGGCTTTATACAACCGTGGGAGGAGCTGGGGGGTCAAAGAAATGATCACTGTGTCAATCTGAAAAGCCAAGTATGCCCAGCAGTGAAGTGACACAGCAGAGAGAAAGCTGGTGCAATGGTCTATGGAGAGCTTCTAGGTAACTACTGCCCCTGTGAATCTTCTGCCAAGCCCTAACAGTGGAGCCCCGGGGTCAGCCTGCCCAAAACTCAGGAAGAAAAACTGGGTGGGGAGCTCAGGAGAGGGCATGTAAGTGGGAACCTACCAACCTTCAACATCTGTCTGACCTATTTGACCATGAAGAGAGCTCAGACTATATTGAGTAAGGCTTTACTTTTTCCTTTTAAATCTTACTAAGTCTCTCTTCTGACCCAAACTAACATGGAACAATACAGGGAAAGTGATTCTAGTAAATATATGCCCCAGGTGAACCAAGTGGACCACTGAGGATGTCAAAACTGAGGTACTGCAAAGAGAGTTGATGGCTGCTGTAGCTTATGTAAGCAGGGAGGTCAAATAAATTGATGCATATAAATGCTGATCTCCCAGACTTCTTCTCCAATGCTCCAAACACAGGCAACTAAACCTTTATTGTTCAGACTAAAGATGGGAAGAGTCCTAATGGAATCAAACTCCTAGCAACAGAAAAGCATCAGAGGTTTTTCAACAAAGAATTGACCCAATCACGCTATGGTGAAACAACTAGTCAATTAAGATATATGCGCATGCTCAGAGTTGTTAGTCAAGCTTTTAGCTCACAGCACTTGAATACGAGGAAACAAAGATTATCACTGTTTGAGGAATGCCTCTAACACAGAAGGGGGCATCGAAAACAATAGATTGAACAAAGCAACTTGCAGAAAGCTGAGACAATGAGAGAAAAGAAACAAAATTGTAGGTATTATAGATAATTTCAAAAAAATAAGACTTTATATTGCATTCATTAAACAACTCTAGGACACCGTGAAAAAGAACCTTTCAGAAAACAAACATATCCTGCAAAAATTAAACAGGAGAAGAAAGAAATTTAAAATTCAATAGAATCTTTGTAAGATAAGGCTGAAGTTATCTCAAAATGTTGGTCCAAATGATGGAGAAAGTAGAGCCAAAAAAGGAGTTAAATCACTTAAGAAAAATTTCTGAGATTGTATACAGACCTAACCAAACTGCAGTAAATCTCTACTGGGAGAATGATGAGATGAGGTCTGGTTACATCCTTGGAGATGTGTAGTAAGGGGAAAGATAAATTCTTGTTTTTCATAGTGGGCAGTCACTAGATAAGCTTAACATCTGAGAAAAAAAGTCATTCTACAATTATGGTACTTGGAGATATTAAAAGATTCAGAGATATGAAAGTACATAAAAAAGAGTACACTGAGAATGACTATCTCTAGAAAAGGAGAAATGGGGAAAAAGGTCTGGGCATCACTATTTGTTTTTACAAGTCTGGTAGAATTAGTGACTCAGTAAACTAAGTACACAACTAACATAAGATTCAAGCCTAAAACTACTGAATAGGTAGTGAGGAAGTAAATGCAATCAGTTAGATTTAATTTGATATAAGTAGAGAAAATGCACAAAAGGCAATCTATTATTTGGGAAGGTTTGGCAAGGAGGAGTATGTGGGAGATTGTGGGAGTGTGTGGGAGAATAGGGAAGATATGCAAATATTGGAGGCAACAACCAGTAGAGATGAAAAGAATGATTATACAGGAGAAGGGACAGTTAACAGATTGATGTATTCAAAAATTCTTGGAAAAATCAAAGCACACACAAAAGAAAGCTTATCTCTTTGAAAGATGAGAGAAAGAATCTCCTGAGAACAAAGTAAAAGAAGAGCAGAGGCATCAAATAAAATCTGACATAAAGAAATGGAGGTTGCTCTAGAAAGACCTTGACGCAACCATGCCAAAGGGCAAAGGGGCAGATTGTGTGTGATGGAGGCATGCCCATTGTCTGAAAATGGTGATCACAGAGTTGACATCACCACACACTGTGCCTCAACATTTTGAAGGAGACATATTTTCAATATTCTTAAATATTAATATAAGAATGTGTATGATTCATCTTGCATCCATCTCTGATTTTTTTCATGCCTTTCAACTCTACGTGCAGGTATTGATTGAAAGTATCCACTGTTCAGATAACAAATGGAATAAAATTATTCTGAAAATGGTAAAAATTAACTGACTACATGGGAAAACTGTTTTCTAATTAGGCAATCACATTCATTTCTATTCATCTTCAATGTTACTGGACTTGGGGAATCAACTTGATTCACAGTCAAATAACAGAGAAGAAAAGCCTCAAGTATACACTAACACCATTTGTAAATGCTCTTTATCTTCATAAAATTCCATAGGATATAGAAATGGACTTCAAAGATGCCATATTTGAAATGTTATTATTTTTAAAATCGGCCTTTAAGGACTAACTAAAAAAGCCATTTATTTGGAAAAGCAAACTTTATCTCACTTTTTGGAATAAATGTTTATAGAAGATGCTCATGAATTAGTTAGCTGTTTACCAGAATGCAAAGGGCACATGAATAGTCTTACAAATGTGTCAGGTTTCCCACAAACCCCAAAAGGCACATTAACCAAACAGCTAGAGCTCAGTCGGTTTTCTAACAGAAGAATCCATCTCAAGGAAGGTCAGAGTGACCTTGCCAGTTGCTGAATCTGTAAATGTGTAATTACAGAGTTACAAAGCAAAGCGACTCCATGGTCTGCCTAGGCTGAATACAGTGTTAGCATAGAAGAAAGTCTGTTTCTTGCTCAAATCCTCATTCTCTCCTGAAAATATCCCCTAAGTCCCCACCACTTCATGTGGAGACAAAAATGAAAAGTAGCATCATTTGCTGAGTGTCGACTGTGTGTCTGGTACTTAACAAATATAATTGCAGAGCCCTGTGTCTCGTCAATACTAAATAGAATGGGGATTTCTACCAAGAAGAAATTACCCACAACTATTATAGTTAATATGTATGACTGTAATGAGAATTAAAGGCATGCTGGGCTCGAAACTACACAGGGATTGGGGCAGGAATACTGAGAAGGAAAGGGCTCATCGGATCCCAGGTACACAGAGCGTGACTGAGGATGAGGTTTAGTCGTGACAGAGAATGCCATCCCCCCTGCCCCCCAGGCTTGTGTGTATGAAGTACAAGTAATGAGCAATAGACAGAGCTTCTGTGAGGCACAGCAAGCAAGGAAGAGGAACACCCTATACACAGAAACACACACACGCAGACACATACGCATGCAGACACACTCACACGCACCCCTCTAGCATATTGTGTTTGAATGGCTGGAAATGAAAACCAGAGAAATCTGAAAGGTACCTCTAAAAAAAGATACATTACACAAAGAGGAACAAACATTAGAATATAGCAGACATCCTTTTTCAGAAATCATGCAGAAAACAACAAATTGAGATCTTTAAAGTGCTAAAAACAATCTTTCAAACTAGAGTTCTATAGCAAATAAAGTTATTTTATAGGAATAAAAAGGAAATGCTTTCTCTAAAAAAACAAGCCTCCTGGGAATTTATGGCTGGGAATTTACAAGGATATAAAAAATGAATTTATTCAGGGAGGAAGAATATGCTACCCGACAGAAACTTGGATCTATACAAAGAAATAAAGAGAACTAAAAGTTATATAAATAAAGGTAATATATATTTTTGTTTTAGTTACTTTAAAATATAACTGAATGTTAACAGCAGAAATTGTAGCAATTTATTTTATGTTTATAGAAAATGTAAAAGTAAAGGCATAAAAACAATAGCACAAAGGATAGACAAGCAATGAAAATATACATATTTATAGAGCATGAAGCTAATATCATTTGAAGAAAGACTCTGTTTAATTGAATATATATGTATAGTAACCCTTAGGACAATTGCTAAGAAAGTGATTGCATGTTGAGCAGTATGCCACAGCCAAAGTGACAGAGCAGCACGAACTGGAACAATTTGAGCAACACAGTAAATAACTACTGAATTGGATTATAACACAAAGAATAAAATACATATCCATGATTCCATGCTGATACAAACAAATGGTTAAACAAATAGGAGAGGGGAATACTGCATCTCTTCCTCACAGAAGAATCCACTTTAATAAATACAGAAAGAAAGAAGAAAATAGAAAATAACCATTGAAAATTCACAGTGAAATTGCTGCAGGCAGGATTCATGGAATATTACAATTAGTGGGGTAAAGTTTAAGGAGAAACACAGTATTTGTGCAGTCTCAATGTATATTGCCCTCAATTTTTATTAAGTATAAAGAGAAGAAATAGCAATTCACTGCACACGAATCTGTCAGACACAATGTTAACCAAGTTAGCAATGTTCTTATAGCCAGTGATAAAATATATTGATGCACGAAGAAGATGCATTACCTTTGTGGTACTTTTGCCCGCTCAATCTAAACTTGACAAAATATCAGACAGCCCCAAACTGAGGAATATTCTTCAAAATACCTAACCAGAACTATTCAAATGTGTTAGGGGCATGAGAGACAAGGAAACACTGAGGAAGTGTCACAGATTGGAGAAGACCAATGTGAACCATAATGACTAAATGTGATGTGGGATGTTTGTAGTATTGAACCAATGTTGATTTCTTACTTTTGATAACTGTACTGTGATTACATAAAACAACGTCAGGAGGCTGGGTAAAGGGTTATAGGAGTTCCCCTCTGTTATTTCATGTAACTCTTCCATAAAATCATTTCAAATAGAAAAATATTAGATGCTTATCATTATTTCCCGGCTCCTGTTGTATCTGACCTAGATCGCAGGCCTGAGCATCAGTATTTTTTTTAAAGCCTCCCTGATGTTCCAGTGTCAGTCAGGTAAACAGCACTGCTCTAAAGGGGTAAAAGAGAAAGTGAGAATAAAAATATAAAGGGACAAAAAACTAGTGAGTGTAATAAATAGTAATTTACTTGCATTTGCCAGAAATTTCCTATAAACAAAACATGTTTACAGAAACTCATGTACGTTTGTTTCATCAGGACCACTGACATTACTGTCAAAGGAGAATGTGACAAAATAATAGCTATGTCTGTATAATTGCATATAGAGTATTTCTCTGCTCATTTATATTTTTTGCATCTTTCAAAACAGGTTTATAATTGCTCATTTTAAATTCATGGATAATAAATTTGAAAGCCCCAAAGAAAATATGTCCTGTAAATGATTTTGTGCTCTTTGTGTTTGAGGGCTTCTACCCCGGAGCAGTTATACTCTACAGGTCGCCGGGATGGCCAGGGTATGTTGCTGGACAGAGCATGGAGACTGGGATGGAAGAAGTGAAATAATCCCAACCCCTGTCTGAGTTCAGAAATACGAAGACCCCAAACTTAACTTATGCACAACCACGAACTATTTCAACACGCACTCAAAATGGTTTCTGTTTCTGTGCAATCCGCATCACTTTGGACAGCACAAGTTATTAGAAAACTCCCACTCAAAGTCAATACCATGACTCCTTTCTATTCCTATCTACTTGACCCTTGAATCCAGGCTTTGAAATAGCTCCATTTAATTTAACTGTATCTTGGAGAATGGAGGACAAGTATGGATAAGAAGAAAAGTTCAGGGTTAGTCCTTGGCTCTTATACTGATTCAGTCACCCAAGGACCTCAAGTACAATTGCATAGAAGCATAAAACAGAAAGATATAAAATACATTTAGAATTGTCCCTTCTGTATTTCCAAGTCCCAATTCAGTATAATAAACTTTGTTGGTCTGTCAAGGGTCATACTATTGAAGTGTTTGGGTTTAAAGAAAATAGACCAACATTTAAAAATGGGTAATTTCTAATGAGAATACAGCTATCCAGGCCCTGGCCAGGATGCTCAGTTGGTTAGAGCATAGTCCCTATATGCCAAGGTTGCAGGTTTGATCCCACTCAAAGCACATACAAGAATCAACTAATGAATGCATAACTAAGTAGAAGAACAAATCAGTGTTTCCCTCTCTTCCTTTCTCTAAAATCAATATATATATTTTCTTAAAAAAGAAAAGAATGCAGATATTGAGCCTCTCAGAACCCACTGACCCTAATGGTTAAATTCATTTAAATAAAACAAAGAGTTGGGTGCAGGCAAATCACTGCATATTACTTTGCTTTAGGGACATTTTATTTTTATATTACTTGCCCAGTATCTATAGCTACATGAGTTTGTAACAACTTAATTACATCTTCAGAAGTAAATATTTCTTACTGATGGAATTATGTATTATCTCAAAAAAAAAGAGTAAGGTAATTTACATGCTGATAAACATCTTAGGATGGATAAAATCAGAGGAAAGAGTGAGGAGAAAGCTAACAACTTTTGAGTACTGCCATGTGCTACAGAGTGTGCTAAGTACATGGACTAATTTATTTCATTAACCATTTGCAAGGATATTATACAGGGGTATTATTAGTCCTACTGTACAGATGAATCTTTGAAGGAAGAGAGCACATGCCCGTGTGTAAAGATGGGACTCCTCATTCCCCACTTCATCAGCCACAGACCTGGCTAAAGGGAGGAATTAAAGGAGGATAGTGGAAATCACAATGAAATACTCTAGAGCTGCCACATACTGGGAAATCTCCCCCTATAAGAGTTACGATGGCTTATTCTTTACTATGCTGTATTTTATCAGAGTACAGAGTGAGACCTCCTTGTCCTGAGAGTGAGCACACTACCTCCAAAGTCTAAAGTATTGATAGGGGCCATGTAATTACAGGATAGCAAAGCCAGAAAGAAATTAGAAAGCATCTGGCCCAGTTATTTCCAAACCTTTTATGTTTGGAATGGGAATACCCCAAATAAAATGTACCCAGAGGACCCACCTGTTACAGATAAACATAGGGCCAGTGACACCAGGTCTACAACACCACTGCTCCTGCCCCTGCCCCAGTGGCTCCTACCAAGGCTGGTGTGACTCTGAGGTCACAGGGGGCAGGGGGAGGGGAGAAAAGAAGAAAAACCTCTCTAAACCTTTTAGTTTCTAGTCTAAGATAATACAGAAATTCAATGATCCCACTGGAAAATGAGGGCTCTCCAGCCCAAACAAGACATTGTATCAGCACAGAAGACAGAGAAAATGGTGACTGGAACCCCATCAAAACCTCAACTATCTTCAGCCCACATCTTGCTGATAGTTCTTTAGAAAATGCCAAAACTGAAAAATAATGATCTCCTATACCCACCTTTATTTAGAATATGTTCTGCAGGACTGAGGGGTAAGGAAAAATGAGCCATGAACGGACTGGTGGTCAGAGAACGTTTGCAGTTTTACAGTTTCTCTTGATCCCAGACCCTCAATCTGCATCCAAGGGCTGATAATTCTTGCCCTGCCAACCTCCCAGGGCTGTGTTGAGATGAAACACAAGTGTTTGTTTGTTTTTTAATACAGAAAGTTTAAGAAAAAAAATCACCCTATTTTTTAATGGTAAAGTTCTGCAGTTTGGCAATGCATTATGTGCATCACCCTGCAGTGTGCTGCTAAGCATGACTATTACTTCATCATCTCTTGCTATGATTATTTTAATTTTCAGCTTGCATGCTTGATGGTTCCCTATTCCAAAGCCAATGACAAAATTAAGTGATCAGAACCCTTGTCGGGCCATGTTATTCTTTCAGAAGCCCCACAGTCTCTCTGTTACTTTGAAAATTGCGTTTCAGTTTCTGAAGAACCTGGCTGGGCCAACCCTACCCTTATCTTGTCACACTGTGGGCACTCTGCGGAGCTCTTTGATGGGCCCAGCTGCAGCCTGACTCTTCACAGCAGAGAGGTGCCTGTCAGCTTGTCACTCTCCTTGGCTCTGCTCCAGTGAGTCAGCCCTCTTCACCACCCTCTCCACTTCCTGGCAGCTGGAACAGGAGGCTGGCAGCTCGTGGCAAACTGTGGCTCCTGACGGATCTGCCACTAATGACAGCCCTTGCTGAATCATATAACTCAGGAGCTGTACCTTTCCTGGGTAACAGGCCAAGTGAGAGAAAAGGAAAGGCCATTCCAATCTCTGACGTACCCTCCTTCCCACCTGTTCCTTTATATTATTTTCCAACTCTCAGGTGAGAGTTGACTGAAAGTGTAGAAGGTTAGTGCACTTCTACAGGCCTGTTAATCATACACTTGGATTTAGAAAAAGGCTAGCTTGGTAATAATAATAATATAAAAATATTATGCTTACCATCGTGGACTCTGAAAACAGACACGTACCAAGCCTTCTTGGTACTGAACCCTTTTCCTGGTGGATGCTAACAGGGATCACACACACACACACAGCAGAAACCTGGCAGACATTTCTACACAGGAGCCTCTCACACAAACTGCACTGCCTGCCTGCACTGTGTTCCTGCCATCTGAGCCAGCCCTTATAAAGGAGTTCCTAGAATCCTATTTCAACCTATATGACCGAGGCTTCCCCCACCCTATCAAAACTCTGCAGCTCTGAGTAATCAAAGCAGTTCTATTCTGACCAATCAGGATAATCCCTTTGGACCAAACTCTGAGGATTCAGTGTCCTCACTTGCATGAGGATAGACCAATCAGGAACCAGAGGCTGGGACTTCTGTCTGTAAGCCAGCTTCCCTTAGCTTACTTTCCTTTCCCATCAAAGAATGAAGACTGTCTCCCTGACAGCTGAATGAAACATGGAAACCATCCCAGAGAGGAGCAGTAAAGAGCAGAGCAAAGCGCAGAGCATCAAGGAGCAGAGCGGAGCTCTGGGAAGAAGGTCTAGAGGAAGAGGAGCCCGGGCTCCGGAACTGTCGCACGGTCACGTTGTGTGATAGCGCTATTGAGCTGGTCCACAGCAGCTCTGTTTTCACAGCCGTGCTGTATCATTGTTTGCGCTGGAAAAAGTTTCCTTCCTCACCATACTCCGAACTGGGGATTCTTGTTGGCATTGAAATGGTGCCCACAACCATCAGTTGACACCATCTGAACTTCTTAAGGACTAAAAAGGAAGAGAATGCTAGAATTGATTGGCGACATTCTTCTGCCCCAGTCCAGATCCATGTTGGAGATTGCCCAGTGGTGACCTGACCTCCCTTCTCTCCCCTGCCCCCCACCCCCTCTCTCTCCACCACCAACTTTTCCGCCACAAAAACACTTGAAAACAACGTCTAACAACACACTGGGTAGCACGGATGTTGAGGCAAGTGCATAATGTGACTGACTGTACTAAGCCTGATCTAACCAGTCATGGACACACACACTAGGGACACACGGCAGTTGGGGCAGCAGAGGGGCTTCCAGGGCTGAGGGCTGGGAGCTGGGAGCAGGTAGAAGCACAGCCGGTTCCCTTGCCTTTCAGGCCCTGCGGGCTACCTTCCTTCTGAGAGTGCGAAGGATAGAAAGGAAATGGTCCTTTTCTCTCCACTTTTCATTGAAGAGAAAATACTTATATTGCTTATTCTCTTTTTTTCCTCTTCACACTAATTTTTCTCTGAACACTTCTTTAATTTACTTCCACACTTCCATTTGTTGGCTCTTATTTTTCATTCCTCCCCACCCCACTTTTTGTGTGCCCAAATAGTTTATTATTTCCGCCCCAATACAGCTTTCTCCACTCAGTTCTTTTCCCTCCATTGTACTATTTATGGCCATCTTAATAATTCATTTTTTTGGAATTTATTTAAATATTTTTTTCCTTTAAGCATGTTTGTTCTTTATGGCTCTAGTTTTTCGTTTCGTCTCCAAAGTCAATGTTCACGAGTGCCAGGTATACTGAGAATTATAAAGCACTTTACCAGTTGCTTCACTGCTGTGAACGAACAGGGGTGGTGGCAGGTTAGGGGAAGCCTCAGGGGCAGCATTCCTGCTGGGAGAGGAGCCTTCCAATCCCAGCCTTGTCTGGTAACTACAGTCAGATAACAGGGATCAAAGGCTGCTTTCTCAGCCAAGGAGTTTTGAAGTTAGCTAGCACAGTTCCTGGTAGGTGCTATTTTCACTCCCAGATAAAAAAATAGTCTGAGCCTCAAAATCAAATATTTCCTTGCCACTTCCTCAGGCTCCCTTGTCAAACTCTTGGATTGGCCAAAAACAGCAGGATGCTTCACATCATAAAGTAAAATCTTTTGACAATAGACAGATCAATGAACATTTTACCTGGAGAACAGGTGTGGGTTTGTAGATAAGAACAACTAACACAGCCATGCAACTTGACTTCACTTTATGCACTAAGTTTATGCCTGGCAAAGATTAATCAATGTGAATTTTTATAGGTAAAAACCGTACTTTGTCACAGGGTTGCCCTGCAACTATGGAACCCTAATACAAAGGTGAAAACAGATTAGGGGACAACTTTAATTATCATCACATGCAGTTTATAAAAGGCTGGCTTTGATAATTTGCAATTAATATGTACTTATTTCTTTCATGTCAAAACCCACAAAAAGCAATCATAGATAACTACATCATTGTTGGGCAGTCATTAAAAGGTATATTGTCAAATAAATCACTCTGTTACTTGCTACTTCATCAATAATTTATTCTAGCTCCAGGAAACAAGGACAACTTAAATAATAATTCCTGGAAGTTCAATAGACTGTCAAATAGACATACGAATATTGTATATTTTTCACTGTCAGTGACTAGAACACCAAAGCCATAAATAAGGAAAGCCAACCACCTAATGACACTAACTACAGAGCAAGTTCTCCAGACATGGCTAGACAGTCACGTAAATTATACTTTGGCAAAGAAGTTTGAGAAATAATAGTCTAGGAAAACATGAGGAAGATATAAGAGGCTTAGGTGTAGCAGGAAAACCAAAGCAGCTAATTAATCTTTTCTTCTTCGATCGTCACAGCCTCCCGGACCTCACCTTTTTTTGCCAAATGATCTTGGAGCCACCAAACTTACTAGTTCAACAGCCTTAATGTAAAAAAAAAAACTGTTAATATGTTTTATGGTTCAGGTTTTTCTAGTCCTTTAAATCTTTTATTGTTTAATTTGAGACAGGTGAAAACGGCGCAAGTCAGGTGGCCTTGGAAATGCTCCAGAAAGACCTGATGAGATGATGAGAGTTGGGGTGAACACGGCAGATGGAGAGAACAAAATTAAAAAGAAACTGAAGTAGAATTAGAACCTGATGATACGCATGTCATTGAGGACCATGGGAAGGGCAGCGTGACTCCTTCATTTCTAGTTAGAGGCTTGGATGGATGTTTTGCAATGGTTGATGTTTATTTTTTTAATGAAGTATTTATCTTAGAACAGTTTTAGACTTACAGAAAAATTATGAATGTAGTACAGAGAGGTCCATGTTTTCACACTCACTTTCCCTTATTATTATTTTACAGTTGTATGGCATATTGGTTAGAATTATTGAACAATATTGATACATTATCAGTAACTAAAATCCATACTTTAATCTGATTTCCTTTGTTTTTACCCTAATATGCAATTTCTGCCTCAGGATTCCATGTGGGGTACAAGGTTTTGATTAGTAGTTTGGTTCTCCTTGGGCTCCTGTTGGTTGGGGCAGTTTCTCAGTCTTGTTTTGCTTTTGATGACCTGGCAGATTGGACGTGTACAATGATGAGGCATTTCATAGAACGTCTTTCAGATAAAAATTCTCAGATGTTCGTTCTCATAATTAAACTAGGGTTAATGGAGTTTGAAAGGAAGACCCCTGAGGTACAGCACCATTTATATCATATTATTATACATCAAAGGTGCATCTTATCCACATGTTGATCACTATAATCAGGTAATCTACTTGATTACCTGGATAAGGTAGTATTTGTCACCTTTCTCTGTTGTCACCCTCCCCTCCACCATACTGTATTCTTCCGAAAGAAGCCATATGTGCACGCCCTGCTTCTGATGTGGGGAGCTGGGTCACATTCTTCTATGGGTGAGTTTCTACCTAAATCATGTGATTCTTCTGCATGGCTGATTTGTCTCTTCCCCCCACCTTATTTATTGTTATTCAAATATTTACTTAATATAGTATGGGCTCATGGTATTACTTTTATACCTTGGGTTATAATCTAGCACCGCTTTGTTTTTTTGCTCCAATCATTCCAGATTTGACCATTGGAAGTGCTGTCAGTTGGATCGGGTGTCCTTTTGGCGTAACACTCACTGTTTTGTTTCATTTTGTTTTGAAGTATTCCCTTACTATCCAACACTACAAGATGCTCCAGGTCCCTCTTGCATGTTCCCTGCCCTAATCCTAGAATGAGATATTTTCCTAAGGAGACCTGTTTTTGTTTTTACTGGATAATGATATTATAAATCAGAATCAGGGCTCAAACTATGCTCATTGCTACTACAGTACACTGGTGTTCAGTTTCTTTTGCCTTTACTCTTTCAGATTCCACTCATTTCCAAAGTTACCCGTCAGCACTCCACCCTGCCCTTGACACTTTTCAGTGAGGTTGACTCATACATGTTTAGTGCAGGTGGTTGTTTTGTCACATAAAGCATTATATCCTGGGATCCCTCATCAACATAAATAATGTTCTACATTTGCATAGATCAGGTTTATTTGTGGGTTTGGACAAATATGTTAGTGCCAGTATCATTCAAAGTAGATTCACTCCCATAAAATACTCTGTGCTTCACCTGTTCAGTCCTCCCCACTTCTTTTCAAATCCATGGCAATTACCAATTTTTTTACCATGTTTACAGTTTTGCTTTTCTCAGAATTAAATAATTGTAATCGCACAGTTTGTAGTCCTTTTAGACCAACTGTTTACATTTGGCTAAATGTACTATGATTTATCCAAGTCTTTTCTTGCCTGTTAACTCATCTCTTCTTGCTGATGAGAGGCCCACTGTAGTTATTTTACTTGTTTCTCTGTAGGTGATGTGTTTACCACCCTCTTATAAGATGTTCTCTTTTCTTTTGTTTTCTTCAATTTGAATATGATATGTCTTGATGTAGTTTTTTTCCGTACATATGTTGCTTACTGTTTTCTGAGATCCTTGGATCTATAGTTTTGTGCCTGTCATTTATTTTGAAAAATTCTCAGCCTAATATTTCTCTGCTCCATTGTCTCTTTTATTTTCTTCTGTCATCTTTTGAAATTGTCCCATGATTCTTTTTTAATTGTTTATTTTTATTGTATTATTTTCCATTACCATCTATTCCACTTACACCCTCTTCGACATCCACCCACCCCTTTTCCCCTCAATCACCACGCTGTTGTCTCTGTCCATGAGTTTTTTTTTTCTTTTTTCTCAATTCCCACCATCCTGAACCTCCTTCCCCAGAACTGTCATTCTGTTCTCTGTCTCTATGAGCCTCTCTATTTTCCTTGTTAATTCAGTTTGCTCACAGATTCCACATATGAGTGGACTTGCATGGTATTTCACTCTCTGACTGGCTTATTTCACTTAGCTTAATGATCTCCAGGTTCATCCATGCTGTCGCAAAGCTAAAATTTTCTTTTTTTCTTCTTTTATAACTGAGTAGTATTCCATTATGTAAATATACCATAGCTGTTTTATACATTCACCTACTGATGGACACTTGGGCTGTTCCCAAGTCTTGGTTATGGTAAATAACACTATAATGAACATAGAGGTCCATATATTCTTTTGAATTAGTGTTTTGGGTTTCTTTGGATAAATTCCCTGAAGTGGAATCACTGGCTCAAAAGGGAGTTCCATGTTTAATTTTTGAGGAAACTTCATATTGTTTTCCATAGTGATAGCACCAATCTGCATTCCTAGCTACACTGTAAAAGGGTTCCGCCTTCTCCACATCCTCGCCAGCACTTGCTGTTTGTTGATTTATTGATGATCGTCATTCTGACAGGTGTCAGGTGATATCTCATTGTGGTTTTACATTGCATCTCTCTGCTGATTAGTGATGTTGGAAATCTTTTTGTATGTCTACTGGCCATCTGTATGTCATCTTTGGAGAAGTGTCTATTCAGGTCCTTTGCCCATTTTTAATTCTTCATTTTTAATGTTTTATTTCTTTGCCTTATATTATCATTTCCATTTGCATGTCAGTTTGGGAAGTTTTTAATGCTATATCTGCAGGTTCATTGATTCTTTTTCAACTGTTTCAAGTCTACTGGTGAGCACATAAAAAGAATTCTTCATTTATGTTATACTGATTTTGATTTCTACCATCTCCTTTCTCAAGAAAGAAGCTTTCTGCTTACATTACATAGCTCTTCTTATGTGTTGTCTACTGTTTTCATTAGAGGCCTTAGCGTATTTATCACAGTGATATTACATTCTCTTTCTGATAATTCCAATGCATATCTAATATCTGAATTTGATTATAATGATTGCTCTGTCTCTTCAGATTGGGGTTTTTCTTGCTTTTTAGCATGACTTGCAATATTTTGCATAAAGCTAGACATGTAGTGTTGATAAATAGATAAATGGTGCTAGAATTTATGGCAATCTAGGAATTAGCCTGTGTTTAATGTTTGCTGAAACTGCAAGTATCAGAGGTTTCAAATAAATTGATAAAGAGGTTATTTCATAATGATAAAGGAGACAATTTATCAAGAAGACATAAAAATCCTTAAATATGTGTGCATCTAACAGCTTCAAAATTCATGAACAAAAATTGAATTTAGAGAAGAAATGGATAAATTAAAATTAAATTTGGGCCTAGCTGGTATAGCTCAGTGGATTGAGTGCGGACTGCAAACCAAAAGCTCGCTGGCTTGATTCCCAGTCAGGGCACATGCCTGGGTTGTGGGCCAGGTCCCAGTTGGGGGCACGCGAGAGGCAACCACACACTGATGTTTCTCTCCCTTTGCTTCTCCCTTCCTTCCCCTCTCTAAAAATAAATAAATAAATAAATAAAATCTTTAAAATTAAATTTGGGATTTCAACACTCCTCTTCCAAAAATTATAGAACAAGTAGATTATGATTATGTCAATAAATTCAAAGAGAAATCTGACAAAATTCAACACTACTTTTTGATAAAAATTCCCAGCAAAGAAGGAATAAAAGAAAACTATCAA
Organism: Anoura caudifer; assembly: GCA_004027475.1. Taxonomy (NCBI): domain Eukaryota; kingdom Metazoa; phylum Chordata; class Mammalia; order Chiroptera; family Phyllostomidae; genus Anoura; species Anoura caudifer. The sequence continues at coordinate 359,935 of PVKU01000223.1, forward strand.
CTTGGTAGAGAGCTTCTTTTTCTTTTTTAAGATTTTATTTAATTTACTTTTTAGAGAAGGGAAAGGAGAAAGAGAAACGTTGATGTGTGGTTGCATCTTGCATATCCCCTACTGGGGACCTGGCCTGCAACCCAGGCATGTGCTCTGACTTGGAATCGAATTGCTGACCCTTTGATTCGCAGGCTGGCACTCAATCCACTGAGCCACACCAGCTGGAGCAGAGAGCTTCTAAAAGATAAAACATAGCTAGTACATGATAGTGGTAAGAAATGGAATGACCCCTTCCTAAGATCAGTACTTGTCATTTCCACTCAAGTACTAGCAATATCAAGAAAAAGAACTAGGGAGCAAACATATTAGAAATAAAATCTTCCCTGTTCATAAATGTCATGATTGTTTTTTGTTGAATGTCATAGGCAATATACAATAAATCTACTAGAACATATAAATGAGTTTATCAAAGTCATGATATACAAAGCCAATACAATTCAACTATATTTTTATATACTGGTAATAAACTTCAATTAAGAAAACAATACAATTTTAATAGAATCAGAAGTATAAAATGCTCAAAAATAAGTTTAACAAAATATATGTAAGATGTATACTAAAACTATATACATTGCTTAGAGAAATTAAGGACCTAAATAAATGGAAAATATACCATCTAAATAGATGTAAATATATAATATTTTAACATGCTAATTCTTTCCAAATTTATTTATAGATTCAATGTAATCCCAATTATAATATGACTAGGATTTGTTAAGTTAATAAAATTATGCTTGTATTTATTAGGAAATATAAAGATTGTTAGGTGGTCAACTTAAAAATATAGGAGACTTGTACTGCTTTAAAACTCATTAAAAAGCTATAGTTAAGAAGCCAATGCTGCATTGGAGGAAAGGTAAACTTATGGATCAAGAGAACAGAAAAAAATAATTCATGTACCTAATAAAAAAATTATACAAATGGCTAAGAGACACATAAAAAGATGCTCAGTATTGTAAGGCATGAGGGAAAATGCAAATTAAAACCACAATGTGCTTGTTCCCACTAGAATATCCACAATAAAATAACTGTTGATGCCCAATGTTGGCAAGGTGTGCAGCAGCTGGACCTCTGAAACACTGTTGGGAGAAATGCAAAACAGTGCAGCCACTTGTGAAAACAGTTTGCAAGTTTCTTAAAAAAGTAATTATACACTTACTGTATAACCCAGCAATTCCACTTGCAGGTATTTAATCAAAAAGAATGAAATAACATGTTCACATGAAGACTTGTATTCAAATATTTTTCAGGCTTTATTCACAATAACCAAAACTTGAAAAGTAATAAATGTCTGTCAACACAAAAATGGAAAAAAATAATGAAGACACATCCACACTCAGCAATAAAAAGACACCCACTATTGAGGCATGCAACAGGTATAAATCTCAAAAGCATTGCTAAGTGGAAAAAGCCAGACTCAAAAGTCTGCATACTGTTTAGCTCCATTTACACGACATTCTGGGAAACCATAAGGTTGTCAGTTGCTGAACGCAGGATAGAGACTGGTTTGCCTGAAAAGGAGTACAAGGAAAATGATAGGCATGGTGTAAATGTGCTGGTTAAATTGATTTTTTTCAGCATGTTTCAATTACAGTTTACATTCAGTAATATTTTGTATTAGTTTCAGATGTACAGCATAGTGGTTAGAAAATCATATATTTTACAAAATATTCCCCCCAATATTTCCAGTACCCACTTTGTACCATATGTAGTTATTGCAATATTATTGACCATATTCATATGTTGTATTTTACATCCCATGGCTATTTTATAATTACCAATTTGAAATTCTTAAGTTCACCTTCACCTTTTCACCCAATCACTCCACCCCCACCCCCTCTGACAACCATCAGTCTATTCTCTGTATCTATGAGCCTGTTTCAGTTTTGGTTGTTCATTAATTTTGTTCTTTAGATTCCACATATAAGTGAAATTATATGGTATTTGTCTTTCTTGATTGTGGCTGTAGTTACACTATTGTATCTGTGTCAGACATATATTGGTATGTCTGTCAAATCTCATTTTAACATGCACTTAAAATGAGTAAACTTTATTGTATGCAAACTATACTTAAAGAAAGTTGATTCTAAAATTTTAAGGTAATAATTTGAAATTCTTTTTTTTAATCCTCATCCAAGGACATTTTTCCATTGCTTGTGTGTGTGTGTGAGAGAGAGAGAGAGAGGTCAGTGTAAGAACATGGACTGGCTGCCTTCTCATATGCATACCCACCAAGGATCAAACCTGCAACCTGGGTATGTGCGCTGACCAGGAATTGAACCAGCAACCCTTTGGTCTTCAGGACAATGTTCCAATCAACTGAGCCACACCAGCCAGGGCTAATTTCAATTTCTTAACTCACTTTTTAGCAAAAATGCATGGTGTGATAGAAAGAACAACAGGTTCACAGCCAGAGGAAGGAAAAAAAAAATTAGAAAGTGGAAAGGCAATGTATACACTCTTTTACAAATGAAGAAAGAATTGATAGCTTTTGAATTAATGTACAGTCATTTCATCAGTCATGAATTTGAATTTAGGACTCATGTGTTTCTAAAGTTGTGTTGTGGACACTTCCTGATGTGTCTCTTACTCTGTAGAAAACAAAACAAGTCCAGATCCAACCCAAACCCTTACTCTCTGAGAAAATGTTCACAGGTCACATACTCTGTGTAAGCATATTTTATTGTCTGTAAAATAAGGTCAAAACTGACTAAACTTACAAAGTTGTTGTAAGAAACAAATAAATTCATGAGTAGGGTAGTGCTATAACTCTAAGTATTACATAAATAAATGCTATGGTTGCTATTTTTCATTTTTTCATCATTGTGAATTATTGGAATTTAAATTCTGAATCTCAGTTCACTAAAACATTAGGTCATTGGCTGTATCAGAAAATGCCATCAAGAATCAACATTTTAACATGTTCAGAGAACAGCTATCTCATCTTAAAGCCTATATAGTTCAGCTCTGTAATCAAAATGCAAGGCCGCTGAAAAAAAGGATGGGGAAGGTCAATTACCTTTCTTGCCCACAGAACTACAGAACAAGGAGCCAGAAAAAATTAAGCTGCCTAAAAGCATGTAACCCTGCATGGATAATATATATTTCTGGCAGCAATGTCCAGAGGATTTGTCAACACTGTGTAACTCACTTACTTTATTTACTTGCATCAAAGTATAAATCTTGCACATATTTATTGCCAAATAAGTTCATCTGGATACAAAGATCAGTTAATCTCAGAAATAAAAACACCTTACTGCAAAAGTTCTTGTCATTTTGGTATTTTTGTTAAGCATTTGCCTGTCATTGATTATGCACTTACAACTCTAACACCAAAAAATAATTTTAGGAATATAATAGTGATGATGGCTGAATGTCCATCAGCAGTGAACAGAAGCAACAAATAAAATGTAGATCTGTGACTGCTGATTTAGCTCTTTGTTTTTGCCTATGGAATTGGACCATCTTGACAACACATTGATCAAGGCATTCTTAAAATTCCCTCAGCTTGACTAAATGTTAGTTTTCTTCCTTCCAACCTCCATTATCTTAAAGCATTAACTTTAGAAAAATTGCCATTAGAAACTCTTATTCCACCTCTTTGAGCTGTAAATCTTTCCTCAGCCTCTCCCTTTTTAAATATAATCTCTAATAAAGATGGGACCTCTGTCTCCCAATCTCTATGAGTTAAAATAGGAGCCTAACTTCAATAAGTGCCAATTAGTGAACACAGATAGCCTAACCACATTGACCAACCTCCCAATCCAAAGTCCTCCAGTATGTTCTCATTACTGTACCAGGATTAGCCAAAGAACATCTGTGCATCACCTGTAGACACAGATAACAATACGCTGATGGTCAGGGGAAGGGAACGAGAGCAGGTAGGAGGTGGAGAAAGAGGAGAATGGGGACATCTGTAATAATGTAAACAATAATAATAAACCAAAAACCAAAAAAAATCCCTTCCCACCTTTTGTTTATTTCAGCAGAACTGAGTTCAGTTCTCTCCTATTTCAATGACCCCTGTTGCATTAGACTTGAATAAAGTCTTCCTTGCCATTTTAATGAGTATTTGGTGCAATTTATTTGTATCAATGTACACACACTGCATGTTACATTTCAGTTTGCAAAGTGATGGATCTAGTGTATTATTGTAGCATTCGAAGACAAAATTAATATTCCTACATTAAAGAAAATGAGCCTAAAATTCTGAGAAATTAATGCTTGGCTAACATTACAGTCATTAACTAAGGGATCTAAAACTTGAACCCAGAGCATTTATGTCTAGGTCTGGGGCTCTTTGACTGGTATCTCATTAACAGTTTTTCTCTAAGAAATATTTCACCAAGGTTATGTTCTGGAAAAAATATTCAGATATTTAACAACAGTTACTGATTCATCAAGACTTCCTAACAGAAAAAAAATTGATTTTGAAATCTAACAATAAATTCATTTGGTGGTCTAATATAGCTGAATAAACCAGTAGATTACATTTTATTTCTACCATAACAATGTCAAAACCAAGTTGAACAACCATGATTATTAATGGATCATATATATTTTGTTATATTAATATAACCAATATTAATATATGTTTATTATATTACATTGTTCACATGATTTTTTAGCTTCATGGACACTTTAGGTTAAAAAAGCTATTATATATTCAACTATAAGTAGAGCTAAGACTTAATTATGTATGTTCTCATTAAAAAATGTTTAAAAAGTAAATTCCTTCCTTATGCAATATCTTCTTCACTATTACTTGAATAATGAAAATCCACAAGATTTTTTAAAAGTGTAATTGCCTTCTCCCCTTTCTACTGAATCCCCAAAGCTAAAACATAATTTTCTTCAGAATTTCTAATCGTGATAAATGACCGTGGAACTGCTGAAGCCTGGTGTGCTCATCTCTGCCGTGCTGCGTGTGCAGCGTTGGACCTTTTTGAATAATTATGAGATAATCCCCCAGTTCCTGAAGAGGACCAGCAGACAGACTGAAAGGTTGGTCATATGATCAGTAGCTGTAATTAAGTGTGGAGCGATTGTCACATCTCCTCTCTGGCTGAAATGCTGGAATTTTAGAGACTGAAATAATGAAAAGTAAAACCAAAATCATTATTTTCATAATCTGAACAGAACCCATGCTGAAGGAATTACCAAAAATATGCTATTAGGGAAAACACAAATGTCAACACATATACAGGTATGCAAAAAATACTAAGCTGCTTTCAGCCATGTCCCAATACATGAATACTCAGTCTAGTAAAGTATTCTGATTACTTGAGGATAACTGTATATGCCAGATCTAGGTTTCCTATTTTCCAAATAAAAATAATTTTCTTTGTGATTTTGAACTTACTTTTCATAGTCTTTTTCATTAGAAGCTACTGTAAGATTTCTCAGTGCCATAGAGTCAACATTGAAAGCATCAGTCACTGTGTTATAAGTGCGTATACAAAGTTAATATAAAGAACTATATTTATACATATGCAAAGTTAATGTAACAAAATCTATTTATACATAAAAGATTGTTTAAAGCACGTTTAAGTCATGCCTTTTGGTATCCAGTTATAATAACTGGTAATTCCAGTTTTGTAAAAAGTATCAAGACAAATTGCATTTGAACTTGGAAGTCACAGCATCGAGTCTTCTTAGAAGTCCTAGAACATAGAGTTCTTTGGCAAAGAGACTGACAGACAGTTCACACAGATAATAGTTTCTTAGATCATGTCTCCTTGTCTTTTTTCTCTCTCTATTTCTCCATAGTATAAAGCCTCATACAAAGTTAATGGCCAGTAAGTGCTGACTGTGTTAGCCTTTCAAAGACTTAGAAATTTTTCATCCTAATATGAGTTGTTGAAGTGTTCAGTAAGTTCAGTATTAGCAGGCATGTGGCTGTTAAGGAATAAAAATTCACTTTGACTTCATATAGAAATTATTGTCCACTCTATTGAATTCCTTCCCAAACCTCCAACAGATTGCTTCCCCACAATAGCTGGGCCTCCAGATACAGCAAATATTTAGTAGATTTGGGACTTCACCTATGATAATTAACAAAAGGTGCTAGTGCTTTGCTTCAATCCCTCAGCTGACCTGAGCAAAGCTGTTACTGAGTTACATGACCGGAACACTAACACAGAGGGACTGCTTTTGATCTGACATTATCCAAGTCACTCTCCCAGACCAAAGCAAGTGGCTCTTCTGAGTGCTTCTAGCAAGATCTTCTTGTTGATCTATCTCAGTTAAAGTCTTCACAGGCTGAGAAACTGAGAGTCTTCAGCTGCCTATCTAATAGGGGGATTCCTGGGGGCTCAAGGGGATGTACATTTTATAATAAATTCTTGCAGAGTAGGAAGAAAATGTGACTTATTAGTTTCTCCAACTGAATACAATAGGTACACAGAACTAGGTGAGGGAAAGCCTGACCATCATTCACAAGGCCTTTAGGACAGATCTTGTTTTCACTGACACTCATTTAAGAATACAAAGTGTCCCTCCAGTCAGTGATTCCATAGAAATTATCCTTAGTGGACCTCTTTTTTTCTTCCATGTTTCTTTTCTGCCCGGGGATTTTAGAGCACAAAAGCTTCTGAAAAGGAGGAAATGGAAAAGGAATCAACTTCAAAGCTGAGTTAGGAAGGTTGAAAAAAATGGAGTGATTGCCTCATTTTATTTCTAAATTTCTTTCCTTTTTGAATATGATATTACAAATTTTGAAAAATAATTGTACTTTTTAACCAGGTGGGGAGATATCCTGCTTTAATTACTGTGTGAATCAACAGATGCTGGTATTCTTTGTCTGCAGCTTGAAGGAACTAGTACTCTGCAGATCAGTGGGAGAAGCTTTAGCTCAGTGGTGTCCTAGGTGATTACTGTCACTCGGGCAGGCCAGCTGTGCTAAACAACCTTTTCTCTTGCTAGGACAGTTTGTTCCCCAGATGCAACCATCTCCTGACGTTCAAGAGAATGTATATTTTACCTAAAAAATGAAATAAAAGAAAAATATCTAGAGATACACATAACTTTCAAATGATCAGTTCTTTGAGGCAATATAAAATCTATTACCTAGAAAATGTCAAATGTATTACCATATAGATTCACATTTGAGTCATGATAGGAAAGTAAATAAAGTAGGGAGAGATGTTACCCTGTGAAATCTGTTTTAACATTTGGCTTGGAACAAAGAATGTAGTTGGAAAACACAAAAAAAATATCCACAAGTCCTTAGTAAACAGCAGCAGATTTGTGCAAAGCATTGGAAATACCATCTTATATTTCTTAATATATTAATTTATAGTTTCATCTACATACATCTGTGTGACATTGTCAGGACATACTATAAGGTCCTTTTCACTGATGGGATTCATTAGGCATGAAGACAAAGGGAGATTTTTCTTTCCAAGTCAGAAATATTTCACATGCTGTAATCTGAGTAACTCTTCATTCATTAATGACTGATTCTTATTTTTTCTTCTTTAGCTCACACAACATAATTTAAGAGTTTATTTTCTAAAAACAAAGCAATTTTACCTGGCACTCTGGGAGCCCTGGCAGTGAACCTGACATTACCCTGCCGGACTTGATGTGAAGGAGTTTACATTGCAACAAAAGATGATGTTATGTCAAGCTTGTCAGAGCTACCCCTGTGTGGACTTTATGAATCAGGGAAGGAGGAAGACTCCCAGAGTAGGCAGGGAGATGTCACCTACAGTCTATGGGGGAAAAGGATTGCAGTTAAGAGGAAATGAATCAGAAACAGTCTCAATTACCATGGGCTTCTTGCAGATAAAACTCAATATAGGTGAAGACAGGTATTTGGCTTGAAAAAAATAGATGTCAGAGAAGATAATTACATTGGGGATTTTGGTATTCAGCATATACAACATCCAGCTCTCAGAGAGAGAAGAGAAGAGTGGCTCAGCGCACAAGCTTTGGAGCACGATTGCTGGGGAAACTTGGTTTGGCCGCTAAGATGCGTGAGTCTGGTTAAGTTACTTCACCATCTCAAGTTTGCTTCATCACCTGCAACAGCCTCGGAGGATGGCTGTCAAAATTTAATTCCCATAAACACTTAGCTCTCTACACATAGAAAATTCACAATATGTGTGAGTTTTCCTTATTATTTAAAAAGGATCAAGATGGTAATTTAAACTATACTTCCTAGAAAACAACTGTAAACACGGAAACGTATTAAAGCTTTGTTAATACAGAAACCTCTGGCTTTGATCTGACGGATTTTCTCCTTGATAAACTCAATGACTAATCTCCAATCAGCTGCGAGTGAGTTACCAAGAAGAAAGAGTTGGAGATAAGTTTCTGGTACACAGGGCTTTATGACCTACATGTGCTGCTGTCAGGAGATACATACAATCCTTCACCATCTAGAGATTCATGTGATTATATAATTATCAGTTTCCCTGTTTCTCTCACCTACTCTCCAATGTCCTGAAGATCTAATGAAATGGGAAAAATAAGATTTTTATTGCTATGAATGATCTGAATTGCATGATCTTCCTCTTTAGAAATAGTGGTAATAAAACATAGACACATCCTGCCTCTCTTCCTAGGACTATGGAGATAAGTAAAACAATTTGAAGTCAGTAGCCCGTCGTTTTCAGTTTTAGTGTCCATTCTTTAAAAGAGCTGTATAAACTGTTGGCAGTGGCCCTGCTCATTTTCCACAGCTCCACTGGCTAGAAACAGTGCCAGACCAACCAGACTGTCCACGGCAGCCTTCCACCTCTGTCCCGCAGTCATCCTCACGCCAATTCTTTCTATGAGAAGCCTCTGTTGCAGCCATTAGAAATCTGAGCTCAAGTTAAAGCAGGCCCTGAATGAGTTAAAATTGGATAGTTAGGAAAAAGGACATATTAATTTTCTAGGACTGCCAGAGGAAAGTACGATGATCTGGATGGCTGACAACAACAGGAGTTGATTCTCTCATAGTTCACGTGGCCAGAAATCTGAAATGTCAGCAAGTCTATGAACCCTCTGGGGCTCCGTGTGGAATCCTCACTTGCTTTGTCCTGGCCTCTTGTGGTGGCCTTATATTCTCAGCATTACTTGGCTTGCAGCTATGCCACTCCAGTCTCTGCCTGTTGTCACCTGGTGTCCTCCATCTGTGTTTATATCTTCCCGTGACATTTTCTTATAATAACACCCCTCATACTGGATTAGAGCTCACCCTAATGACCTCAACTTTAGTCTATTATATCTACAAAGACTTTATCTCCAAATAAGGATACATTTACAAGTAGTAGGGTTTAGTATTTCAACACCTCAAACTTCTTTTGTGGAGACAGAATTCAACCTAATTAAGGGATTTTTTAAAGTATAATATTAACACAGATAATAGATATTATTTTTTGTATATATTTATATGTTTTCAAAACTGCTTAGAATAACGATTTTAATGCAGTAGGGTATTAGAATACATATCAATTTGAATGTAATTGACTTTTATTCTCACAAGGATATAAATTACATTACATAACCTTGATAACACTATTGAATAAAGTTCTAAGTTAAAAAAGATATTTGTTCCTCCTGGTGACTATATTTATCTACTGGAATGAAAAGGATTTTTCTGAAAATCATGGTTAATTTCCCATTAAATTGAGTGTAAATTGCCAGAGTCAGGAAATTCTGGATGGTATTTCTCTGCATTTTTCATTAGTTTCCAAAATCAGTGTTTCACTTTTACAGGTTGTCTTCATTTTCTTCACTGTACCACTGCTTTGGAAGCAAGCATTCGCTAGTTATTTGTAAGAGTTACCTAAGCAGCCAACTGGAAAGCCAATCACATTGGTTGTAAAACCAGCCTGGCCAACTATCTAGGTGTCTGATTTTGAATAGCTATCTCCATGGAGGATTTTCTTGCCTTTTCTGACCCTTTCTTTGTCCATTTGTTAAATGATGTATTTAGGAATTGGTGATAGAAAAATTTTTTCCAACTCAAAGTGATTTTTGCTTTCACGATGCATCCATGACATCACATAGCATTACATGTGTGATCTTAACAAACACACACACAAAACCACACATTCTTAAATCTTGAATACAGGTATAATTATTTAAGGAATAAGCAAGTACAAATACAAAAACTTATTTTTCAGAATTGCGGAATAATAATTGTGATTATGGCCTTGCCAAATAAATAAGAAAATTAATTCTATTTTATAATTTTAGATCTAGAATCTATGAATTCTGATTCTCAGGCCATGATTTCTTGACAAGATGCCATACTGAAGCTTACTTTTCGTTGTCAGTGCAAGGTGCCTATTTATTGTGCCTCAGTTATTTTTTAAAAATGTGGTTGTGCTTATAGATGCTACTTCCCAGTTTGCTAGCCATCTAACTCAGAAAATGCTCACCAACCCTCTATCACATTTATCACATTTATCATATGCTAAACTCATCCCTCCTGATGCCTAAAAGTTTTCAAACTAAGGCTCCTGGTTTCTGTAAATTTTACTTAATAAGCCAATTAAGATGTATTTGCTATAATCCCTGGAGGGTTATCCATCAAGGCCATGCTCATACAACTAAATTATCTAATTGAAATACTTTCAATCTGTCTGAAATTTCTGTTGCATGCTCTACTCTTATGGACCAATAAAACTGGAATGGGATTTGGACTCATCTAACAAGTTGGGAGACAGATGGTATTGAAAAGATACAGATGTAGTAGCTTCCACTGATTCTTAATATGCTCCTTTTTGTTGACTTAAGCATTTGCATCAGCAATTCAAATATTAGTTTTGCTAAAGCCAATGATTTGCATCTTAAATTTGAAGAAAAAAACATAAGGCAGTAACTAAAATTTAGGCCATTACAGCTGTTGAGAAGAAATTTTCCAAAAGGAATCCTTAACTATAGAAAGTATTTTTATATCATCACTTATTAATTCCTTTGCACATTTATTTATTCAATAAATAACTTCGCACATTTATTTATTCAATAAATAACTTGTAGGCACCATGATAGCCACTTGCAGATGGGTATAAACATGATTAATCTATGATTCCTGCTATTAATCTTTCTAAATAGAAAATAAATAATGAATGAGAAAATTCAAAACAAGTTAAAAAGTGGGAATGGCCATAAAAGATAAAGTACTGTCAAAACTCAGATGTGGGAGAGACTGTTTGTGACCAAATTAATGAAAAAAGTAATATTTAAAATAGAACTTGAATACTAGGTTGGTGTCAATAAATGGAGATGCAAAGACACACTGATGTGGCAGTCCTTGGAAACCTATGAAGACTAGAAATAACTCAAAGCAGATGGAAGAAAATGCAACTATCTTGAGAAAAGATAAATTGGAAAGGTTGGTAGTTCTGAGCAACGACTAAGGGTTTGAACTTTACTCATTTGGCAATAAGAAAGCATTCTTTTTTTTTCTCGAGTAAAGACATTATGTTTAATGACGTTTATTTGTAGATGGTGATCCCATGTTAATTTTAAACATTTCAGTAGACACATTTAAAAAAGTATAAAAAGTAGGTAAAAATAATTTTCATAACATAGTTTATGTAATATAGTGTATCCAAAATATTCTTTCAACATATGATGGATACAAAAAAGTACTAAGTATTTGCATTACATTTGGCACTATATCTTTAAAACCAATATGTATTATACAATTATTGCTCATCCCAATTCAGACTAGTCACATTTCCAACGCTCAAAAACTACACATGGCTAAGGCCCTCTGTTTTGGACAGCTTCATGTTAAATATCCTAGAAGTTCCATGGAAAGTTGTTACTATAGGCTTGAGTGATTTATGTGTATAGCAGTGATTGTAAGAGAGAAGTAAATAAAATCATTAAAAGGATGAAGAGAAATATAAGGAGACCATAGACATATCCGTGGTGTATACCATATTTCCAGGCATACGTGGGGAAGGAGGAAGGAGGGTAGAAGCAACAAATATTAAATAGGTTGGAGAATGAAAAACAAGGGGGAGTCATGGAACCAAAGAAAATGGGTCATTTAAGAATTGAAAAGTGGCTCTTACACAGATCCTCCCTTGAAATGGAAAGCTAATTCATCAGAAACTATACATTAATGGAAATAAGCTGGGACAGACCAAGATGGTTGGTGCAGGGGTGGGGAAGCACACCCACAATTTCCCCAGAAGACTGAACAGTGCTTCCCAGGGGACACCTACAGGCCCCACCCTCCAGATTACCATAGAAGCCCCCTTTAGAGACAAGTGAAGGTAATAAGGTAATACAGGTGGTTCTACCAGAAGTCGACGGACCTACCCCAGGACCTTGGGCTAATAAAAAGCCAGAGGTGGATCCAGAAAGAGAAGGCAGAAGGCAAACACCAAGCTCTGCTGAGATGAATTCCACCTTGCTCTTCTTCAGAATTGCATTATGTTTTTCTTTTTTCTTCTTTCTTTTGTATAGCCTTTTAATATTTCTTCTTTTGCTTTAATTGTATTCCAACTAATTCACTATTTTTGTCTTTTATTTTTCATGTTTATTTAGATTTTTATATATACTTTTTATTTAATTTTATTTCAAATCTCACACTGTACCCTTCCCTTGCCTTACTCCATTTTGCCTACTTCCTGCTCTTTTTAATTTTTGTTGTAAATCTTATTTCCTCTCATGCCTAGTTCCTATACCCTACCCTTAGTATTTCTTCACCTTTTATCCTCTCAAAATCATTCTTCCTTCTTTTAGTCAGCTCACATTCTTTTGCCCCTTCTTATAATATTCTTATTTTCTTTCCACCTTTATAAATTGTGGCTTGTTTGACATGGATGTGGCTTGTTATTTGGCTGTTTTTAAGAATAGCAATAACAGTAATATAACAGTAGAACTAGAACTAGAACTACAGGAACAATAACAAATAAAGCCCAGAGTGGGTAGAAGATAGGAAATAATCAAGATCAGAGCAGAATTAAATAACATAGAGACTAAAAGAATAATTCAAAGGATCAATAAATTCAGGAGTTAGTTCTCTGAAAAGATAAACAAAATTGACAAGCCTTTAACCAGACTCATCAAAAAAAAAAAAAAAAAAAAAAAAAAACCAAAAAAAAAAAAAAAAAAAAAAAAAAAAAAAAAAAAAAAAAAAAAAAAAAAAAAAAAAAAAAAAAAAAAAAAAGAGTGACGACCCAAATAAATAAAAGTAACAATTGATACCACAGAAATACAAGGATTGTAAGAAATTACTATGAACAAGTATATGCCAAGAAATTGGACAGCCTGGGCTAAATGGACAAATTTCAAGCAACATATAATCTTCCAAAACTGAATCAAGGAGAATTGGAAAGCCTAAATAGACTGATAACAACTAGTGAAACTGAGGTAGTAATAAAAAAATGAAAAAATTCAGCACACAAATCCCTAGACAGGATGGCTTCACAGGTGAATTTTACCAAACATTTAGGAGGAACTAACTCTTATCCTTCTCAAGCTCTTCCAAAAAATTCAAGAAAAGGGAAGAGTCCCAAACTCTTTTTATGTGGTTAGTATCATCCTAATTCCAAAACCAGGTAAAGACACAATGAAGAAAACTACAGGCCAATATCTCTGATGACTATAGATGCTAAAATCCTCAACAAAATATTGGCAATACAGATTCATCAATACATTAAAACAGCATACACCATGATCAAGTGGGATTCATCCCAGGGATTCAAGGATGATACAATATTCATAAATCAATAATTGAAATACACCACATAAACAAAATGAAGGAAAAATCACATGATCAAATCAATAAATGCTGAAAAAACACATTTGATAAAATCCATCACCCTTTTATGATAAAAAACACTCAGCAAAGTGGGAATAGAGAAAGCTTATCTCAATATAATAAAAGCCATATTCAAGAAATCTACAGCTAACACTATACTTAATGCTCAAAAACTAAAAGCTTTCTGCTTAAGATCAGGAACAAGGGTGCACACTTTCACCACTCTCATTCATTGTAGTATTGGAAGTTATAGCCACAGCAATCAGACAGGAAAAAAGAAAGAAAAGGCATCCAAATTGTAAAGGAAGCAGTAATACTGTCATTGTCTGCAGATGACATGATAGTGTACAAAGAAAACCCTATAGTCTCCACAAAAAAAATTACTTGACTTAATAAGTGAATTTAGCAAAATAGTGGGATACAAAGTCAATATTTACAAATTGATGGCATTTTTGTACACCAACAATAAAATATAAGAAAGAGAAACTATGAAAAGAATCTTATTTACTATAGCAAAAAGAAAAATAAAGTACCTAGAAATAAATTTAATGAAGGAGGTAAAAGACCTGTGTTGAGAAAACTATGGAACATTGAAGAAAAAAATTAAGTAAGATACAAATAAATGGAAGCATATACCTTGTTCATGGATTGGAAGAATTAACATCATTAAAATGTCCATACTACCCAAAGCAAAATATTTTCAACACAATTCCTATTAAAATATCAACGGCATATATCACAGATCTGGGATAAATATTTCAAAAATTTGTATGAAAGAAAATCCCAAATTGCCTCAACAATCTTAAGAAGAACAATGTAGGAAGGATCAAAATACCTGATGTCAAACTATACCCCAAGGCCAGTGTAATCAGAACAGTCTTGTACTGGCATAAGAACAGACACATAGACCAATGGAACAGAATAGAGAGCCTAGAAATAAATCCAAGTGTCTATGGTCAATTCATATTCAACAAAGGGGGCATGAATATACAATGGAGTAAAGATAGCCTCTTCAATAAATGGTGTTGGAAGAACTGGACTGGTGTATGCAAAAAAATAAAACTAGACCACTAACTTATACCATTCACCAGAATAAACTCAAAAGAGTTTTGAGTTAGATGAAAGATTTAAATATAAGTTGTGATACCATAAAAGTCCTAAAGGAAAACATATGCAGGAAAATTTCAGATATCCCTCATAGCAATTTTTTTTTTTTTGCTGATATATCTCCTAGGGCAAGGGAAATAAAGAAAAAAATAAACAAATGGGACTTCATCAAACTAAAAAACTTCTGCACAGGTAAAGAAAACATCATCAAAATAAAAAGGGAACTGACCATATAGGAGAACATATTTGACAACGATACATCAGACAAGGGTTTGATCTCCAAAATACAAAAAGAACAGATATGTCTCAACACCAGGAAGACAAACAATCTGATTAAAATATGGGCAAAAGTCCTGAACAGACAGACACTTCTCCAAGGAGGACATACAGAGGGCTGATAGACATAAGAAAAAATGCTCAACATCACTAACAATCAGATCAAAACCACAAAGAGATATCACCTCACACTTGTCAAAATAGCTATCATTAATAAATCACAAACAAGTGGCTGGTCAGGATGTGGAGAAAAGAGAACCCTAGTGCACTGTTGGGAATGCAGACTGGTGCAGCCACTGCAGAAAAGAGTATGGACTTTCCTCAAAAAAACTAAAAATGGAATTGCCTTTTAACCCGGTGAGTCACTTTTGGAAATATACACTAAGAATCCTGAATCACCAATTCAAAAGAACCTATGCACCCCAATGTTCATGGCAGCACTATTTATAAGTCAAGTGCTGGAAAAAGCCCAACTGCCCATCAGTAAATGAGTGGATCTAAAAACTAAGTACATTTACACAATGGAATTCTATGCAACAGAAAGAAAGGAGCTCCTACCCTTCATGACAGCATGGATAGAACTGGAGAGTATCATGCTAACTGAAATAAACCAATCAGTGAAAGATAAATACCATATGATCTCACCTGTAAGAGGAACCTAATGAACGAAATAATTTAATGAACAAAATAGAACCAGAGGCATGGAAACACGGAACAGACAGTGACCAGAGGGGAAGGGAGAGAGAGATAATGGTGGAAAGAAGAGGAAGGCAGTAGTCAAATAGCATGATGCATGGGCATGCACAACATTATGGGGATTGACTGTGGGAGCAGGGGGTGGGATGGTTGGAGGAGGGCAAGGGGGAAAAATTGGGGCAACCATAATAGAATAATAATAAAAAATGATTTTAAAAAAGACAAAGGGAATCCTTTGAGAAAACATTAAAAAAGAATTGAAAAGTACAGAATAGTCAACTGACAAACATTACAAGGAATAAAGAGAATGAATTTTGAACAATAAAAAAACCTTGATTAGTTTAACTATATATTAGAGTGTTTCTCAAGAGCAAGTACTGTAGTAAATGTCCAACTAGTCAGGAGTGTTTTGGAGGAATATAGACAGACAGAAATTAATCAAATCACCTGACTTCCAAAATCCATTCTAGGAATCTACAGTAGCGTGTGAGGAAGTCAGGAGGAGGCAAGGCAAGAGGCCTGAGTGTAAGCTGAGGTCCTAGAGAAGGGAAGTCTTCAATGCCCTTCCAGGTTGTTTAGCAGTGAAAATGAAGAGATGCTGTGATGGGTTGAATATTTATAAGGAATGAGGGTTTGTTGTGCATTGGTTTGTTTAAAACTGTTAGAGATACAAATATTTCAATAGACTAAGAAATCAGGAGAAAATGCAAATACAAAAAAAATTAAAATGGAGAAAAAAATGCTAGAGTGGAGGAGTGTTACTCTTCTCAAGATAGAAAAGGGGGTGAAGCTAAGTGAATATATAAAAATATGTATAAAACATAATGAAATGAAGAGGTCACTAAAATAAGCTCCAATTGCCTTGAGATTTTCCTATATAGAGGAGACACTTGTGTGTGCAAAAAGGTAAGGGTAGCAATAAGACTCTTAGGAAAGCAGAATAAATTTTCCCATGAACTAAAGAGTCAACCTGGGAAAGAAAGAAACATTGGGGAAGTAGCTGCAACAGGATAGCATCGGTTGCAGTGAACCCATGTAAGAGATTTATGAATGTCTTCCTTTGATTTCAATTATGGAGTGAAATAGAAGATGTATATGAGTTCGGGAAGTGGTTTGGCAGAAATTCATCCAGAGAAGGGAGTGCCTGTTTTTTTCAATGTTCAACAATTATTTTTCTGTGTATTACAGGCTAACATAAAGTTATGCTACAATTTTGCAAGAATTTCTGGTGATAGTATTTCTCAGAGATATCTATTATCCCCATGACAAGAAGAGAACATTTCAAAACAATATACAAAAAAGTCATCTGTTTACAATAGCTTCTTTACCCTTCTACATTTGAATGGATTTCAAGAGACCCTTTGTATATGTTTCTTCAATAGCAAGAACTCTGAAAACACATCTTAAAAGAGCAATCAATATTTATTGCTCAAAATCAGAATTATTTAACCTTTACATGATGAATCCAATCATGCTTGCACCTGGCTTTCTATAATATATTAAATGCTGGAATGGCATCTCATTGTATCAAAATAAATTTTAAATGGAAGTAACTTACAAATGTAAAATAAGAAGCAGATAAATACACACTGCTACATTATGAAATGAAAATATGTGAACAGCTCCTGTGTACTACATACATCAGTTGGTGAACATACAAGGCCAAAAAGCTATTATTTCAAACTCTAGTACATGGTAAAAATGTGTTATAACTTGATCCTTAGCCAGAGACCATTTAGTTAGCTTCAGGCAAATATCTCAAAAGTTAATGCCATTTTCATAGGGCCCATGGTGGTCAAAGGTAAAAATTTCTTGAATTAGAACAATTTTGGCACAATGGAAATAATGGGTCTTGGAATCAAGATACCCATTTTCCAACCTAACTCCACCAAGTAATTAGCCAAGAGGTCACAGTAACTGATTCACTGACTTATTCAATCATGCAATCACATATTAATGAAATGCTTATTAGCATAAAATATGTGGTAGGCATTATACTAAGTGCTACAATACAATGATAAAAAATAAGGGCCACAGCATGTGAAAAGGTTCTGCCTATCGGCCTAATAAGCTGTTTGGATTTTAACCTAAATGAGATAAAAAAATTGTTAAAACTTTTCACTAGGAAGTAATATAATTTGGTTTATATTTTCTAGAGATCACACTTTGATTGTTCTACACAGGATGGACTATGGTGGGTACAAGAGTGAAAGAAATTTCAAATTATTTTCACAATTATTACCTAATTGGAACATGCAAAGAAGGCAGGGAGATGATTATTGGACTTACACTCTTACTGAAATATGCTGAAATAGAGTGCTCAGTTCACAGACACCCTGACAAGTGACAGACCCCAAACTAGAAAAGCTTCTTGGTTCTTCCATCACAGCGCAGTAGGATTTTAGTAGGCAACTATGCACACAGTCATCCCAACAGCCACCAGGTGCAATAGCCCTATGCATATAACTGATCTCACAGATGCATAACAAGATTTAATTTCACCTTGGAGGAGTGAAACAACATAGCGTTATAGCCTCAGACACCACAATTTCCCAGTGGATTGATTTGTACTTGAAGTACGTTTCCTCTTCATATAGTCTTCAACAAGATTGGAATTCAGAACCATCTCTTTATTGTGTCTCCAGTCACCTAATCTCAAGAACCTTTGGAATTCATTTCATCCTATTTTAGACCCTGTTACTTAATTTGAACTATTAAACAGCTTTTATCTTCTCTCCCTATCTCATTTCTTTTAGTTTACAAAATGTCAATCCGATGCCACTTTCATACACTCTGCATTTCTGGAGACTCAGTTTTGAAGAAGACAAATCTTCAAGAAATTCACAGAGGAGCAGGAGATATTTGTAAAGAAATAGGTTGAAAGAAACATAGGTAAATATACATAAAATGCTTAATAATAAAGTGTCACATACAAGTCACTAAGCTCCCAGAAGAGTTATTGCAAGTTTCACAAAAAGGTATCACTTGAAATGGTTCTTAAAAAAAAGCTGAAACAGAGATATACAGAAGTAGCCAGAGGGGAGGGGGGTGGAGATGAAAAAGGTAAAGGGATTAAGAAGTACAAATTAATCATTACAAAATAGTCATGGCGACATAAAAGTACACCATAGGGAATTTAGTCAATAATATGGTGCCAGGTGGGTACTGGAAATACCGAGGAAACACTTTGTAAAGTATATGATTGTCTAACCACTGTGCTTCAATTCTGCTGTACACTTGAAACTAATGCAAAATAAGACTGAAGGTAAACTGTAGTTAAAAAAGTAAGTTAATCAATCAACTAATTAATTAATTAATTTTAAATCAAGGCAGGGGAAGCTGACATAAAGTTCACTCTTAGCCTTATCTACTCTTTCTGGTTTTTTCACTTCTTAAAGCCAATGCTTCTAGAATTAAATTCCCCAAATAGATTAATCCTCATTACACTTTTTTTTACTCTTTCATAGCTAAGCATGAAGTCCAGTCCACACTATGGAATCCAATGTCCTTGACAGGATGCTGCCCTCCTCTTCCCGCCTCATCTCCCACCACGGGGTTTCTCGGCATGCAGTGACACAACACTGCTGGTGCTCAAGATTATTGTAGAAGGAGAGACATTTTTAATATTGATAATTTTTAATATATTTAATGTTCATTAGGAGAAATGTCACTAGTATATCAAACTCAAATGTATAGACAATTTTATCTAAACAATAAAATCAATGTAGAATTACTTAAATCAAAACTGAATAATGGTAATTATATATGTTGGTATATTTGGCAAAGTGTTTGGATAGGGCAAAAATGCAAAAGTCATTAAATCACTGCAGTTTGTAAAACATCATTATAAAAGATAATCCCAGGATTTTCACCATCTCACAAAACGTGATCACCCCTCAAGTAAGCTTGAACATATTTTGCATTCTTATAACTCATCTATTTGCTTAGGCCATTCCTTCTGTCTCCAATTCTGGGTTCATCCATTCATTTATCACCTCCTTTCCTAATATGTAGTGTATATCTTTTCAGTAGCACTGTATATACTTTCCATCATATATTAAAATAACTGTGGTGTGGTCCCCATCCCCTCAGTGCTGGGAACATCCTGAGAGGAGGGCTGGTGCCTGAGGGGTCTGTCTGTGCTGCACAGCCCGGCTCCTGCTTCCCAACAAGGGAACAAATGTGCAAGTACAACGTAGGTGTTCAGGTATGCTTTCCTGAATTGAATTGATTAGGCCACTGAAAGAACCAGCTCCCTCAAGATCTTCGTTGTTAAATGTCATTTCAGACTCAGCAATGATGAATCATGGCTTCTGAAAGACATGTTTATAAGTATTTATTGCATAGGAACAGAACAAGTCCCACTGGCAGAATTTTATGGGTTATTTTATCAAATTAGCTCATATCAGCAAGAAACCTCTGACTGTGGGGTAGAAAAAAGAGGAAAATGGAAAGTGGAAGTCATCGTAACCATACTGAACATTTGCATATAATTTTACTATTTCCTTATATTTTCTTCATATCTGGATCATTTTACCCATGAGCTGGGTACTTTTAGTATGTGTGGTGGTGGTAGCATTATAATTACTAATCCCATATTCCACTGAAATGACACAAAAATGAAAATACACTACCAAGCTACCTTCTTGCCTCCTGTCATTTTTCTTCTTGTGGATTTTCACCTTTTATCCTATTCTTTTAACTCAAAAATTGTAATTCTGATTTAGACAGAATTTTATATCAACACAAAGACCAGTCTTACACGTGGATAAGATTCTCTCTATTCATAAAGATATCCCATCAGCTCTTCCATTTGTCTAAATAAACATTCATGTAATTCACTAGAGGAAATTAATGTTTTAAGTGATTTTAAAATCAGTTTATAAATTAGCCTTTTTAGATATGTATTTAAATTATATGCACATTATGTATACATAGCCCCTTCAATAAACATTTTGGATATAAGCCAGAAATTTATTTTGATGACTAAAGACTAATTCTAAGCATTTGATACATATTAGTATCTACTTTTTTTTTTCTGATCTAGTTAATAAAGACAATGTCCGGAACACTTCATAGAATATGTATGTAATATTCTTTTTTTCCCCTGCTTTGCAAAGATGAAGCAAGTTTTCCTGGAACTGAATAAGTTTCTTCTAAACCAAAATTATCAAGGGGATCATGACTTCATCAGCTAAAAGGAAAGTACTCAGAAGAAAACTATTGTGTTTTCTTTATTAAAAGCAAAAATGCAATTAACCTTAAGTACTGCATTAGGGTTCAACCCAAGAAGTAGGAATACCAGGAGTATTATGAATAAGAGCTTTATTATTTATTATAGGAGTTGGATATTACAGAACTGTGAGAGGAGCTAGAAATTAAGGTTTAGAATGGAGATGCTGGAGAATCAGAGAAAATTGCTCAGCCACTGTCTTGAAACACTGGCAATTATGGACAAGTCAGGGTTTGCACCGCAGGCTGGGAGACCAGGCACGTCTGTCCATTGGCGTATGGCCACAACGGGGAGCTGATGAGAGTCTCTGGAGGCTGTTCCTCTGCGTCTTGTGGTGAGCCTCTGGCTGCAGCTGGTTGGCAGGACCAGCAGTCAGAAAGAGCTGGACGTGAAGCATGGGCAAGTGAGGACACACTGACACCTACCATTGCCCCCTGGTTTCTCACTGCATCTAACCACTCTGACCTTCAGGCAGGGCTGACTTCTGTTTCACTTCTCCCTTTCACATCTCACAAATTTTGATTTTTGTCAACGCCCATGTGAAAGTATACAGAAAAAGAAATCCTAGAAAATGTAGGTGCAACCGAGTCAAGTTGACTCAAACAAAACTAAAACAGACTTTTGGAGTTTTTTTTTTAAAGCATTAGGGTATCAAGGTCATCAAGTGAGCAGAATGTATGTTCTAGAGAGATTTTGATTCTAAAATATTTGGAGTTAAATCTGTTTCTAAGTCCAGGAGAAATTATTACCAAGTAGTGAATATAATTACTGATATTTAGTAATTAGAAAGTTTGATAGCAATCTCTCAAATTTAAGTTAATACAACAAGAATCCACAGTAAATAAGAAATCATCATTATAAAAACAAACAACTTTGAATCATCTATGTTAACTTTTCCAGTTTGTTACATTTGAATTAATCCTATATTGAAGTTCAATTTATCTATAACCAAGGACCAGCCTTCACCAGGGAACAAATTTCTGAATTTTCACCATGGAAACTGGAAACAAATGGCCCCTAAAATAGCAAGAATTGCAAGATAAAACTTATCTAAGAGCAGTAGGCGTTAATGTCAATTCATTTAGATTAATACCACATACTGAGACATTTTTACTTTAGAATATTTTAACTTAGATAAATTAAAATGCTTTTTAAGCCAGTCTTTGGGTTACTGAATATTAAAAACACTAACTAAACACTTCGGTTAAAAAAAATATGATCAAGAAACCTCAAGAGTAGTGAACGAGCAGTCCTCAAGAGCAGGTGGGATGTGATGAAAGGGAAGCTTCCGGCAGCTTAACTGACAGAAAAGAAGTACAGGAATCATTCTTTCTTCCCATGAAAAGGGGATCAAGAGAATAGCAACAAATCTCAATTAGAGATTATTAGGTAGTGGAGGCTTTGGCCAGAATCAAAATGCTGAATAGTACAATGATTAACTGTGGTTTGCAAAGTCATGCTTTCCTATGCCCCTTCTTCACCAGTGCTATGAGGAAGTGTGGAAATCAACTGCACATGAAAAAACATCCCTATATCTATCCCTGCTTCTGTTACTAAATCCATCATCGTCTGTTTTAAATCTACCAGAAATCCATGTTACCCCTTCTGTTACTAATGTCCTTGCAAGATTTGCCTCTGGCTTATCTCTCCAGCCTCGGTACTGTCTGTCCTTCACACATATTCTCTTAGTCACAGTAAACATTCTACTATTTTTCCTACCTGTCACATAGATTCTGGCCTCTGGGTTATTGTGCACGTTGTTCCAGGTGTCTTCTTCCCAGTCCTGCCTTTCTGATTCAAATGCCACTTCTCCACGAAATGGCCCCTAATCCAATCAGCGAAACCAAATGCCAGCCTATATTGGATCCATCTACACATCAGATAATTTGTGCCACGGCTGTTACTATTTTCATCTTTGTCTTACATTTTCATTATTTTTAGATATGCTCTTAACCTCTACTAGATATTTTTGTTAATAAAGGCCAGATACTATCTTGATTTCCCCCCTTTATTTGAAATTTTGATGTATAAATGGCCTTCTCATTAAGAAACTGTGGGGTTAGTGGTCTGTTTTTAACTCCTTGCTTTTGACTCAGATATGAATTAAACATCAGTACATAAAAATTAAATTTTGGAATAAAATGGCTCATGTTAAAATAACTGTATCAGAATGTCATGTAAATAACCAAGTCTATAAATCTTCATTTATGATGAAATCACTTGTTATAAACTTTCCACTAGAATGGGATCTTCCAGAACTTGGTAACTATATTATATCAATCTTCATATGTCCATCATTTAAGATGGTGACCATTTTGGTTTGTTCATTGAGTGATTTTGCCCAGAGCATCTAACAACATTGGATTAAATAAACACTTGAAAAAAAATAAATTGATAACATAGTAGAACTTGAGTTAAGAAGGAAGACTAGCTAAGGGAGGCATAAGCCTTGTTTTTATTAGGGGATAGTCAAGCCAAGTTATTTACATAAATAACATGGACACTGTGTCCACTTAACAAGCTGTTTTGTTAACCGCATGGATCTAGCTGACTGGCAGGATGAAATAGAGCCCTGTTAAACATCTCAAAAAGCTATTCATGTCAAAAATGAACACTTCAAATTAGCTAAAGAAGAAACAAGAAAGAAAATGAAAATGATAGTTCTGGGGGAGGGCAAGAGCAGGACTGGGAAGAGGAAGACAGAAAGAGGAAAGAAAGGAAAAGAAAGAGAGGAAGGGGAGAAAGTGGGAGAGAAAGATGGGAAAGAGAAAAGGAGAGAAAGAAATTTTTTTTAAAAGGTACATCTCAAAAAGAGTATGAATGAGTTAGGCAAGGTACATATTTTAAATATATACATTATATAAATTATTTCTTTTTGTTTCTAACTTTTGGATTTTAATTTCTGAGGGTTAAATTAATTACGCTTTTTAATTCATGACACATTATTTTATTTTGCCTCTATTTCCTACTACCATTATACCCTCCCATTAGAGATAATTGTGATAATTTGATGTTTATATTTTCTTTCAAAATGTGCTTCTTTGTTTTGTGTATATATGTGTATTATTGAGTTATATGAATGGTGCCTTATATAAACACCTTATTCTGTCCCTTGTGTCTCCATTGGTGCTCTTTTAAAGACCCACTAATGAGCCTATGTGTACATCTAGTCTGTGCTTCTAGCTTCCATGTCGTACATGCCGGTGTGTCCACCACATTTTACTCATCCCTCACCCCCAGTGAAAGACATCTACATTGTTTACAATTCCTTGCCAACACAAAGACTACGATGGACATCCTCATACCTCTCTCCTTATGAACCTGTATTAGAACTTGAGCTATACATATATGAACATGGCTTGACTTGTTCATAAGTAAGTTGTAGGTACTGCTACATCGCTCCCTGAAATACCTGCACCACTCGACACCACCCTCGGAACTTTGTTTCATCCTACCTTCACAAGTGGGAAATTTACCATGACCAAAAATTCTAGAATGTGTGGGTATTTGTTCATATGGCAGTGACTGTGTCTCCTTTTAACTGCATTTTTAAAGATGTTTGAATTTTGTGGGCTCAGTTGGACTAAGCTCCTGAACCTATCCCTTACTGACCTTTAGCAAGTCACTTCCTTTTTCTGATCTTTCTAATTTTTATTCATGTCATCAGCCATGCATTTGGTTAAGCAATACTAATTGAGTACTTACTATGTACCTCATTCATGACTGTCTCACCTGATATGGAAGGGGAACCTCCATAGTCAGTGCTATGGAGGCAGCAGTTACTTGCCCTCAAAGAGCTCTTAGAGATTCAGGGAACTCTTTCCTGAGATGGATAATTTTAATTTGAGTCCTGAGAGGATTGGTTAGTCAAAAGAGTAGGGAGGAGAGGCAAGTAGTGGGGTGAAACTGTGAGTCCTATAGACATGGTGAAAGACTCCCCACAAGCTGGGACCCAGGGATTGCAGAGACGCCACAGAACAAAGAGAGAGACAGTTGCATTAGCAGGAGGCTCAGAAAAGCAGGAAGGTGCTGCCAAACCATGCAGGGAAATGCAGAACATGGAAACCATTTTTGGGTTAGAGAAAAATTCCTGTCGATGGTATGGGAATATTCAAATAGTAGATAAAAGGCAAGGTGAGAACTTCAAGAATCCCATCTGGCCTTTTCATTCTTTTTTTTTTTTTCCTAAATCTATGCTATATATACTAAATTAACCACTAGCCACATGTTAACACTGAGCACTTGTAAATGTGGCTAGTCTGATTTGAAATGTGCTATAAGTATAAAATAAACACCAGATTTAGAAACCTTAGTACACAAGAAATAAAATATCTTATTAATAATTGTTATATGAATTGTTTGTTGAGATTATAATGTTTAAAATATATTGGGTTATATGTATTGTGCTGTAAAAATTAATTTCATCTGTTTTTGCCTTTTTAATGTAGCTAACAGAAAATTTAAAATTATATATGCAGCTCTCAGTTTGTCTCTACAGGACAATGCTGTTCTACATCATTTATCCTGGGTAACCACAGAATGTTGGAGATTCTTTTTGGAGTGAAGATTTTGCTGACTGAAAGGAAGAATTTTCCTTCCATTAAATCTGAACACTACAGAAGGTTGCATTGAGTCCCGAGATGATTTCACCCAGAATCCCAGGCAGAAAGCATCTAACTAGATTATATGCTCTATAGACTTCAGGAGAGCAGTTTAGAAGATTATGTGGGAGTTAAAATATATGCACATATCCCATTATATATCAATAAGATATGTGCTCTGAGAATACTCCCACACACTACTTAGAATACTGGCTTAAATTTTTCCACCAGCAATGTAACTGAATAAAGAAGAAAAAACCCACAGTAGTACAGAGAATGCCAGATACTATAGTTAAAAGGCAAAGATTGTTTTGCATAAAATGCCTTTTTCATAATTTTTAAATATCTTGCCAGCATTTGCTTTCTTTTTCCTTTCTTTCTTTCTCTCTGATACAGCCACCTTAAAAAACCATTAATCTTATTGAAATTTATTATTGATATTTTACATATCTGAAACAATTTGAAGACTAATTACTAAATTAGATATGTTTTGTGTGAACGTATCTGAACAAACAAAATTTTCCTCCCATATCTCCCAACCAACACTGCAGTGGGCACAAAGTAGCGGACAGAGCAAGATCAGGAGGGGCCTTCTAGAACTGGCTCAAGGAGCAGGAATGGGGACTCACACCCCTCAGAGTGTGGAAATCCCCTGTTGTATTCCCCCTCTTTTTTCCTGTTCTCCTATGACTGAAGTAATCCTGTGGCATAGGGAAGGCCATAGTAGCCAAAGCTCTGAGCAGAAGCACCTTCTTCTACATTCAGCTGAGGTGTTGTAGTTCCAAGAGGGTAGGACAAACCACCATTATTTTTTGTCTTGCTTGTCCTTGGCTGGTGATGCAGGCACACTTCAGAAGCACACTGCAGAGCAGGAGAACTAAAATCCAACTCTCTAGTTGCCATGAAATAGAAGAGCGGCAAGGAACTAGAAGGTATGCGGAGGTCACGGGCAGGACTCATTCCCAAGCTGTGCATGTGTGGATCTGATACTATTTAGTATACAAAGGACTTGAAGAAGTGCCCAGATATACCTCTGCCCATGCTTGAGTCTGAGCGCTCGGTGGCATGTACACTGGACAGAGCCAAAGAGCACTGGGAATGCTCTGAAAAGCATTCCAGCCTTGGAACTACAGACACAAAAGGCTGGCTGGAACTTTAAAATCTGAACCTCACCTGGGTGATTGCCTATAAAAACAAAAAACAAAAGTCAATATTCTCCTAGGATTAAAGGAGACCTAGGGTTTCATAATGTATAATACATTCAAAATGTGCTCAACATACAATTAAAAATTTATTTGGCATATGAGCTGCCAGAACAATCTTAATTTGCATGGAATGAGATAATCAAAAGATACTAATGGTGAGATGGCAAAGATGTTGGAATTATCTGACTCTTGAAACCAAAGGAAAAATAGAAAGGGCTCTAAATAAATAGAATATATTTAGAAAGAAACAAATCGAAATTTTAGAGGTGCAAACACAGTAAGCAAAAACAAAAATAAGATCCTCCCTTGACCAACTCAGTAACAGAATAGAGATAACAGAGGAAAGAACAAATGAACTTGAAGATAAATCAATAAAAATGATTAAATCTGAACAGAGAAAATAAAAGAGATTGAAAAAGTGAAAAGACTTTAGAGATTTATGGGCAAATAACCCCCTCAAATCTATCATTGATGTCATTGGAGTCTCAGAAAAAGTGGAGAAAAAGTTTAGTGCAGAAAAAAAAAAAACATTTAAAGAAATAATATCTGAAAATGTCCAAAATTTGGCGAAAGAACTAGATCTCAGGATTCAAGAAGTTTGGTGAATGCCAAACAGGATAAACAAACAAATTCACGTCCAGGCACATCATAATCAAACCACTGAAAGTTAAAGGTGGAAAAGTCCTGTAAACCCTCAGAGAGAAATGACTCATTGCCAATCAAAGAACAACTGACGGGGGGCGGGGCAGAAAGAAGTAGCACGAGTTTTAAATTGCTGGGGGGGAATCTGTTAACCAGAATTCTACATTCAATGGACACATACATCAGAAATAAAGGTGAAATAAAAAACCTTTCAGGAAAGGAAAAGTTAAAGAACATGCTAAAGGAAGTTTCTTAAAGCAAAAGAAAATAATGTCAACCAGAAATTTGGATCTTTAGGAATGAAGAAAGAGCAACAAAAATGGCAAACATCTGGGTAAATATAATTGATTATTTTGTTCTTTAAAATACATTTGCAAGTTGAAAACAGAAATTTGAATATTTAATAGGGATTTTAATGTATGTAGATAACTATAATATAAAAATGGCTAAGGGGACCTATATGGTAGTAAGGTTTCTATATCCCACCCAAAGTGGTAAAATATTACATTCTAAATAGAGTATAAATGTTAAATATGTATATTTTGATCCTTAGAGAGATGAACAAATCATCCAAGAGGAGTTTTTAAAAGTGGGGGAATGAAAATAGGCACACAGAGGGCTAACAGAAGGAACAAACAGAAGGAAAATAAAACAGTAAAGCAAAACCAAACAGATCAATAATTACATTAACTGCAAATGATCAAAACACACTGATTAAAAGGCATGGATTCTCAGAATGAATAAGGAAAATTACACAGTCAAATTGCCAGTAACCCCTGCTTTGTGAACTACCTCCTTTTTACAAGGAGGAAGCAGAGATTTAGAGGAGGGATTAACTTGCTCAAGCTGCTGCGGCAGCTGGCTTTAAATCCGATTTTTCCTAACTTTCTAAATATTATCACCTGCTGCTTTTACTGAACACTCTCTTCTAGCCTTTCAGCATATTGCTGAGATTAAAATTAAAAAAATAATGATGATGACGGGAGGGAACACGGAGGCTGCATCCTGGCAGGACTGAATTGAGAGTCAAAGACATATGAATGGGCGTCAAGCCCTGTAGTGATCAGACTAGGTCTGACCCAATTTCTAGTCTCTTCTGTTGGAAAATAAAGGACCAAATTTTCTCAGGTTTTTCCAGAGAAGAGTTGGTTGCCACTGTGACAGAGGTGGAGAAAGTGTGCCGGTTCCCAGGGTGTGTGTGTGTGTGTGTGTGTGTGTGTGTGTGTGTGTATTCTTTTGATGCACACTGATTACATTTAGCAGACTCTGAGCCCAGGAACTCAGGACAAGTGGAAGTGAATTTTTAACTCTCCTTTCTCATCATTAGGAAAAGATAAGTGGGCTTATGAGCCTTGACAAGCTGTGTTTCCGAGGGAAATGATGAGGGCAAGAACAGGAGAAATACAGGTGGATGGGGTTAAATGGTAAACTATGGTGACAAACACCACTGAATTCCTTAGCTTCCTGGAGCATACACAGAGTTCTCTTTTCTTGCTTGTGACAGGGTCAGTCCATGTGTATATGGTATTGGAAGAGTTGTATGTTGCCTTTTTGATTTCTAGAATATAGTACTAGGCAGAGAAGAAAGTATCAGCGATGACAATTTTGTTTGCAGGGGACAGGCACTCTGAGTGAAAGTGTGGAAAAAGCTATTGTAACTTAATTCTGTCCTGGGACTTGATGATCGGTTCCAAGAGAATAAATCATACAGACCACTGCTATAGGAGACAGCTCACAGCCAGGACTGCCCTTGCTGGGGAAAGTGAGCTTCTTTCCAAGTAACAAAGGAGCCTTTCTTAGCATGTTCATACTAAAACAAAATGGCATTGTGAACCATGACAGCAGAGACAAGAAGTAAAGCCAGTTTTCTACAAAGGTCCAGGTCACAGATGCCCGTGAATGGTTTTCAGAGCTACTGTTTCAAGACAGCACCCACACTCTACTGACTTCTTCCAGATCTAAATATCGTGAGCAGAAAGTAAGCAGCCATTTCACAGGGTGGTTTAAACAAACATCCCTCTACTCAGAAATGCCTTTGATTCAACTCCAAGTATAAAGACAAGAGTTTAATATAAAACCAAGTTCTTATCAAGAAATCTCTAAATATACCCTTACACCATCTCTAAATGCCAGACTTTGTCACGGACATTACACTGGCTTGGCATCTAACATCTCCTGCTGTTAAACTGTCTAAGCCTTTAAGAAAGGGAGTCTTCTATTCATATGGTTATTGACAATTTACCAGTTGCCTGGAAATCCAGACTCATCCGGCTTAAATAGTCACTTACTAAATATCAACAATGGTTTTGTAGGAGTTCCTTTAGTTGAGTGGTTCTCAACTGTTACAGATAAGTCACCTGTTTTCACTTTAAATCAATTACCTCGGGATTTGAGGGGGAGAAAGGGAAGGACTTGAACCAAAGTAATTCTAATATACAATCAGGATTAAGAAATGAATGCATCCCTTTGTTTCTTTAAATATAAATTTTATATTTATCAAATTTTGATAAGGGAATTTCTGAATGGAAAAGACCTGAAAATTAAACCATCTTATGCATTCTGACTGACAATTTAATTGGACTTTTTCACCCAAAAGAGTTACATGCACCCAACAAGAACCTGGATTGAGTAGTAGAAACAACCAATTGGGGAAGCAGGAAGAGAGCAGCGCTAACCCCTCCACTTCCTGCTTGGAGACCCAGGTTCCAGATAACTGCACACCCTGCAGCAGAGAAGTGAAGAGCTACACGCAAGTCCACGGACAGCTATGTTGGCTGTATTTAACGGGCCACAGTCATTTGTTTTGAGCCAAGTCAGAGATAGTTCCAGCATTTAAGATGGGGTGTGTCAGTCAAGCAGGGCAGCGTTACCCTTGTCCATAGCTCATGCTTAGTTTGCACATGTGCCTGGAAGTGCCACACAGGCTATCTGACAATAGCGTGGGTGGGATTCTACCTCAGCGTGACCATGAAGTAGGGGTGTTAAGATGACCACTCTCTCGATTAACCAGATATGCTGAGCCCACCCAGTCTATGCTAGTTTGTTCCAGGGTTATCTGCCCAAGGAAAATAACTATTCAGAAAATGAGGGGAAAGTGTAATTGAGTTAGGAGCTAAGTCAGTCACACAAGAGTTGTGACAATTTGGAGATGCACTGAAGGAGCGAACGCATGAAGCAAGGGATGGAACTGGAATTGGCAGAGACCAGCCAGAGCACAGACCAGCTGATGTGTCATTCATACATTACAGATTTCCTTTAGTGTGTTCTCCTCGCGAGCGCCTTTGTATGCTTCTCTGAGTCATGCACATATTTTTAGATAACAAACAGCAAGGAAGAGGCAGCACTAATACAGTCATACGCCACACAATGACATTTAGGTTAATGACAGACCACATACACCAAGGATGGTGGTCTGTAAGATTATAATGCAGCTGAAAAAGTCCTATGACCTAGTGACACCTTACCGTTCCTAAGGTCTTCGTGCAATGCATCACAGTTTGGTACAGGTCTCAGTCACTGGTGGTAATGCTACCTGTTAATGCCACCAGATAATGCCTGGGCCCCGGTGAGCCTCCCACAGACATCGCCACTTTGTACATTGGCATTAAAACCGAACCTGACTCTTGTGGTTCTTATTCCAATTGCAAGATGCTTTCAGCGATAACCACTAGGAAATGTCGAAGGGAAAGAGAGTTTATTATAGGCCCTGGAGCACACAGGGGTGCCAGAGGGAACACAGTGGGGAGAGAGAGAGCCCAATGAGTCAGCTGGAACCAACATGGCCTGGAGTTCTGCTTTTATTGGAGTTTTACTCAGGGGCCTAGGGTTTCAGGGACTAACTCTTTATTAGTGAATTTAAACAAAAGAATGGGAACTTAAAGTGTGGGAATAGAAAATAAGCAAGAAACCCAAAGCGTTAGTTATTAAAATGAGGTTTTCCAAAACTAAAGGGGCTCAGTGGGGGCAGGTGGCCTGGCCCTTTACCTTGTCCTGTGGCCGGTGATGGGTTCACTCCAAATAGCCTCATGGAAGTGGATGTCTCTGCAACCACAGCTAAGGCTGGCACTTGCATTACACAAAGAAGGGCCAGCTGTCAGAGTTTAGGCTACAGTTGCTCAGCGTTTTTTGTAGTGCTGTTGTTGCAAACAAATCTGTGCCGCCAGTTCTATAAATGTATAACACATACAATTACAGTTACCTTCTGTGTTTGTGTAAGTAAGTACACTCTATGATGTTCGTGCAAGGACAAAATGCCCAACAGTGCATTTTGCAGAGGAATTCCCATCCTTAAGCAGCAGGTGACTGTACGAGAGTGTGTATATAAGGGACATAGTACAGCAATTAAGTAATTAATTAGTATTGCCTTTTAGAGCAGCTTGCCAAAGGGGTTAGAGAAATAATGGGACAATACTGATAACATTTTAAATTCCTAAGAAAAATAATTGGGAAATCTTTTACTCAGAGAATGTATATTACTTTCAAATAACCTCCCCTGCCAAAAAAAAAAAAAAAGACAAAAACAAAAAAATAAAGAGATTAGTGGAAAACCAAAAGAATTTTATGAAAGAAGGTCACCCAAGGGTCAGATGCCTACCCAAGTTTTCACTCCTAGATGAAGGCAAGCAAAAAGCATATGAGGTTCTCAAAGCCTCAGAAAAGTTCCCAGTTTAGGAACTTTTTGTCACTGTAAGCTGAGCCATAGAAGAAACCTTTGAATAGGTATTTGAGGAGATCTGGAAATAATTACATGGTGTGGCAAAAGTAGGTTTCGAGTTGTAAGTATGTGAAAGAGTTTAGTCTTGTATTATTTATTAATTACTATATTATTTTCCATGTGAACAACTGTAAACCTACTGTTGCCATACCCTTTATCGAAGCAAGTAAAATTTAAAATCACAGAATGAAATAATGAGTCACTGAGTAACTAAGTAATAATTCTGATTAATAAAAATCAAGTGTGTAAGGGATTGCTAGGTTAAAATAAGAGTGACTAGGAGAGGAGACAGAATTTAAAATGGATTGAAACCAATTGTCTCCTATGGGAACACATATTTCCTAAAGACAAAGACCTTCCATCGGAATGATTGCCTTGGAAGCGTTGCCTTAGTTAAGTGAGATGAGAAAAGAAAATGCATTGTGCTTAATCCCTGAAAACAGATTGATTAGATCACACAAAATTAGATCTGATAACACATATTTAAGTGGAGGATTCATGATTAATCACTGAATGGAAATATTCTTATATATCTGAAAAATTCTGAATGCGTCTATTAAACTTTACGTTTATCAGACTTACTAGATTAGAATTATTCTTACAAGTCTATTAACACACCTCTGCCTCAATTTGATTCATAGAGATGAAAAGGTAAAAAAATAGAAATGAATGTCAATGTTGAAATTTTTTTGATGAGGTTGTCAAAACAGTGAATGCAATTTCATAGAATACTGTTATATATGTATATGTTTTATATACACATATATGTATATATAATAGTATACACACACACACACACACACAAGAATGAGGAAGTGTGGAAGTGTTTTGGACCAACTGGATTATATCAGAAACATCATATTGTATTGTGCACTCCAAATTAATGGAGTTTGAGTAAAATAAACAGGATGGTAAAGAAACAAAATATTTAAAATATCTCAAAATATTCCACATGAGTAGAGAATACTTGAAGAGTGAGAAAGAATGACAGTGATCTTGAGAGATCTGTGAGACTTTCTCCTATGCAGGTGGAGGATTAAGTGACCTTGACCAGACCTAGGGATGAAATTTGAAACAATGGTTAGAAGCTACAGAACAAGCTACTTCATATAAGTAAGAACATTATAAAACCAATGCTGCCCACAAATTGAATAGGCTGCTTTGGGAAATGGATGTATTTAACATCACTCAAAGTGGTCAAACACACGCTGTGATCTGTAGAGAAGATTCAGTAATGGCATGTATTGCTGTCCCAGGTTGTTGAGGTCCCAAATAGCCCTGGGTTTTAGACCTGGAAGGACTGCTTGAATGACATTTTAAGAAACATTTTGTAATTTTCTAATCTCAGCAGTGTTTTATGGTTATGAAAAAAGTAGATATGATAAGAACTTCTGATTTAGGATAGCCAAGATGCACTTTCTATTCTAAATAGAATAGAAACTCTATTTCTAAATAGAATAGAATAGCATAGAATAGAATAGAATAGAATAGAATAGAATAGAATAGAATAGAATAGAATATTCCATGCACTCTGTGATCCTCATCTAAATGCACTGGACATGCCCTGACTGGTCAGGCTCAGTTTCTTCAGTCTGGCCCTGCAAAGCCATAATAAGTCATTGGTTGGATTCCTGACCAAGGCACATGCCCGGATTGTGGGTTCAGTCCTTGGTCTAGATGCATACAGGAGGCAATTGGCTGATGTTTCTCACATCAGTCTGTCTCTCTATATATTTTTCCCTCCCTCTGCTCTCTCTGGAAAAATGAATAAAATCTTAAAAAAATAAATGCTTCCGACATACTAGATATATTGAGTTATTGTCAAATGGACCAGTTTTGTTTAAAATTGCAGCTGTTTCTAGGTTCCTCAGTGACCCACATAATACCTTTGGCATAGCAGGCAATTTAATAAGGCAAGGGAAATTGAATATCCTCAAAGCCTTTGTCAGTAACCCTGCTTTATAAAAGTGACTTTTATTTGTTGATATTTGCATTTCTCTGCCAGTTTTTAGACTACCCAATGAGCTGTGACAGGAATTAGATACATTAACAGACAATGGAGATTTGTATTTGTTTGCTACTCGGCATTCATTTGCATTTCCTCTTAACAAATCACTGTAAATTTCATTCAAATATTCACCACTCATCTACACAGACCTGCATCTTTGGAAAAGTACATCTCACCTACAAGTCTAGGAAAAGGCCCTGGTTCACTTAAACTAGTCAGCATATCTCAAATATGTATTGGCATATACTGGTAAGTATTCCTGGCCACAGTGGTCTATTCAATTATGGACAAGTGGCCCAAATTGGGAGATGTGAGGAGATGTTTTCAGGGTGGGGGGTGTTAGAAGAGAAAATAGATGATATAACTGGTAAGATAATCCCTGGCTCCAAGAGAGAAATTAGTATACACGGAGGTAGAAGAGCTGAGAGAAATACTGACAAAGTCTCAGTGATGATGCTGTGAACCTCTCTAGATGAAGGCTGCTTGGTTGGGGATTCTGTTATGAAGCAACCAGAAGTATCCTAAGAGATACAGAGGCTCAAACAAATCCGGAGTACACTGACAAAACTGTGAATAACTTTTCCTTTTTATTCATCTCAACTCAGCTTTTTCCCACCTCCTCCTCTGAACATTCTTTCCTTGTTTCATTCATAAGTATTTCCTGCACAAGTCACACTGTTCATCTTCATAACTTTTCTCCAACCTATTTCCTCTCCTCGAGGGCCCCTTCTTGTCAGTAAAAGCTAACCTTTTCTCAGTCCCTGTCTTCCCTCAAGGTTTCATTGTTGCACGATCAGTTGCACACAAAATTTTAGTAACATACTTATTATAACACTTACTTTTGATTATTCATTATTTATATTTCTGCCTTTCTTGGATTTTTGAGACTATAATTTTGTTTATGATCCCTAAACTCAACTGAGCTTCCATGTGGTAACTTATGATAAATGAATTGCTATAGTTCTTAATCCTAGAAAAGTGAAATATCAGGTTTACCAAAATAGCTTCATATTTAGAAAATAATTTTTACTTTTGACTGCAATGTTCAAATATTTTTGACTTATCACCCATCTGAAAATACATTTTTGATCTTACAAGGCATGGCACTTTTTCAGTGACACATTATAAGATAAACACATTTAAAAAACAAAAAGGAGACACACTTCCCAAAGAAATTTAATGTAAAAAAAAAGTGCAAGTATTTTGTGTACATGCATGAGCATCTCAAGATTTTATCGGCTTTTTAATTCAGGAAGGTTTGATGTATAAACAT
Source organism: Anoura caudifer (assembly GCA_004027475.1). Classification (NCBI taxonomy): domain Eukaryota; kingdom Metazoa; phylum Chordata; class Mammalia; order Chiroptera; family Phyllostomidae; genus Anoura; species Anoura caudifer. The sequence continues at coordinate 395,461 of PVKU01000223.1, forward strand.
TTTACAAATCTGATCTCAAAAAGCAATGATTTGAATAATCTGAGCTTTAATGCAAAAACAAAACATGAATTTGTTCAGTTTCTCATACAACATATTTATTAAACATTTCATTGCCAATAATTTCTTAAGATTGTAACATTTAACCTTATAATGGAGCTAGTACCAATTCTATTCATGGGAGTATAGTTCGGACTTTTGAACAGCTTTAAATGAAATGAATGCCACTGTCTTTTCAGGTTGTGCTTGGAGCAGAGACAAAGAAGCATCAACTCATCCTTTCCAACTAATAAAACACTGAACAATGCAATTTTATGACATTACTTTATGCTATTATCACAATGTTAAATATATTTTTGCTTCTGTATGTTCCTGAAATTCAATATATCATCTCTGAACATTACCAATTTTCACTCACTTTAGATTTTAAATATTAAGTATTTAACTTGGGATTCAGGAAAATTTGTGAAAAATAAAGATCAGCATTTAGCATCTTTTCCCAGCTCTCAACCATAGATTTTCAATTTGCTATGACTTATCATGGAGTCTGTTTCAGGAAAGATAGGTTTTTAAGGTAGCTTTTTAGAAATAAAAAAATAGTTGCCGCTGAATCAAAGAGGGGATTCAGAAGCACTGAAGTTCTGAAGGAGCATGTGCTTTGACTATTGTTCCCACCAGTTTCTTCTTTTATTACAAAGTGGCGATTTCTACTATCATTAGAAATATACATTTATATATAAAGTTTTACATTCAAGTCTCTTTATTTTTGATTACCTATGACTAAATACCACAAATCAAATAAAAACTCTATATAATATATCCTTATTTCAGAAGCATATATATACACATTTATATTTGTAGAACAATCCACCATTTTAAATGATATTCTGATTTTTAAAAAATGCTATTTACAATTTATGACAGAGAAATAATCTCAGCCTTTTATGATATTAAAATGAGTGGGGCATTTTTCTGTTTGAATGTGTTTCACCTTGTGCAGGTGAAATGAAGCAACTTCATGAAAACCCATCGTGGAGCAAGGCCTTGTAGATTAAGTCATGAAAGTGGATGGTAGATTTGCTATTTCTGGGTCTGTAGTCATGCTTCTTCACCAAAAATTAGTGATCCTAAGTCAGGACCTTCAAAGTTTCAATTCACACTAAGCCCTTCTTGATCCTTTCATTTTGTCTTAACGCTCTCATCTCTTGCTAGTGCAACCAAGGACCACCAGTCCACATACAATAACTCTCTGCAGCATTGTTGTTTTCTTAAATAGAGGGATTCCTCTGGAAAGCTATCTGAATTACAGGGAGGTCCTTGATCAAGCATCACAGTGCGCCTCAAATTGACATCTCTTCATTGGGCCAGTTCATCCTGGCTAAAATTATGCTCTAAAATTCCTATGTAAAATTCGATACCTACACCATTACTGTGATCAAGAATAGGTTCCCTTGCTCTTCTCCGGTTTCCTGAGGCACAACCATCTCTGAATTAGTGAATGGAACACCAGCACCATTTTGTTTCTATACCTCAAACCTCTAGCTTAAAAACCGAGTTGGGTGTATCGACCAGAAAACTATTTTGTGAGAGTCTCAAAAGTTTTTTTTCCTCATTCTTAAGCCCACTGATTTTGAAACATGTTACAATTAGGACTCTAGAATAAACTGTCTTAACTTGTATGTGCATGGCCAATTACAAAGCTTTGCTAGAAGTCCTATTTCTTCTGAGAATGCCTCAATAAATTATTGCTTTTTTTTATAAAAGCATAGTTCACTTATAGGAGAATAAATGATGGATGAATTGAGACCCAGAAATTGGAACAATAAATATCAAAGTAAATAACTCTTTTACTTGGAATAAGCCTGAAAAATGAACTATTAAACTGGCTCATATTTTTGGAGGAAGCTAATTTGCCAATTTTTTAAAAACCTAGACTGTGAATACTGACATTTTCTATTATAGGTTTCATGTGCTTACAAAATAAGCAACAGTTAAGCAAATGTTCACCTCTGCTCTAAACCAGTTTTTGTCAGGTAATATGTAAAAGTAATACAAGGTTTCCAACTTATTCTCTGAAATTAATTGTGACTAAGACAAAGCGAATACCCCAAACATTTCCCTGTGGTGAACATTTGCTTAAATGACAGAGAGAAAAAATATACAAATTCGGTAGTTAGAACTCTGCTTCTTAACTGCTGTCGGGACGGAGACAAATGTGACTAGATAACAAATGAACAGCCACTGAAAATAGAGGGGAGGATGTTGTTGGAGATTCATACCTCTATCATATTTTTCATAATATTTAATTGGGTTAAACTTATTCTGTCATGAAGCCATCGGTGTAATGGATAACACTCCATGAAACTGTTCATTTCTGTGTGTTACTGATGAGTTTGTGGTGAGTGTATACATGCGTGTGTATGTATCCCCACAAATGCTCACATCATTTCATGCTACACGAGCCTATGACCCATTTTGTAGAAGCCTCCTTTTATTTCTTAAAGAAATAAGGCTTTGTGCTTGGAATTTGTTTGGTCCTGGAAGTGACAAGTACGTTTATAATCCAGTTGAATCAAGAGTGACAAGGAGAAATACAATCGGATTTTTTTTTAAACAAGGGCATTCTTTTCCTAGAAGAGCAACATTCCTTTTTTAAAATTTAAATGTCTTTATTTGTTACTTTCCAAATATTTTGTTTAAAAAATGTTTTTTGCAAATTTATGTTCAAAATCCTTGCCTAGGTACATAACTTTCCTTCTTTGCAATTGATTAGGTAAATTCTTCCATTTTGTTTTCCGCTAACCTCCTGATAACATAAATAGAATACTTGGTGAAGTACACAAACCACTATTGGAGAATAATGATTGTGTAGAGTGAGAGAAACTACAGTGACCTTGAAAGAATACAGCAACCAATGGCAAGGTCATTGAAGTAAGGACCTAGAGCTTCTGCAAAGTGTATATATTTTAGGGAGTCATATTTGGAACAGTACATGCTGGACAGGAGAGTTATAGGAGAAGTAACATGCTAAGTCACCTCATTGATAACATCCATAAATCTGCATACATTTTTAACATTCTGTTTTGTTGTTTTAATTTGGATGTCTCTACACCATACCTGATTTGTAGGACTAAGAGGATCTATTTCCAAGGCAATTGAATAATGTTCATTTCTTCCCTAATATTTTTCTAATACTTCAGTATTCCTAATGATGCATTTGCCTAGTCTTACACTGAGTTTTCTTTCTTTTTTACTCTACTTTAAGCTTCTCTCATAACTCTGTTTGTTGAAAGCGTAGCTGTTAATTCCATATTGTTTCTCTATACCCATGAAAAATTCAGTCTATTACAAGTACCCTTCTGTGTTCTAGGAGCACATTTATTGTCACCTAGACTTATAAATGAGGATATATGGTAACAAACAAACCATCTGCTTCATAAGATAGTAAATTAGGAATTTCACAGCCCTGCCTCCGGACATCATGGCAGAGTTTGGAAAATACTGTACACATAAAACTCTGGTAAGTTACAAAGGCAGACACAATTTGCTTTGACCAATTTTCTAGGATGCATTTTCTTAGGTAAAGCCCTCTTCCTTCTTTCCTGCTGCAAGGGATGGTAAAAAAACAAAACAAAACAAAACAAAACAAAAAAAAAAAACCTCTAAGACAACTAGACATGCACCTACACTCTCAAAGGTGTCCACAAAGTTAAAAATCAGACCAAACAGTAACACATAAATTGTACATCACTGCCCAGACATGGTAATAGCAAAAAAATCCCAAAAGTTACTCCAGCCTTAGAAAAAAGTTTTATCTAATTTACTTTAAAAAAAAGAAATCCTAGGTTCATAACTTTCATAAAAATATGACATTCTCTTAGGAGAATCTAAAACTCTTTTTATGAAGGAATTAAGTCTGCTAATACCATTAGATTCGACTTGAATGTTTAACGATTCCTTGTTATTTATTTTGGAGGCATCAGAAAAAATCTATAAATAAATGTTCAATATCATGGTTTTAAAAAAATCCTGAAAACAGAATGTAATCATGTGTTAATTTCAGATGCCCCCAAAAAATCCAAAATCAAAACAAAGCACTCATCACAGCATTATCCAGAGCTTAAGCTATTTAGGGTATTACATCAATTTGTAAGTTCAATTCTCCAAAACCCTTTTCTTTAAGATAATAACTTTATTTCATCTTTATTACAGTTGTGTCTTCATTACAATTAGCCCTCTGTTAACTGTGCAATTTAATTTAATGTTCGTGGAGTCTTGATCAATTTTACTTTTGTTTATACATGTGCTAATGTTTGTGCATGTGCATTTTCTACCACATTGCAACAGGAAAGCTTTAGTTCGATTTTCCTGCCCTACATGAAGGAAGATTTGGGGAGCCACTAGGTCCTGCATTGCCATTTTATTTTTCTCTCCTTGGGTGGATTTATTGGAAGGAAATGGGTAAAGGAGGGTGGGAAGAGAAAGGGAAGGGATGAGAGAGGGACAAAGGGAAGAGATCTCAGCTATGTTGAATCTTGATTCACGACTTTGCCTCCATTCATGGTTGGTGTTCCAGAACTCTTCCTCGAACGCCCTTGTTTTTCTCCAATTTCATGTAGTGATGGCTCTCTGTACATACACACTGGAAAGCAAAATGGCAATAATTACTTATCATAATTGTAGACATCAATTTGGTCTCAACAAACATGTCAAATTAAAGTTAATATTTTTAACTCTTATCACAAGCTCTTCTCCCTGCAACAAAAACGAGTTTTAACCTAACACTATATTTAATGGATACACATGATCCTCTTCCAGTTCTATCAGCACGACAGCCTATGTCTTCTTGAACTGCAGATATATGAGTGGTTTCTGTTCTCTTATGGATAAGGCTTCTGTCTTTACTGTCCACTAACCTCTATAACAGGATTTTCATCTAGAGTTAGAAGAGACATTCAGGGTATAACATTTAAAAGACAGAAAAAGATATATATTTTATATATATATATATATATATATATATATATATATATATATATATATATTTAGTCCATAGTCTGCAGTTCAGTTTGGATAGAAAAAAATCCTTATATACATGTTCTAATCTAACCTCACTGTAAGTGACATTGTGGTAAATTGAAATATTTATTGTCTATTTTCAGAATATTCTACATAAGAATATTTTTACACAGAATATCCTACATACATAATAGGAGAGAAGGTATAAAAAAGTAAAACAAAATCTCCCAATTTCCCAATTACTCCAGATTTCCTTCACCAAGGTAATGAACACAGTCCATGGCTTCTTAGTTATTCGGCAACAGGAAATGTGATTATGCAACCCTATGATTTCAGTTCACGTCTACATAAATAGTTCGTTTTCTCCTCCATTGTTTTGTCTGGCTCCGAAGCTCAGTCATTTGTAAATTATCATGGCTGCTGCTATATTATTGCATAGAAAGAACACTGTTTTTCAAGTCATAGATATTATCATAAAATGCTCTCTATCAGCACATTGAGTACATTAAAATGACTCATTACACTGTTATGAGATAGACATGTGACAGTAAAAAGGCATATGAGACATTTCACTTAAATATCTGGGGTTATTTTCATCCCTGACTTAGAAACATACAGTTAAGTCCCTCCATGTATTGAGCCATCACTACAATGCCTTGTTAGTCTGAGTGTTATTTCTAATCAAAGAGCTTCTTCCCTAGGGCTTTGCACTGGTACTTGAGACCTGAGAATGGCTGTGATTGAATAGATGTAATGTGGTACATAAGACACAAATTTGGGAGCCACATTGCCTGGGTCCACATGATTACTCAGCCAACTTCTATCTTTGTAAACTTACACACATTTTCATTTAGAAACATAGTGTTTCTATGAGGATGAAATGCTTAGTACATTGTAAGCATTCAAAGATGTTTAAGAAAATGAAAGAGCTAATCTTTTCATGGGAATTTTGAATAACACATTTTAGAGAACATAGTGATAACTTGTTTTTGTTAAAAGCATTCTAAATCCAATACTAGATTAAGAAAACTAAGATACAATAAGACTCTCCTCAGACTAGTTTCATGATGAGGAGACAGGTTTCTTCAAAGCCACTCAGTAGTAGAGCTTCTTAAATGTTAATGTGCATTTGAATCACCTGCTATTAAAATGCAGATTCTGATTCAAAAGGTCTGTAGTGGGTTTGAGATTCTGCATGTTTAATGAGCTGCCAGGTGATGCTAATGCTGGTCAAACCCAAACTACACTTTGGGTAGTATACAATATATGTACAAAGTATGTTTGATAAGCATACCATGCAAAATTATTATGTACATTATTCAGAGACATTCATCAGTAAGATTATATAACTTCCAAATGTACAATTCTATATCACCTGTATATTACATTGTGTGCTAATCATACAACATCTACTGTCCTTCTGTCACCATGTATTTGACCCCCTTTAACTTCTTCAACTTGTTCCCACACCTATTTGCATCTGGTAACCACCATACTATTGTCTGTGTCTATGAGTTTATTGCTTGTTCATTTCTTGCCTTGTTTTACATCCCACATATCAGTGAAATTATGTGGTCCCTGCTCTTTTCCACCTGACTTATTTTGCTGTGCACCATACTCTAAAAATCATTCTACATTGTCACAAATGACAATATTTCATCTTTCTTGTGGCTGAGTAGTATTCCAATTTATGTATGAACTACATCTTCAGTCATCCAAGGCACTTAGTTGTTTCCATGTTTTCAGTACCATGAATAATGCTGCAATGAACATAGGGTACATGTATCTTTACAGATAAGTGTTTTCAAAATTTTGGGGCAGATACCCAGAAAAGGGATTGCTGGGTCATATGGTAACTCTATTCTTAATTTTCTGAAGAACCTCCATACTGTTTTTCATCATGGCTGCCAGTTTACATTCCTACCAGCACAGAATGAGGGTTCCTTTTTCTCCACATCCCCCCAACACCTGTTATTTCATGACGTACTGATAACAGAAATTCTAACAACTTAAGTGAGGTGGCATCTTGTGGTTTTGATTTGCATTTTCATTATAGCTAGTAAAGTTAAGCATCTTCTCTTGTATCTGGTGGCTATCTGTAGGTCTTCTTGAGCAAAGTATCTGCTCAGGTCTTCTGATCTTTTTTCAATTAGATTGTTCATTTTGTTGTTGTGGAATTGTATGAATTTTTAATATATTTTGGATATTAGACCCTTATCAGAGATATTGTTTGCAAATATCTTCTATTTGGTTAAATGTCTTTTTTGTTGTTATGGTTTCTTTTGCTGTGCAGTAACTTTTTAATTTGGTGTAGCCCATTCATTTATTCCTGCTTTTATTTCTCTTGAATTTGGGGTCAAATTCATAAAATCCTCTCTGAGAACAAGGTCCATACAGTTAGTACCTACATTTTCTTCTATGTATTTTATTGTTCCAGGTCTTATAATTAAGTCTTTGATCCATACTGAGTAAACCTTTGTGTATGGTGTCAAATAACAGTATAGTTTCTTTTTTCTTTTCTTTTCTTTTCTTTTTTTTTTTTTTTTGCATGTGGCTTTTCACTTTTCCTGGGCACCATTTATTGAAGAGGCTTTCTTTTCTCCATGGTATATTTCTGGTTCCTTTGTCAAAAATGAGTTGCCCAGACATATAAAGGAAAGAATAAACGAATGGGATCTCACCAAATTAAAAAGTTAGAGATTAGCCTTAATCGATAGGCTTAAGTGATTAAAGCTTTTAAACAAAGAGGCAAAGAGCTTAGCCTTAATTGATGGGTTTAAGTGACTCACAAATGCGGAAAGCTGTTATTCCAAAATTGTGTAGCTTTTGAATAAAGACTCCTTTCCTTCATCACCAAACCTTTGCCTCTGGAATTTTGCCTAGAGGGTGATGGCGGGCTGCAGGACCCCGCTTGCTGTTCAGTAACAATGGCACTGAAATGTGCACTTAAAATGGTAAATTTTATGTTGTACACATTTTATACAACCTAATTAATAATTATACATTGTTTTTTTAAAAAATCACACACACAGAAACAGGTGATCTGAGTATACACTGTAAACAAAGAAGTGACTATTAAAGAGAGGGGTGTCCCATTTGCATGGGAAGGCCCAACAATCACAAATTCTCAAAATATTAGTTGTAAGCCTGTACTAAGAAAGAAAGAGTTGAGATGTAATTGAAGGGGTGTAGGGTTGAAAAGAGGATAGCAGAATCTGATGAGAAAGAACATCTTAAGAGTACACTGCCTAATACACCATATTCATTTAGCCAAATGTGATTACTGAGCACTTAAAATTTGCCTAGTCCTAATTCAGATGCAGTGTAAGTGTAAAATAAACACTACATTTCAAAGATCACTAAAAAGAAGAAAACATCTTTGCATAATGTTTTATACTGATTATATATTGAAATAATAATATTTTGGATATATTGAGTTAAATTTATTATTAAAAAGCATTTCCCATTTTTCAAAATGATTACTAGAAAATTTTAAATTACATATAGCTCATATTATTTCTATTAGATAGTGCTGTCTTAGAAGAATTTGCTGTTCTCTGGAAGAGACGTGCTTTGATTAGAACTAAAGCTGTAAATTAATATATGATGGGGAAGTTAGTTGAAGAAACTTCCTGACCTGATTGGACCTGACCTCCATATGTAGACTTAGGAGAAGCAGAGTGTCGTGAATGAAAAGTGCCAAGATACAGTCATTTCTGTCAAGAGGACTAAAATGAAGCCAGGAAGCTACAATGGATCTTGCTGCATGCAGGTCCCACTAATGAACATTTGGACCTTTAGGCTAACCACGAAACCACATTGCAGATTTAACGTCCTCCTGACCATGGGAACCAGACCATTTACAATCTTCACTCTGAAAGGAGCCAATCCTTTCAGCAGCCAGCATCATTCATTTACATCAAGGGCCTAAATGGGAGCAGCACCTCAGCTTTTGCATCCTTTATTTACATATTGAACATAACCAATCACTGTTAAGCAAACCACATCCTTCTTTTGCATCAAGGACCTAAATGGCAGCTGCACTTGTGGTTTTTGCTTTCACAAACCCTGCCTTTCTTCTCTGGAGCACCATTTCAGTCACTACCCGAATCTGTGCCTCCTGGGTTGCAATCTTTTGCTCAAATAAATGTTTTTAATTCTTTGTTACAACCCAACCCTGTATTTTTGTTGACAATGACTTTGATCCCTTTGATAGGATGAACTGGTTCAGAAAACATCTACTGATCCTTTTAACTCAGCTTAACTAATCAAGCATCACTTTCATCCTATTAATGGCTTTTCACTTTTCCTCTTTTCAAATTTCAATTACTCTTTGCTAACTAATAGCCAAAAATGAATGCGCTCAAACAGAAATGTGTTCATTTATTCTACGAACAAGTGACTACTTTGTACCAGGCAACTGCCTGATTCTGTGTCATCTGCAAGAAATGACCTCTTGGTTCCTGCCCTCAAGGAACCAAGCTAAGAGATCAAAGCTAAGAGATCACAGGTATGCACAGGAACCAAAGGGTAGAATGGGCCAAGGCAGAGAGTTAAATGGAAGGTAGCACACAAACAAGTTACTGATGTTGACTTAGCCTTGCAAGATACAGAGGATTTAGAGAGATGGATGATCTAATAAATAAGGATGAAGTGCTGCTTGTGTAAGAAAAACAGTGACTGACTGAGGAATGCAGTAAAATAGAGAGGCGGTGAGGACTGACAGGACTAATTTGGGTCAGACCTCCTGAATTTCTGGCTAGACCATTTAAGCCATGATTATGATCTATATCAGCCCCAGTTTGATAGTGAATGCAGAGCTAATAATATGTCCATCAAGTATACGAGTGTATAGGGGGAAATCTATTTATTCAATTTCTTTATCTAGAAAAAATGTCTAACTATGTTTACATGACTTGAATACAGGCAGTCAGATTAGTCAAGAAGAATCAGTCAACCTGAATCTTACTGCATGGATTCCATCAGAAAAGGCCGGCAGCATTTGAAATCTGCACAAGTTGTTCTGACAACATGTAGATTGTGTAAAACATAATCTTACGTTTTAGAAACAAACCTAGCCGAGGCACTGCTGCTTAGTTAATAGAAATAACATTTAATATACCCCAAGAGCCATAATTCTGACTGCAATGGAAAGGTGGGGTTCACTTGGTCAAGATATTAGCATGTTGAGAAGTGTTATCCTTTTATTTTGTGCGGTGCTTAATTTAGCATGTAAAACTAAACAACACATGATAAATCAAGAGTTACTAATCCCACAAGTGAAAATAACACACTTTACTATACAGTAAACACTAATCACAATGTTATACAACTCCTAGTAAGAATCTGAAGTTCTGGTGTTAGTTTCCAATCATATACTACTGAACAATTGAGAGAAACCTTTAAGAAGAGTGTCCAGGTTGTTGTCTAGGGTCTGATCCTTGTTCGAAAGTTATATGAATTCTATACTCTGAATTTGTGTTTCTCAAATCATTCCAATCCCATGCAAGACTAAATTTGTCTCTTCCTAATAATCAGGACATTATTAGTAATTGCAAAGAACCCCAGTCTCTTGATGTGCAGTAGTTCATAGTACGAGGCTACTTAAGAAGGGGCTTTTCTCTCACTTTCCATTATAATAAGCTATTATTTCATAAGGAATCTATTTACTTTGCTTTAGGAGTCTCTAAAATAGTTTTTTCATATCTTGTTCTTGAGTACATTCTTCTCCTTCCCTCTCTCTGTTTTATGCATTCTGGTCTACAACAGCTAGAAGAGCCAAGTTTGGTATTCTGGTTCCGTTTGATGACGAGTACTTTCCAGACCAGGAATAAAGTGAAAAAAACAAACCAAAAACTCCAACTCCTTTCCTCTCTTGTCCTCCCGGTTCCCCAATCTTATTGAACAGAAACTCAGATTTAGTACCACTACCCATTTAACAATTGGAAACAAATCCTCTGATTTAGCCAATTTGGAATGCCACTATCTAATCCTGTCTCATTCAGAACTTTGAGGACTACTCTTTGTTATGGATTTTATATTCAGTGGGCATGATTTAATGCTAGCTCCTGGTATGGAACTATTTTCTAACTGTGTTTCAGATTTCACTTTATCCAATTCTCCAACAAATTTTAAGAACATACAGTGTCCTGATGATGCAATACCTGAGGACTAACAATGTTCCCACTCTTTCCTCTGGCCCTTCTGGGTTGCCCTGATCAGGTTTCTTGCCCTCTTCCCTCTTTTATGTGGGAAAAATATACTTTCTCTTTTTTTCTTACCCTGCACACTGTTGAGATAAATGTCACTATTCCTCTAACACATGTGGTATCGTAATAGTTTTAGATAAAAGGTAAAAGGAGATAATGTTCTGTACAAGGAAGCATTTCTGATTGGTTTTATTAGGCTCTTTAAAATAAGTTTTCTTCCTATTTTTTTTCTATTCCGATATATGTTTCGAGTTCATCTTCTTCCCCATCTGCCTCCTTCTCCTCCTCCTTTTCTCCCTCATCCTCATTCTCCTCCTCCTCTTCTGGATATTTCCTTTTATTCATGTTTTGACTTTTCTTCATCTATAGTACATTGAAGCCAAGGAATTCATCTCAGCTCTCACAGTAAAAAAGAAGCAGAGAGCTTTGATGAGAGAGTATTCTTCCTCATTTGCCGACACAAGATAAGTGTAGGTTTCTAACAACAGCCCACATCATATATTATTTTAACACATAGCATTCAGTAGAAATCCCCAGTTCCACCCTTTAATGTGAGCAGAACACATCTACATGGTGGACACTGGTTACCTCGTGATTCGGCCTAACAAAGGTTGCTATTTTCACAGCTGCCTGAGATGCACTGGCTGTATCTCTACACCAAGCCCTCCAGTCCTGGTATCACAGATAAAACGCTACACTAGGTCATAACAGGATCACAAGCTAGCAACTTTATAACAATATTTGGTATTTACTCTATTTTTTTCTTTAGTCTTTAGTTTTAAATGCAAGATTGTGCCATTAGAAAAGAAAAAGTCCAAATGTATATCGCTGGGCTTTGAAGGCTTGTTAAAAATAAAATCCATCATCTCTTTGTAACATCAGGTATGGGTCTTTCCAAGGCAGGCTTTCCATTTAATTTTTTTTTTTATATTCTTTTCACTGGTACCTCTGTTGCAAATGCAGTTATCAGAATATGCAGGCATTCCTTGCCATTATGATAGTTCCAATTCCCTGTTTGCAACTTTTAACATTCAACAAGCACTTTTATTTGTTGTCAAAAATGTCTCTTGGACAAGCTAAATTAAAATAATGCTTTTCCTAAAAGTATGAAAAAAGTGAACTCTCAGGAGCTGCTATTATTTATAACTCAGGCAACTATAATAAACCAAGAGCCAGGTACCATTCTATGGGCACTCTCTTAAGTAACAGCTGTCTTCATAATTGTAGCTCGTATTAATTGAGCACTCATTATATATCTGCAATTTATATACACTAAGATTACTATAAAGGACCCTAAAACATTAAACAAACAAACTCCACTATGTAACTACCGGCTTTTGAACATCCTGTTTCTCTCCTTCCCTTTTGGAACAGACCTGCTCAAAACCGTCATTCAGAATCACTTTCTTCTTTTACTTACCTCCTCTGATATCGTGAATCCACTTTAATTAGACTTTACGCCCCATTACCTTCACTGAAATCACTCATGTCCAGTCACTACTGACCTTATGTTACAACGCAACGGCCAGCCTCATACAGCAGCATACTGGGTGCTCAGCAGAGTGGGAGGAAGATAACAGCTCTGGTCCTAGTTTTGCCTTTCAAGATGTATGGACCTAGGTGAGTTATTTAAATTCTCCTGAACTGGTTTCCTCAGGTTTAAAATCAGAATGGTTATCTGGGTTTTTTTGGTGTTATGGTTATATATTTATTTTTTATATTTTAAGTATATTTTATTGATTATGCTATTACAGTTGTCCCATTGTTTTCTCCCCTTTATCTGCCTCTGCCTTGTATTCCCCTACCACCAGCAGCCTGCCCCCCTTCGTCCATGTCCATGGGTCATATATATAAGTTCTTTGGCTTCTCCATTTCCTATACTATTTTTAACCTCCCCTTGTCTATTTTGTGCCTACCAATTATGCTTCCTATTCCCTGTACCTTTCCCCCCCATTCTCCCTCCTCCCCCTCCCCACTGATAATGGTAACCTTGACATGTATACTCCCAAAGTGTTAGTGACTCTCCAATGATACTCTGGCTATGGAAGCATGTTGAAAATAACAATGAACCATGCAAATGAAATATGAAATAACACACCTGCTACTAACTATTACCTTTATATTACTCCTGGCTTCTTGCAAATCCCTTAAAACTTGACCGTTCTGGTTGTTCTGGGGCAAACCAGGTGTAAATGGCTGAGTGGCAACACTGCTCTGCAATGGGGAGCCGGAAACCGTGTGTGGAGGGCGGTCGTTATGGACAAACTTTGTTTTCCAAATGGAGACACTTTATCTCCAGTTTCTAATAAAGCTAATAAGAGATGTTCTGTAAAGAACTTCCATCCTGTATTAATTGTCATAAGAAAAGTAATAAAACTTGACTAATCTTTCAATTATCACCAATAAAATGAAATTTTCCTTGGCCCTCTGTAATTTTCAAGAAGTGGAAAGGTTAGATTGCTCTCTTAATTAAGTACCATTAAAGATACTTAATTGTCTTAATAGCATATCATAGAAGGGTGTGGGCAATTAGCATGAAGCAAATTTCACACCTTAATTGATGTCACATGGAATCCCTTTGGAACTGTAGGAGAATTTTAAGTGCTGGTTCAGAAGCCATGTATTGTCAAAAAAATCTACCCAGTGTGCTGCAAATGTTTATTATAAAGAATTAGGAGACATTGTAAACAAAAAAAAATCTGCCTTCATTTAGAAAGAGATAGAAGCAATATTTGCGTGTATGAGAGAAATGGTAGAAGGAGGTGTGGGGGAGAGGTGCAAGGGTTTTATGGAAGACTGAAGTCAAAGGCAGGAAATAGCTGTTGAAAGGAGTTACAATGGTTTGGGGACAGAAGGCGTCACAGTCTGGCAGAGATCCCAAACTCAAAACATGGAGAAGAGGTGGTTGCACCTATATTGCCTTTACTGTAATTAAAACAATCAGTGGCATTAGAGGTAATTTTTTGCTCCATTTTTCTGTTTCTGTCATTTAGTATGGTCGGCCCCAAAAAGAGATTTTGGAAAACAAACCCTGTAGTTGTCTTTCTAGTTAATTGAAACAAAAATATCAAAATCAGTTTGCCATTGGTGTCCTTCCAACTGGAGCTTTACCTCATGACTCCTGATTTGTTCTGTTATTTTTTTTCGCTCCAAATTCAATTTTTATTGTTTCTCATCCCTTAATCAAAGTCACCCCTTACAGCATTTGTCCAGTACATAGCACAGCAACACAATGTCCAATTCCCAAGGGAAAATAAAAGGCCCTTTTCACTGATCCGACAGATGTTAGAAATCCAAATTTCTTATAACGTCTAGTCTTCATACTATTCCTATGAAACAGATGGAATTTACTATTATTATATATATTTCACATGTTTTATTGATCTGTTGATTTTAGAGAGAGAGGAAGGAAGAGAGCGAGACATCAGTGTGAGAGAGAAACACCCACCGGTTGCCTCCCATCTGTGCCCTAGCTGGGAATTGAACCCACAGCCCAGTCCAGGTTCACAGAGCAGCATTCCAGTCAATTGAGCTACGTGGCCAGGGCAAGGAATTTGTTATTGACTTTACTTTCAGAGGCTACTGAGGTTAAAGAAAGTACATTATTTTCTCAAAATTACTAAGAAAATCATAGGCAAAACTTTTATCAGAAGAATTAGACATTTACTTCTCCATGATTAATTCATTTCTATTAGGTTGCACTTTCTCAGTGATCAATATAGTTAAATAATTGGCATTATCTCTACTAATTCCAAATGATAATTTAACCAGCACTAACAGGCACCCATCTTAATAGGGGTAGAAAATGTAAAAATGTAACATGTTTAATATATTTAATTTCATGGTGTCAGAGTGTCAATTTATACTAGAGTAAATTAGGCTAAGTCCAATATGTTGATCATAATAATTTAATATTTGCCAATGCCCAGATTTGACCAAAATGTGCCTAGAAACAACAAATTTAGTTGAGAACACTGAGATTCAAACCTGGTTGCCATTAGAACCACTTGAACAGTTTTTTAAACCTGTTGATTCCTAGGTCATAAATAAGTAAAACAGACACTTTGGGGGTTTGTTCTGAGAATCTGTAGCATTTACAAACTCTCCAGATGGCTCTGATACAGCAGTTTGGGCAGCCCTGACCTCCCGCCATTGGGACTTACATCGGTTGCCTTGTGTTTACACGTGTGTGCGCGCGCGCTCTTTTCCTACCAGAAAATAAATTGGTGGAAAGGGGTAAATGTTCTTTTATTTCAGGCTTAATAACTTCTGTAGCAATGACTCTCAATCAATATTTACTAATTTTATTTTGGAAACCTACTTTTTTTCTCCAGAATTAAGTTCTTGATGCTTAAATCTTTAATAGAAAGTGCACACATTCTTTTCAGAGGGAAGAAACTGGATTCTGAATACCAACCACTGTGCAGAAACTAAGTAATGAGCTTCCTGAAGTCGAAAGGAGGCAAAAAGGAGATTTTATCTTGTTCTTTGTAAAAGAATATTTGGCTGCTGTATCTGAAGCTAAAGGGGGAGGTCACCACCAAGACAATTTAAATATGGGGAGTTACTCATCTGTGGCATGAATAATGCTCTAAAAGGGCAAAACTGAGAACTGTGAAGGCTGCACCGTTGTCTTAAATTCCAGGGGAGGGGACCCATGTAAGTGGAGGTTTAAGTACAATGCACATAGTAATGGGTTTAAATATTGAGTCCATCCATCTGTGTGAATAAGATGCTCTTGCAACCCCTCATTAACACCTCCTGTGTTCTAAACACAGGATGGAGGGTGAAGCTGTGCAGAGAAAGGGGTTGGTGGATAAATACTGTATTATCATGTGATCGGTGTGGGACTGAAAGATCCTCACAGTGGCAGAGCTTAATTTGGGGAATCCTGACATTCAGAATTATAAAATCAGCAAGGCTGCAAAAATGGCAGAGCTTTTTGAAATAAAGAAACAAAAACAAAACAAACCTACTCTGGCTGTCCTCCATAAGGGGCCAGTTCCCTTCACAAAGAAACCACATTCACTGCCTGCAGTACTGATTCCTTTGGTATCAGTACTAATGGTAGGCTTGTGGGTTTACAAAAATTCCTTCAAAAGCTAAAAATAATTGACAACCTTTCTGGTTAAACGGCAGTATAACTTCTTATGAAGTTGTCATTTTCTATTTCTTTTCTAAAAGTATGTTCTAGTTATATGCTTTATATTTGACATATGGAAAAAAGTATTATCAAAAACTCTAAGCTAAGTATCATGGCTAGAATGTCCCTCATTCTACCCATCCCTTCAATAAAAGTCATAAACCACCCATTCTGAAATAGCTCATAAAATTGTACTTTATTCATTCAGCAATTCAATCTCGTTAGAATCTTGTTATATGTAAATCCTACGCTGGGTTCCATGAAGGAATATGGTTTTACAATAAAGTGCTTATAAAACCTACCACAGAATGTCATTGCCAAAAACTGTAGGAATCATCTGGTCCTGATTCTTCTTTTACAGAGTAGGGAATGAAACCTGTTAAAATTCATCCAAAAAAGTGGTGCTTCTTAATTCTTTTTTGCCTGATCCAAAAAAGTGGTGTTTCTTAATTCTTTCTTGCCTGATTTTTACCATGGTACCCTCATAACTATCCTATCTGATCATCTACCATTATGAATGTACAACATCATACACATGCTTATTGCATCGATTTTGCATGCTATAGAATCAGCTAACTATTCAAGTTGTACCATGGTATGATATTGCTGCTTTGCTCTCTATAACTTTTTGGAGTGTTTGCGTGTTCATAGGCTTCCTTCGGATCGAAGGCCAGTAGAGTAGAGGGGTTAGGTTCATAGGCCTTGGCACTACTCTTCCTGGATTGCAATCCCAGTTTTGTATTTATCTAGCCTTGTGAACTTGGACAGGTTAATTACTTTTAATATCAGTTTCCTCATCTATAAAATGATGATAAATAACATAGGGCTGCTGTAAGATTTAACTAGATAACATATTTAACCTGCCTAATAAATAGTAGATTGATAAATTGTTACAGAAGTAGTAAGACTAGAAATAGTAGCAATAATAATGGGAGCAAGAGTAGTTTTGGGTTCCTGGCAGGGAGGAAAAAGTTCTCCTAAAAATGATGCCTCAAGTGTACATACCTCTGATAATAATGCTAACCAGTAAATGTCATTTAATGATATAAAATTCTCCATGGAGAATTACTGTGTATGTTTTATAATTTCAATAATGATATCAAAGTATTGATGAAGCATAAGAGTACAGACCAATTTCATGTATATCTAGTAAGTTATAAGTGCATTGTCTCCATGAATCTAAAAATTCAAAATGGATCAAAGACTTAAATGTTAGACTGGAAACCATAAAAATCCTAGAAGAAAACGTAGGCAGCAAAATCTTGGACATTGCTCGGAGCAATTTTTTTTATCAGGTATATCTCCCCAGGCAAGGGAAACAAAAGAAAAAATAAATGAATGGGACTCCATCAAACTTAAAAGTTTTAGCACAGCAAAGGAAATCATCAACAAAATAAAAAGACAACCCACAGAATGGGAGAACATAGTCACAGATATATCTGATAAGGGGTTAATATCCAACATTTATAAAGAACTTACAAAACTCAACACCAAAAAACAAACCAATGTAAAAATGGGCAAAGAACCTGAATAGACAGTTCTCCAAAGAGGACATACAGATGATCAATAGACATATGAAGAGATGTTCCACATCACTAATCATCAGAGAGATTCAAATTAAAACCACAATGAGATATCACCTCACATCTGTCAGAATGGCTATTATCAATAAATCAACAAACAACAAGTGCTGGCGAGGATGTGGAGAAAGGGAAACCCTTTTGCACTGTTAGTGGGAATGCAGATTTGGGGCACCCACTGTGGAAAGCAGTATGGAAATACCTCAAAAAATTAAAAATGGATCTGTCTTTCAACCTAGTGATCCCACTTCTGGGAATATTTCTGAAGGAACACAAAACACTACTTCGAAAGAACATAAGCCCCCTTATGTTCACTGTGGTGTTATTTACTATCACTGAGATATGGAAGCAGCCCAAGTGTCCATCAGTAGATGAGTGTATAAAACAACTATGGTACATATACACAATGGAATACTATGTGGCCTTAAAAAAGAAAATTTTACCTTTGCGACAGTATGGATGGACCTGGAGAACATTATGCTAAGTGAAATAAGCCAGTCAGAGAAAGACAAATGCTATGTGATTTCATATGTGGCATTTAATGAACAAACTGAAAAGGAAAATGGGGACAGACTCATAGATGGAAAGCTAGTTCATTGGCTGGGAGGTGCGGGGATGGGGGACTGAACAAAAAGGAAAACAAATGACTCGTGGCCATGGACAACAGTGTGGTGATTGCTGGGGGAGGGGGCATCAGGGTACTAAATGGTAATGGGAAAATACAATAAAGATAAAAAAGGGTCTTTTATTTCTAGGGAGCAAGAATACTGAAGATTTAAAAACAAGATTTGAAATCTGGCTCTGCTGCTTAACAGCTGCTCAATTTGAAAAATAATTAATGTTTCTGGGCTTCGGGTTCCACATTCGTAAAACAGGGATAGTACTAGGATCTCCTTGGTAGAAAGGCAGTGAACACTGAAAGAGGCAATAATTGAGATATGTGCAGAATGATAACTACAAAGCAAGCATGTCTAAAGCTGTTATGGAATACTGTCAAAAGAGTGAGCCTTGCTCTCTAGGACAAAAGGCAAAGAAATTTCTAGGCAATTAAAAGGTCTTTGATCTGAAACCATTTCAGTTCTTGTTATCACTTTTAGGAGCAATTCTCCTCACATTCTATATACTTCACACCTAAGGTTCAGTCTCATAATCCAGAGAGACAAAGAGCCTTGGAAGTAAATGCAAGCATTAGCAAATCTGATTTAAAATGGAACTTATTTTTTCCTAGAAAAGGAAAATCATCCTAAAGCATCAGTAAATAAGAAATAAAAACAGCCAATGAACCAAAAATGTCAATGAAAAAAATTAGGAAATCAGAGCTATTCTGAAGTTAAAACAATGACAGGTCAAAGCAGAGGCTCCTAGTTGTCCCATTTTTTTCTGAAGTGGCCATACAGGAAAAATACTATGTCTTAGTCTTCCCTGCACCTAAGTATGGCCACCTGACTACACTGTGGTCAGAGGGATGAAGGCATCATATGGCAACTAATGGAGAACATGTTGAAGAGAACATGGGCACAAGCTTTTGCCTTCATCTCCTTCATCCCTTTCTCTGTCCTCTGACAGGAATAAGGGTGCCAGTTGGATCATGGGGGTCAGGGCAGAGCCAGGGCCACTGTGTGAGGTTGTGCTGATGCACTGTGTACAACGCACCAGGTGGAGAGGCACTAAAAGCTGGATGCAGCCAGGGTCCCGAACAGCAGGAAGGACACAGTACTAGTCCTGGAGAAATGACACTAGATTTGGTTCGTGAGAGAATAAAACTTTTTATAATTAAATTGCTCTTCACAGGGTTTTATGTTATATACAGAAAACCTAATTCAACGTACACAACTAGAAATGTCTAGTCATCTCTTCCCACACTTGTGCTGAAATGAGGCAATAAACGTAGAATAAAAGCAGCTGTAGGAACAAGATCATTGCATATGTTTCTTTCCCAAGTATGTACGGACCCAGGAGGAAGCCTGACTAACCGAAGTGCAGTTATGATTAGGGTGGTAGGTTACAGGTGTTTCTTTCTTTTTTTGCAGGGGGGGTAGTATGGAAAATATTGGTTATAAAAGGGATGAATAAAACACAGAGATATCTTCCTTTTCCTTTATACTTTCCACAAATTGGTAATGAGCATATAATGCTTGCATAACAACCAAAAAAGTCAACTTAAATGCAAAGTTAAAAGGTAAATTTGTCCAAAACATTGTTTTTGGAATCAATATATTTGTCCGTGCAAAATATTATCCCTTTCTTAGTCACCCTCTGCCTAACTCTGCGAGCGGTACATCACAAGTCTGCCAGGGTGTTTTTGTTCTGCCTAATCTCTACCTCTCATCTCAAACGGTCCGAACCAGGCCTAGGCCTGAGGTACCTAAATCCCAAAGAATTCCCTGCAATGTATAATATATCTTTTACATTACACTATTGCTACTAGTACACATTTCATATCTCCAAGAATATTATAAAGATCTCCAGAATAGGTAGTTCTTCTTTGCTTTGTATTTACCTATTCATTCATTTGTTCATTCACATGTTCACTACTCATTTGACAACTGATTATTGAATATCTTTGTGATATGCCAGACGCTGCACAAGATACACGGAGATATGAGGAAATAAAGGAAAAATAAAACATGTTCCATTCATTCAAAAACTGAGCTAACTATGGATAAGAGAGGACAGAATAGAAAATAGGTAAATTTAATACAATGGGATAATTTCTAGGGGAGAGAAATGTACGCAATGATAAGGTGACAGAATGCTTGATTCTACCTGAAGGAACTCAGGGAGACCCTCACAGAAGTGCTGATTACTAAATTACTTTTTTTACAAGAAATACTAGGCATTGTCCAGGCAATAAGACCATGGAAACTGCAGGGAGGGAAGGGCAAAGAAAACTACATGGGGCCCAAATTAGTGAAAAATATTGTAGAAAGGCAAGTTCAGTTTTGTGTGGTTAAAAACACAGAGTGCAGAGCAAACACCTCCATGGAGGTTTGGGCAGAAGCAAATATCAAGGATCTTGTGGATGAACCGTGTGCCTCTGATATTTTGGACAGGGCCAAATATCCACTAACCACGTACAAATAAAGTGCATGATGAATTGCAGTGCACTGCCTCACTTTTCACATTTTCTCACACAAGGAGCTTCAATTAATGTTTTAGGTGATCATAATGTGTGACATTTAAAGGAGAAGAATGTAACAGGGGCACATGTCCAGACCATCGCCACTTTGAGCCCATATTGAAAACCCGTCTGAACGCAGTAAACATGGTCACTCCAATGACACAGTCTCATCCTATTCAGGCAAAATGTTGCAAAACGTGGGTTTCCTCAGCATAAAATTATTTATTCCACTGCTCAACTTGAAGTAAGTCACATATTAAATATCAATTAAATATAATTATATTATATAATGGGGGGAGGGAAAGTTATGGGCTTAAATGAGGATAAAATTTCACACTATAAATATTTATTGAGCACAGTATAGCATACTATTTTCTTTCCTCAAAAATACAAAGAAAAATCAATACATGATATTGTTAGATAAGTTCATAAAGATGTAGAGATTAGCATATACACATCTTTCTAAAAGTCTTTTGAAAACTTTAAAGCACTAAAATAGTATTCCTGGTTTTTTAAGGGTGT
The DNA here is from genome assembly GCA_004027475.1 of Anoura caudifer. Lineage (NCBI taxonomy): Eukaryota > Metazoa > Chordata > Mammalia > Chiroptera > Phyllostomidae > Anoura > Anoura caudifer. The sequence continues at coordinate 417,052 of PVKU01000223.1, forward strand.
AGCCTGAGATATTACATTGTTGTGTTCCAAAAAGAAGGACATTTTATGACAAATGGTAACTACCACTACTTTTCTACTTTCAGGAATTTTCTACCTTTCCATATCCAAGCAGTTTTTTCTAAGTACCAAATATTTGTAATATAATTTTCTTTTTTAAAACATATATAGGTACCATCGTGCTTTCTGTTCTGATATGTTGCATGCTAAGGAAACTCCACTGTGTGAAGGGATAAGGAAAAAAATGGCATAAACACACCAATCAGATTCTAAAGAAGAAAAGAAGTTTGTTTCTTACCTTCAATAGGTTTTGGTACAAAATGTGATGAGGGCTTGGTTTTCTTCACTCTGTTCCCCTTCATAATTTGACCTTCTTTATTGAGTCCCAGAAACCACGCTCGGCCTGATTCTTGCTGACGGTACAGTGTGGAAGAATAGATCACGTAGTAGTTTTCAAACACGGATTCCTTAAATTTGCATTCTGGAGTGAAAACATCCTGCAGAAAAAAAACATAGATACAAAAAAGAGGAAGGATTTTTTAAATACAATGAACCCGAAATATAGGTCCGCTGTTAAGAACACATGAGAGGGAATTGCACATAATTTCTACTAGCTCTTGGTTATAAAGATTGATCATGCAAAATCAAGAAACAAGATTTTCTTTCGAAAAAGCTTTTACCCTACAGAACACAACTGCATAGGGTAAAGTCATTCATTGAGTTAACATTAAGACTATGCCCAGGTCCAAACTCTGATCCCAGTATGTTTTGTAAGTTTCAGAGACTGGCCATTGTGTGTGCGAGTGGCCCTTAGCATGTAGAATGCACCCCTGGGAATCAAAATCCAAACAACAGCACACGCGGGCTCAGCAATGTTTTTGAAGGGTCGGTCTATCCTAAATGTACAGCCACTGTTGCTCTTCCTAGCTTTACCTGCCAAGTGTCTGTTTTCCAACTCAAGTAGCAATACATGACTTGTCCAACCGTGTATAGTTAATGCAATTAACTTGCCCCATACTTCTGATTCATCTTTTTCCTGTCCTTTGCAGACCCACATTTCCTCCTCACTGCGCTAGCTGTAATAACCCTTGGGATGAAATTGAAAAGGAGTGAATGAACACTCATTGCATTGCAGCCCTGGTCCCCTCTCTGATTCTCAGAAACAACAAGCATAACCCATTTCACGTCCTTCACAACCTTTGCTTTCCAAAATCTCTTCGACAACAAATTAACACAATTTGATCTCACATTTCATTAAGGTCACTGCTCAAATGTGACTCTCAGACACCTCCCCAACTACCTTACATAATTGAGCACGTTCTTCATTCACTTTCTAATCCTTTACTTTGCTTTTTTCTTTATAACACTACCTCATATTATATTATATATGAATCTGCTTAAGCTTCTTGATGGTAAGTGCCACATGGTTATATTCCCCTCTTATTCCCAACAGTTACTAGAATTTAGAAAAAAACAACTACTTTAACAAAATAATTTGCTGATAAGATATGAGAGCTGGATTTTTATTCCTGCATATCTCTAATTTGTGATGAAATTGGGAACTTCTTAGGTTTCCTGTTCCAGTAAATATAAACGATAAATGTTTGTTGAACTAGGTGGTAATAGGCGTCTATTTTGACTTAAGCCTTTTATACCTTTACTATTCATATAAAATAAATAATTCCTTGAAATTAAAGAGCCAATATAAAAATATTGTTATTTCAAAAATTAGGGCTTACTATCAAAAAATGGTGATAATGCATTGCTAAGAAAACAAAATGCAAAACATAAATAAGAATATAATCAGAGAAATCAAACTTAGCTCTTATGTTAGTAATTATGACTGATTCTCTTTATGATATGTAAAAATTATTGATTTTCCAAACACATGCTATGTACAAAGGATCCTCTCAGTTTGATCTTTTTCCTTTTCAAATGAAAACCATATCTAAACCCTTTTCAATGTACAAAAGCATCTTTCCTATTTGCTGTGCAATCTTGTCTATTGGGTAATGTATAAAGAAAAATGAATAAAAATTGATTATTTTTAAACACAATTTACATCCAACAACTCCAGACATAGATACTTCATTTGATTATATAACCTTCGAATATCTGGCTGTGAAGCTTCTAGTTTGCTAACTTCATCAACAGCTTTTAGATGCACAGATCTTGAAAATCTTTGGTTTGCTTTATATAGTGTATTGTCAGACATAATAATATTAAATCAAGCAAGACAATGATTGTTTTCCCTCTTGACAAGAGACAAAGAAAATGTTAAAATATATTATTTCAAATGAAACATTATTTAAAAAGCTGCATTGTTTTTTACTAGAACAAATCTAATTTTATAACTTAAAAATACTCTAGAGATACAGAAATCTTTACATACTATCTATATAATTTTTAAAGCTTTTATTCATTCATTTTTACAGAGAAGGGAAGGAAGGGAGAAAGAGAGGGAGAGAAGCATCAATGTGTGGTTGCCTCTCATATGGCCCCCACTGGGGACCTGGCCTGCAATCCAGGTATCTGCCCCAACTGGGAATCGAACCAGTGACCTTTAGGTTCGCAGCCTGCACTCAATCCACTGAGCTACACCAATCAGGGCTCTAGGTAATTTTTTACTGGAAAATGAACTGATTTGTCTAATAGTAAAGGTTCTTTGTTAACATATTCTTTGTAGTATCTTACAAAGCAACCAAGTAAATTTATGTCATCATAAAATGATAAAAACTGTGGTATATAGGAAACACAATTGTGAAGGCAGATAGATTCAAATCCATGATTTTAAAACTTGGACAAGTTATTTAATTCTCCTAGAGCTTAGTGTCATCTGTGAATTAAGGCTAATGATATCATCACTATAAGTTTATAATTAGTAAATAAGACAATAAAGGTGTGCTTAACATAGTATCTGGCATATTACTCACTTTCTTTACTTCTGGTTATAATTAACAGATAATATCTGATAAGAGAAAAAAATTATCCTGAGCAGTAGGTTGAGGAAAGTTACTTTACTTGTGGAATCCAAGTAATCTATTATAAGTTTCTCTTCCCTGTGAGGGCTAATCAAGACTACCTTACTTAAGGTTAATTTGGTCTTCTATATAAAGAGCACACGAATAAACCTGACCATTTCTCTTTTTCTGGTAGAGGATGTTTTTGACACAGGTTTAACCCAGACAATGAAAACAGTGAAATTGTTAAAAATTTTCCTTCCTTTTGATCAGTCATCATTTCAAATGGAGAGTGCAGCCAAAACGTCAAAGGAAGGCTGACACTCAGAAGGGCAGCAATGGAAGAGTTAGAGATCACCAAGACCAAAGATGTGTCATTAAAGACCAAGGCTAAGATCTTCCGCACCCTTGCATTCCAAATTATTACGTACAGATGTGAAAGCTGGGCAGTGAAGAAGGCTGATAGGAAAAATAAAATGATTCATTTGAGATGTGGTGTTGGAGGAAAGCTATACGGGTACCCTGGACTGCCAGAAAGATGAACACGTGGGTCCTAGAGCAAATCAAAGCTGAAACATTGCTGGGAGCAAAGATGACAAAACCAATTCTGTCTTACTTTGGGCACACCATGACAAAGCAGGGTTCCCTGGAAAAGGTAATGCTGGGAAAAACAGAAGGCAGCAAGGAAAGAGGAAGACTGATCATGAGATGGATTGGCTCCAAAAAGGAAGCCATAGGCCGGAGTTTACAGAGGCTGAGAAGGCGTGTTGAGAACAGGATATTGAGGAGATCACTCATTCATAGGGTTGGTAGGAGTTGGAGCAAACTCGGTGGCACTGACACACAAGTTCTAGACATGAATCTGAGAAGTGATGTGATTTTCAGGTTCTTAACACCTCCTAATAAGGCCCAATATCACACAGCTGTTGGACTTAGCCTCTAGTCAGAAGCCTACAAGTATAGTAGTGTGGTGGGAGTGGGAAGTGGGAGGCCCTTGGGTGAAGGAATATATCATATTACAATTCACTGTTATCATCAAAATTATTTCCAAGAGTCTGAATGTTCTGGGGACAGAGAGCAATTATTGGAGGAACCGTGAAGTTCTCCACTAAAATCATCATTGGTTTTTATGAAGTTTGAGCATATACACAATATGTCACCAAATGCCCACAGTGACTAAGTTTGAAAACCAAGGCAACTACACCGAATTCCCTGCACACATTCATGAAGGAGCATGTGAGCCTCTGCTGCCTCAGTCTGTCTTCCTTTCTGTGGATCAGAATGAAAGTGGGGGTGTTTTCAAATTCCCATACTTCAGTTTAAACTTTGTAATACATTTTAGAAAGTCATTCACTTTGAATATTCTAAACAGCCTCAGAAATTATCAACTGAGGTTGGAAATGTGGGGTTTTTTACATGAAATTTTCCTATTTTTAAAACTCCATATGTCGGTACCTTTGAAGTCAGAATAACTGGTATCATGCATAACCTCCTGATGTAAATAATGGCAAAACTGTGCAAATACATGAGGCAATAGCCTCCTGGCACCTGCCAACTAGAATTACAGGGTTTTGATCTTCAAGAGAAAGAAAATATATGAGGTAAGTACCACATGAACTCCAGCTTCCTACAAGTGACTCTTTTTAACCCTGGAATGGAAGGGTGAGGCTGAAGTATAGCACTTTCATTTTTCTTAAACTGAAGAGGCAGAAATTGAGGTTTGGGGCTATGAAGGACCTTTGATATGCGGATGAAGGTTCCAGAGAAAAGGAACCTGGTAGAATGGGGGGGAAGACTCAATGGGAACTCCCAAAGACCCTGGGCTTATCCATAGACTGCATGTGTTCAAGACGAGAGTCCTCAAAGCCCAGCATGGAACAGCTACTGCAGATTGAGAGCTGAAAGAAGATACCAGAGACTGCGCGGGGCTGGGATGTGATGAACTTCTAAATAAGCCGGAAAGGAGACCCCTTAAGAAGCACATTGGACATTCACTGAAACCCTCAGAAAACAATCTCAGATTAACGATCACACCTAGCTAAGGTCTCTCCACCCCCCACCCCCAGAGCTAAAGATATCAGAAAAATAGTGAAGACCTAACCCCTCTGCCTCCAACACACACACACATACACACACACAACCTGATAAGAGGATCTACTAGCTATTTATCTAAATGCCAAAACACACACTCACACACACTGTTTGTCAGAGGATAAAATAATACATTCTACAACATATCATAGAAATGTGTAACAAGATAAAGATCACAGAACATGGATATAAGCAAAGCAATGTAATCAGTCAATACAAAGATCAAAAGATGGCTCAGATTTAGAATTAACAGCTCCTATAAATGTTATAGGACTTAAAGAAAAAGAAAGACATAATTAGTAATCAAATAGAAAATAGCAGCAAGAATGGAAATGATAAAAAAACAAATGAAAATTTTAGAACTAGAAAGGATAACATTTAAGGGGAAAAAATTTGAATGTACTTACTGCCACAAGTAGATACTGGACAATGAAGGCATGAATGAACCTGAAGACAGACTGATTGAAAGTACCCAGGCTAAAATACACAGATAAATAAAGACTTCAAAAAGCACACAAAGAAACAGGCTCAACCAGTTCACAATATTAAGTACTTTAACATATGTGGAAGAAAAAGAAATAAAATAAAGGTGAAAAAAATGAATAAGTAATGGTTAAAATTTATCAAATATAGTAAAAATAAAAAGTCCTACAGATCCAGATTGAAGAAGTTCAGCAAACTCCAAGCAGGATAAAAACACCAAAACTATACTCAGGTACATTGAAACCAAACTGCTGAGAAATAAAGATAAAGAAAAAAATTAAAATGAAGCAAAGAAGAAAAAAAGACATCAAACACATAAGTATTGGAGGCTAGGAGACAAGAGAATGAAGTCATTCAAGTGCTAAAATAAAAAATCAATTGAACCCAGTGCATGTATCCTTCATAAGGATATATGCATAATTTTATACCCAGTGCATGTGTCGTTCAAAGCTGGTAAGATAAAGTAAAAGTATTTTCAGATAAACAAAATGAGTGAATTTATTTCTACCAGACTTACATTATAATAAATGCTAAAATATGTTATTTGGGCTGAAGGGAAATTATGCCAGATGGAAAACTAGGTTATACAGGAAAGGATAAATAGCACTAGGAATCATAAATATGTTCACAAATATAAAAGCACATACTTTGTCTTCTTTTAATTTTAAAGCAAAAATAATAACATTGCAATGACAGTTATAATGCAAAACAAAAACATATGTACTGAGTTGGGCAAAAAGTTCGTATGGTTTCTTCCATAAAATAAAAAACCACATTTTTCATTTTCACCAATAACTATTGATTTGGATATTTTGAGTATGTAAAGGGTGTGGCTACATGTTCCAATGTATAAGACATCCCCACAGAAAAGAATTATTTGGCCAAAATGTCAAAAGTACCAAGAAACTTCACAAACTACTTTTGACATGTTCAATCAGTCACAGCACCCTCTCCACACACTGCACAAATCTTTTTGTGTTTCAGTTGCATTTTTACCTTTCTTGAAATAATAAGCATAATACGCCAAAAATGTTGCATGTCTTTTTCCATCTTCAGTATTAAAATGGCTGCACAAAAATACACTAATTTTGCTAAGTTTTTAAAATGCACGCTGATATGTCAGCTGTCACAATACCACCTAACAAAACTGTTTTGAATGAAATTAGAGACAACTAAGCACTACTAGAGCCATTGTACAAAAAAAAAAATTAGGGAACTTTTTAGCCAACCCTATATATATGTGTGTGTGTGTGTGTGTATACACACATATACATATATATACACCATATATATATACATACACACATCTATAGTATGTGTGTGTGTATACACACACATGCCTTTGAAGAAAGGACAGGGGGTTAATTAAAATATATCATTTAAGGTTCTTATATTTTATGTGAAGTCTGTTAGTATTATTTCTAAGTACACTGTCTAAAGTAAGAATCCCCATTGTGCTTTTAGAACAAAAACTATAAACACTCCAGTTAAAAAGTGGAACCTGTCAGACTGAACAAAAATGTAAAACTTTGTTTATAAGTGATAGCCTGAAGTCTCACAGAGGTTGAAAGGAAACGTATGGAAAGATATAAGCAAGCCAATGGTAAGCATAAGAAAGTAGACATGCCTATATTAATAACAGACAGATGATCCTTTAAGACAAGGAGTATTATCAGAGGTGAAAAGAGACATTTCATTAGGATTAAGGGTTGGTGCATCAGGACCTAGACATAAGTATCCCACGTATGCATGCGTCTCACAACAGTGCTTCATGGTACACAGACAAAAAGTGACAGAACCACATGAATACAACAAATATGTCCACAATGATAACTGGAGATTTTATCATTCTTCTCCCAACAACTGTTAGGACATAGCAAATTTAGTAAAGATGTAAAAAATCTGAGTCCTATCGAACAACTTGACCTAATTAATATTGAAGAACAACACCGCACCAAACAATAGAGGAGTCTCTTTCTTTTGATGAACACTGAACATTTACTAAGATAAATTCATGTCCATGTTAAGAGTCAAAAGACTGATATCTTACACAGTATGTTCATTGACAGCAACAAAATTAAAATAGAAATTAATAGATGTTAAATATCTTAAAAATCCTTGAACATTCGAGGTTAACACCAGACCTATGGAAAACCCATAGGACAAGGAAAAAGTCATAAAAGGCAGTACAAGTAGTTCTAACTGAACAATAATTATACACAAAATATCAAAATTTGTAAGATGCTGCCAGAACATTGCTATTAGGAACCAGGTTTATTCATCTTCCAAAGCACATACCCTGTGACCCACTTCTGGGAATCTGATCTTCAGATATGGTAGCACACATACAAAATGCAGTACATTCAAGATTATATTCATGGTAGATATGTAATATCTAACTACTGAAAACAATGAAATGTCCTTCATTAAGGGATTGGTTAATAAAGTCCAGCATGTCCGCACAATGAAATATTATATAGCTGCTGAAAATAATAAAGCAGCTCATCGTGAATTGCTATGGAAAAACCTCTCAGATGCACTGTTAAATAAAGGAAGTAATCTGTATGCATTTGGACATACCACTATTTGTATTAAATATACACACACATAATGCAAGCACAAAAGCATTTGTTCACAACATGCTACCATTTGTCTTCAATATGTACATATATGCATATACACACAAATGGGTATTTTTAAAATTATTTTAGAAAGTCTTCTGAAGAACACACAAGGAATTGGCAACAGTTTGCCTTCTGGGTAGGGATCAGGATGGTTGGAGAATAAAGCTGTAAGAAATAAAGTTACTTTTCTCTATGCATGTATTACTGCTTCAAACAGTAAATTAAATTAAAGGGAAAATCCTTTTGGCCAAGTGAAATTAATCTACTAGCTAAATGTGGCTTTCAGACATCTAATACAGAGTACAGCTGCAAGAACAGTTCTATATTAAATGTGATAAATCTTACACTGAAATGGAAATGTACTTACACAGGCACACACAACAAGCAAAAGCCTCACGACTATAAGAATAAGATCCCTTGATCCCATATAAAAGAATGGTACTTTCTGTAAAAAATTACTGAAGGAAGAAATCAATGAGATCCTCATTATTTAAATACTACAAATGGACTAGTTGAGTGAAGGAGGCAATGAAAATAAATCTTATTACTTCACTTAACCCATTGCTCAGAGACCACCAGAATAAACTTGGTACTCAGTATTTAGAAAATTATCATGGTATATATATGTCATGAGACTCTCCCTGTTTCATTTTCAGCCTTTCCATGATTTGGATCAATCCCTAAATCCAGGGGACCCGAAACCTCTTGTCCATTACTATCTGAATTTCCAGTCAAAGCTGGCATAAACATAAAACATGGTGGGCTTTCCAGACAGTGATGACATTTCACCTGTCAAAGTGCCATTAAGGGCTTGTATTGGGGGTAATAAGTCACTGTAGGCATACTGTCCTGCCATCTCTTGTGTCACTGAGCAGAAACAAACCCAGAATTTGTTTTTGGTGCTTGCTCATTGGGTTCAAATTACACTTTCATTTAAACATCTTCCTGGCAGGGATTCCAATGCTCAGTGACTGAAACCTTCTCAGCGACGAGCTCCTGTAATGGTCAATGAATGAGAAATGAAGGCTGGGATGCACCAGGACTACAGAGCACCCGTGATGCAGGATGGCTGTGAAGTTGCTGTGAAGTATAACAGACACTGCAGATCCTTTTATTAATCTGAAACAAATGAAAAATTTTTTAAAAGCAAAATAACTGGTGGCCTGCAGGTACCCAGTGGGTGTGAGTAGACCAAGACCCGAATAGACTTTATATCCATAGTAGAGCTATAAAACCACCTCTCACAGGTGTGTTCCACTCTGCCTCAATCAAGCCTGCATGTTCTGTCTCACCAGACACTTTTATTTCAATGGCTGAAAGAGTAAACTGCTAGACAAACAGTCCTGATAGAAGTAAAAAGCTAGAGTCATGGTTTTTTAAAATCTGCTGCAGATCTTGCTATGATGCTGAATAATTCACCACTCAAGAGGGATGCAGAGAGAGGGGCCTAGTTTACTTTATGAATGTCTCTGAAGATTACTGAATACAATTTACCTCTATCATGTTTTGAATGTGCTATCATTCAGACCAAGACATGACAAGGATGCTTATTTGATTTCATAAAAGGTACTAAAAGCAAATGAAGGCCATATACTTGTCCTTATGATGAACATAGAAGCCTTGGAGTATATATTTAGCCTGAACCTCCATTTTACAAAGAAATCAAGGTCTCCAGGGGGATGAATTGTCATAATCAACATCATGCTACTAGATATTATATGTATTTGCAAATATAATCTTGCTAAGTACAACTTATTTGAAATCACAGTCTCCCTTTGAAATCACCTATTTCTCCTTTGGCCCTGCATAGTGCCTGGCAACTGGTAGCTTCTCTATAGAAGTTTGTGAATGAGTGGATGAGTGAATGAATATGGCCTATTCCAAATGGCTGGAATAGTTTGATGAGACAGCCCTTGGAAGGTTTCATCAGTCCGAGTAGAGAAATCTTCCAGAGCTAAGCTTCCATGGAAACAACATGGAAACAAAATTCAGAATCCAACTACTTACATTCTCTTATTCTGTTTGTTTTATAATTGAAACTTAAAAGTTACAGCTAATAGTCAACAGATTCATTGCCTAAAGATAATATCATTTAGAAAATACTTGTATATGAAAATGAGAGAGAAACATTTTTTAAATAAACAGAAATATACATTTTCTGAAGAAGCCTATAATATGCAAATGAACAGCGATATGAATCCACATTCTCTTCACATTCTATGTTAGCTTACAAAAGATAGAGATTTTATGGAGAGTGTCTACAAGAGATACTATTCCTTTCTTGAATTGACAAGTAATTACATAGAAATTCAAACACATTTTAACTTCATAAGAGCCACTAACATGTATGAAGCATAGCAAACACATGGGAAGAATATAAACAGAATGCTAATGATTCTTTCTGATGTTAATTCTTTCAAAACTACATGTGAATCATTTAAGAGTAAACCCATTCTTTTGGTGTACTGTAAAAAGTCACAGTTCCTCTTCTGGTTCTTGTCTATATACCTCCAGTTCTTTCAAAAATCTTATATAAAATGTTGTTTAATACTTAGTGAAGTGTACATAACTTTTTTCTCCACATATTAACCTGATTAGTAAGAAGGCTATACTTCCTTTGTATATATAAATGTATTCTATTAAAGTCATGTTCAGGAAATGTCAAATGAATAAAGAATTTTATTTTTAGATCACTGGCTACACAAAAACCATCAATTCAATTTCTCTTAAATTTTATTTTATGGAATGCCACTTTATCTGAAAGGGAAATAATTTGTAGTCATTTCCTATTTTGATTTTTCTGCCCCTATATAAAAAAAAGAGGAAAACAAAAGAAAAAATGGGTTGAATATTTTAAAAATAATTAAAAAGCCATTGCCTAGCATGAGTCATATCTCTCTCCTTTTCTGTTAACTTCAAATTTTCTTAACCTGCCTACAGCTTTAGTTTCAAAGTTGGGGCTCTACGGATATAGATTAACAAAGGGATGGAGGTGGGGGAGTGGGTGGAAAAAATAAATAAAATATTCATATTTATTGATAGGCAAAATGCCAATAAAAGCACAATAAAATATTTTAAAATGTTGACAATGAAAATGCAAAAAAAAGGTTAGAAGATGAAGTAGCATAGATCAGACTGTTTTCAAGGATCAGAAAAAAACAAAGTTTGAGGTTCAATTATTGATAAGCAGTTAGTATTTATTTGACTTTGGTTTCCCCTGAAATGTGTCAAAGATGCTCAATGAGAGTTTTTGCTCTTTGGAGATACCAGTCATTTGCAGCTTAGTGTTTTAATTTTTTTCCTCCTTAATAGAAGTCTGGATTATTAGAGATGAAGCTGAAAAGAAACCTGGAAGTTTTCTAAACCACTTTATAGAAGGGAAAGACCCAGCACACTGGAAGCCAACCTCAAAACTGCTGCTGCTCTCTTCACTGGAAGCCAAGCGGCAAAGTGTCACAGCGTCTCACCAATTCAGCTTGCATTCAGCCTGAATAGAATCTGACCATTTTCCCTAATGGAATCAGCGTGAAAATTTCTAGCATTCAACCTTTGAAAAGCAGTATTTAAAACAATTGTGTGGGAGAGCAGAACAATACGTGAATGAGCTCTTATGCTTGTCAAAAACTAGACAAATTTTCATTTCTAACACATATAGTCTTTATTTGAGCAAGGGCAGAAATGCATGTAGTATAACTTTTAAAACAATTTCTCATAAAAGGTCAAGAAAAATGTAAGTATATGTTTGCTGTATTTTCAAGTTCAATGTATATTTTATATGAAAATAAGCTATAGATGGGCCAGACGAAGTAGGTGGAGCAAGGAAAGGTTAATGTGAGGTTGACAAAATAGCATATTTGGTATTTAATTCCCAGATACTCAGTGAAATAATTACATAATCCATATATTCTTTCATCAAACATTTAAATTTTGAATATGCTCTAATCAGTTAATGATATAGAAATTAATAGACAGTCCTTGTAGTCAGAGTTCAAAATGTTGTGAGACATGATCAAGTAATAAAGTCTCTGTTGAGTAAGGATCAAGGTAAAGAAGATCTTCCTGGAAAAGGCTGTATTTGACACTTGAGTAATACATTGGAATAGAGGAGGTAGAGAATGAATGAGGGAAAGGAACTATTTTATTAATTCAATAATCAATTTATATAATATTCTAATATTCAATATTGATGTGATTCTCTGAATGAAATCTAAGGTTCAAAAAGTCACTAATGAGATAATCTGACCTAAAAGATGGTTGAATGGAATGAATTCTAGGATAGCACCTCCATGTCCATGCTCCATAGGACCTAATGCATTTAGGAGAATACTATTCTGGCCTTTCCTAAGATTACTGTGGGATTAAAGATTGAAACTATGCCACTGTTTATCTTTCAACTTTAAGTTGTTTTCCAGAGGTGGTACTTAACCTCCAATTAGAGAATGCTACCACTAGGTGGAGCGGTGGTCACTTGGTTGGAATGGCTTTGGTCTTGATGTGACTGAGAAAGAGAGGTTATGCACCCCAAATGTTCATAGCAGCACAATTGACAACAGCCAAGTGCTGGAAGCAACCTAGGTGCCCATCAGTAAATGAGTGGATCAAAAAACTGTGGTACATTTGCACAATGAAATACTACACAGCAGAAAGAAAGAAGGTTCCATCCATTCTTCAGGACAGCATGGATGGAGCTAGAGAGCATTATGCTAAGCAAAATAAACCAGGTGGTGAAAGACAAATACCATATGATCTCACCTATAAGTGGAACCTAATCAACAAAACAAACAAGCAAGCAAAACATAACCAGAGGCATTGAAATAAAGAACAAACTAACAGTAACCAGAGGGGAAGAGGGAGGGTATAATAGGGGAAAGCAGGGGAAGGGTTGTCAAGGAACATGTATATAGTACCCATGGACAAAGCCACAGGGGGGTAGGACTGAGGGTGGGAGGTAGGGGTGGGTGAAGTGGGGGAAAGTGGTGTGGGGTGGTAAATGGCGACAACTGTACCTGAACAACAATAAAAAGAAAGAAAGAAAGAGAGATTGTGGGTCTCCTGCATCTTATTTCCATTTCTTTTCATTTGTCTTTTAGCAACAGTACCTCAGAATGTGACTATATTTGCATATACAGCTTTTAAAGAGGTAACTAAATAAAAATGAGCCTATGAGTGGTGGATCTAACCCAATCTGAACCCAACTTCCTTATAAGAAGAGATTAGGATGCACAGAGGGACACCAGGGGTAGGAACACACAGAGAGACAACCAAGTGAAGAGGCAGCAAGTAGGCAAACACCTGCAAGCCAAGCAAAGACGTCTCAGGAGAAACTAACTTTGCTGGCACCTTGATTTTGGACTTCCAGCACCCCAAACTGTGAGAAAATTACTTTTAATTGTTTAAACAACCCAGTCTGCAGTATTTTATTACACTGGCATGTGTTTTGTTATGGCAGCCCCAGTAAACTAATACGTTCTGAAAAAGATTCTGGGTTGGCTACCAAGTTTCTGCCACTCTTCCTTCCTTTCATCAGGACCTATTAATAAGGACTTCTGCATTTGACACTCAGGTACAAGGAGGGAAAGGGAAAAGTCTATGCGAAGTACAGAAGTTCAAGGAGTGTTCCACATTTTGTTGTTGAGGGGAGGTTGAAGAAAAGCATGGGAAACACCTTATATAAGGTATATGGTTTATGAGAGTCAAGACAAAGCTGTTTGTTTGTTTGTTTACATAATCCTGAGAAAGTTGAAGTATTTAAGGTATTTCACATGAACTTTACATTTTATCCATATCACTTGTCTAAGACCAAGCACCGAGGTCAAAATTTTATAATTATTATACACATAATACATTTCTTAGTAATAAGGAAATAAAAACATAGTATATAAGTTGCAGCTAACATGAAGTTTTATGCTTCAAAAATTTCCATGTGTATAAAAAACTCTTTTAAATGGTAAAATATGTGTAAAGCAACCATATTTTAAAAGAAAAATAAAATTATTTAAAAGACCTATAATATGCATTTTACACTGTATACTGATGACTGGATTCTGAAAAATTCTAATCCCCACTCTCTTTCTGAAATACTCTTCTTAATTCCAAGTAGGTCAATATCTCACCCATGGAAAGCAACATAAATTATAAAGTATACTATATGCGCAAGAGATTCTCATTTATGCCCATTATTCTGAAGAATGATGACCTCTTCAAAAATATTTATTATTTCTGTCCATCCTTTTAGGCCGCCATTACAGTGAGCCCAAGAGACAGCAGTACAGGCCTTGTGAAATGTGACAGGATTGTTGCAGCGGCCCCGGGTACCTCTTCCCCATCCCCACTTCTGGCACCAGTGATGGCCCTGACACCACATATTTGCACAAGTAACATAACAAAGCCCTAAACAAATGACACGGATACAGAGAAATGTACAAACTGGATAGGAGACAGATTCCCCTGGAAAGAAGAAAATTAGATTAAAACACTTTCTGATCCTTTTCAGTCTATTTGTCACATGGACATTGGATAACATTGATCCTTTAAGCACCCTGGGGATCACCAGTGAGCTCCCGTGGTCATCTCTGGTGTTTTAGCATTAATTTTCAGGACAAACTGGTAAAATCACATTTCAATCCCATTTAACACAAAAAATTGTTTTTTAGATTTTTTATTTATTTTTAGACAGAGGAGACAGGAGGGAGAAAGAAAGGGAGAAAAACATCCATGTGTGGTTGCCTCTCACACGCCTCCTGTAGGGGACCTGGCCTGCAACCCAGGCATGTGCCCTAATTAGGAATCAAATTGGTGACTCTTTGGTTTGCAGGTCACCAAGTCAATCCACTGAGCCACACCAACCAGGGCTAGTACAAAAACTTTATAAGGTAAAGGAAAATTAAAGTCTTAGTCACCAAACTTTCACTTAGTAAAGAAAGAACCATACAGTTACTAGTTTTATGATTTTCTTACAAGCTAACCAGAATGAAACCAGTGATTATGGGCTTTACCGTAGGAAGAGAGATTCTCTTCGTATCCTCTCACTCTCATTGTGTCTTACATGCACACACTTGTGCATGTACACAGTTTTCCCAAAACACAATTAAAATATATTAATACATTAAAAAATAACACAGGCAACAAGAAAGCTCTTTGCACTCAAAAGAGGTTTCTAATGTTATTAGCCCCCCCCCCACATATTTACTTTATGAATATTTTTCATGAAATCACAGATCACAATGGTTTAAAACTTCCAGGGAAGCCCACTTGATTTTCCTAAGGAATAAAGCCCTGAGTGGAGAAATTCTTTCCTCAAGGTTCATTTGCAAAATGAAAGGCACATCTTTAAATTACATTGCTGTACTAAGTGTAGATCCAACATGCATTTATGAACACCTGCAGTTATTTTTATCCACAAAACAAACCCCTGTACATATTACATACCATTGTAAAAATACATTGAAATGCAAATGGCATTGAGATGTTGGTCATTTTAAATAGGGAGACATTTGTATCAAGAAACTGCCAGTAAAATATGGAATTAAGGACAACACAATAATCCTTTAAATAGTAATGTCAGAAATACTTTTACACCTGCACAGTGAGTGGAGTTATACTAGATTTAGTTGTCATAATGGTCCCTTTGGGAGGTAGGATTACACAGAGCAGGACAGAATTTGCTCCAGATAAGTCAGAAATTTAGTCTTGATAATCTGGATTCCCATGGCTCATGTTTTTCACAGACCAGGATATTTTATAAGTGCAATACGTATTATTAAATATTCTCAACATTTCAACCATTCTGCAGGATTTGATTTGGCCTACCTCATGGTCTTGTTTGCTTTGTGCCGGGTATGTTCATGGTTGCCAATGTACCCATTAAAATATGGCTCCAAGAAGAAAATGTCTACTTTAGTTACCATCTCATCTGAGGGGAGAAAATAAGGACTTCAACTCTTACCCCTTGGATCCTCTACGGCCACTGTCCCTCTACCATGTCTTGGACACTGACGATGGACTGCAGGACATACTCGGTAAGGGTGCTCACTTTCTTTTTGATGCAATATAGGACCCAGTCCTCAACACTGATTCAAGTCTTTATTTTCTTTTAAGTGGGTTCCCATAATCAGTTTAATTTCCCAACAGTCCCAGTATTATACATACACACACACAGAAAATACATATATAATATATAATATAATGTTTTAATTTAACTCTCTTACCAAACACACCTGTTCTCTGGGAAACTGATGATAAGAGTTACCTTTGTAAAGACTGGGTAACATTTCAAGGCTATATATACTTCATGGTCTCATCCCAAGTCATCTGTCATTTTCTACACAACTGAGGGAAATGTGCATGGCTCCACTTCTTTTGGGATAAGTTCTCAATCCATATTGAAACACTTTCAAATGTCAGGTGGCCTCATTCCCCCCTCATGTTAGAGGAAACATAGATTCCAAATATCATAATTTATATGTGTACGGTCACCACTGTGACTCCCAGGAGTACTATTAGCCTGTCATGCAAATTAATTGCTGTTGTCACCCTTGGATG